>CM052443.1:75788954-75961096 GCA_028533085.1 Varecia variegata
GATTCTGGTGGTTTGTAGACTCCAGATGAAAATTATTATTCACCGTGTAAGGCAATTTGGTGGTATCTTTCAACAAGTTTAGTGTACATCATGTTCAACAGCTATCCACTTCCAGCAATTGAAATTTACCACATAGACAGACTTACACAAAAACACTAGGTTGTCTGTGGAAGTTTAATTTTCCATTTTTACTTTTTGAAGCTTGTTTTTAATAATGAAGATCTACAGGTACTGACATTTAGGAATCTCAAAATTAAAAAGCCAATTCATTACCCAATTATTCCACGCTGTACCTTACAGTCCACAAGCCAAGTCCAAGTCCACAAAATTTCCTATCAGCATTTTTTTAACCTTGCTTTAAAATAGGAACCGATAGCCAAGGACTATCTGACATTTGAAGAAAGGCTCCAGCATAAAAGATAAAGATATCAAAGCAAAAGAAAGGAATAAAGGAAATGCAAAAGAAATAGTGCACTAAAAAGAAGAAAACTTTAATCAAGCTATATTTAATGACCGCAGAAGCTATTCACCCTTAAAACAAGGTAATGATGCTATTAAGAAAGAAAGAGGATAAGTAGAGATTATTATTAGAAAAAGAAAAGGTTCTTAGAATTTAAAGATGATACCTAAAAAGTATATATGTGCACGTGTGTGTGCCTATGCATGCGCATGTGCATTTGTGTGCGTGAGAGAGAGAGAGAGAGAGAGAGAGAGAGATTTGGAAAATAAAGCTAAGAAAATATCTCAAAATCTTATTTTAAAAAATAGAAAAGAGATGAAACTAGGGAGCCAATGCAGAAGGCCCAACATCCAGGATCCAGAATCAGAAGAATATCAAGAGAAAGATTATGGGAACATTTTCTGGACCTGAACAAGATAGGTCTCCAGACTGAAAAGGCCTAAAGAGCACGTAACACAATAAATGTCGTAAAATTTCAGTACACCAATAGGATAGTAAAAATTTCAAGAAAGGAAAAAACAAATCACATATAAATCATCAGGAATAAGAATGGTAGTGAATAGCATACCGAGTCCTATCAAGGGAGAATACAAACATTTTCTGATATTTAAGATCTAAAAAAACTTTACCACCTTTGTACCTTTTCTCAAGAATTCTTCTAAAAGATGCCCCCCGCTCCCCCCGACCAAAGCAAGCGATAAGGTAAGCCAAGAAAGAAGAAATGGTATTTGGAAAATAAGGAATCAACACAGAAGGAAGATGAAAGAAATTCCCTGCACAATAATGAAAACAAGTCTTAGTATAACAAGTGTGCATAGGTTTAGAGAACGAACAATCCAGATGCAAGTAGAGGCCAGAGACACACAGGAGAAAGAGCTCTATAAAAAAGAATTCGACTAATTGCTTTAGGTGGTAGAGTTGCTTGTGTAGGTAGTTGTATCTCCAGATACTGCATTGCTTTCACTTGGGAGTGTGAGTGCAGGCGCCAGGCTGCCTGGGTTGAAATCCTGGCTCCTCCACTTACAATCTCACGTGAGCCAAGTAACCTCACTGTGCTTCATGCTTCCCATGTATAAAAATAAGGATCATAGTTACCTACCACGTAGAGTTACTATAAAAATTAAATATGTTACTATATTTAATGTGCTGAAAACCATGCCTTGACTATTACAAGCCATTACGGAGTAGAGAAGACTTAACATGTACAGAGAAAATGAGGTGATTTTTTTCTTAAATGAGCAAATTATCAGCTCTAGTAAAAATAATAATTGCATAATAAAGGAATCGTGATGATAGTATGCTCCTTGGCTGAGTAGTAAATATTTCCATTGTCAGAATAATGCAAATACTGAAATTATAACATAACAAGCTGGCAGGATGGAGGAAGGGTAAAGGGATGTAAGAGAAACCTTTATCTACCATAACAGGAAGTCAGTAGAGGTAGCACTATATTTAGAATGTGGAATTCAATATTAAAATGAATAGCTAAACATGCTTGAAGTAATACTGAAGGAACAGGACTATGGCCATTTCATTACCCCCAAAAAAATATAATAATGAATAAAGAAGACTGTAGGAAGACCAGGTGCTGTTGCAGTAATTCAGAGCACCAAGTTCTAAGAGAGGTCTCGAGGTCAGGGGTTGGTGGAACTGTCCACCACGGAGTCAGCACCATGAAGGAACAATCCCAGGAAGGGATGAGCATTCCATTCCACAGACCCACAACATGGGTCTCCATTACCCTGGAAATTTTGTTTTGTTTTGGTTTTTCCCTGTCTGGAAAAGGGACTTGGACAGGCAACTTAATTATGAGGAAGGGAAAACTTTTTTTTCTTTTTCTGACCTCTGCCACCTAGGACATGAGTTAAATTTGGCTTGATGTTACAACCACTCCTTTAAAAACAAAAGAATACATTTTGACTTGAAAGGAAATTTTTTAAAACAACAAGTCCCAATACAAAGTTGACATTTAAAGGCAGGTTACTGACCTAAAAATAAAGGGATACATATCCCTGTTGAACTCTGAAATTAAATGGGTAAAAATGGATTACGCCAAAGAACAACTGGAATATGAGGGCAAAGCCGTACAGGTTGCCCATACAAGGATAACGCTTAAGTGAGGCCCGAATTTGTCTGAGCTCCACGCGATGCTTCAGAGCTAAGACAAGCTGTGCACAGCCTAGTGGCTGTGAACATCCCTGTGTCAGGACACTTTTCTATGCCCGTGACCCACCACTGGGGTGTGTCCCCATACTGGGCAGACCCCGTAGAGGTACTTAGCACTCATGCTGTCTTGAAGAGCTGATTAAAACCACCCGCCAGTATGGAGGAAGGTACTTTATTAGGCATTTTCCTGTCTGGGGGACAGATGTGTTTGGATTTCAACGAAGGAGCTGAAATTTCAACAGCTGAGCTAGAGACAGCTGCTCCAGAACCCAGAGGGAGACCGAAAGGTCTTGTGTTCTGCATTGTATCTTGGCAACACTCCTTGCTGCTGCCACGGCAGAGGCCCAGGTCCTTTGTGACCGGCCTCGAGGCGATCATATTTCCAGCTGTGTCAGAAACAGTGTGATATAGTCACAGGGACTCCTGCTTGGGTCACAGAAACATCAAGACACCACCTGAGAATGAAATCCTACACAAAATACAAGCGAGTGGACGTTTTATGGCAGCAATGGGAAGTATTTTATAAGAAGCAAAATAAATACAGATGAATATTTTCTTAACATCTGAAATTCTGAGCAAATGGCCTTGGATTTATAATTCCCATGGATTTTGGTGCTTTCAACAATGAGCAACAACATGGAGTTTGGGGATTTAATTCCTTTAAGCATTTCTCTATAAAAACAATTCATGCTAGCCATTTTTTCTAGAAAAGTATTTCAGTTTACTTTCTCACTTTTTTTCCCTTAGGTTAATGCAATGGTAAAAAGAAGGGAAACTAAGGAAGGGAAAATATTTATGAAGTGCCCATCCTGTATTCGGCATTCCACTAGAAGATTTGGCCACATAATCATAAAAATTTTCATAATTCTAAGCCAGGAATTATTATTATTATGATGCCCATTTTAAACATGAAGAAACTGAAACCCAATTTAAGATATGTCTAAAATGAGCAACAGAGCTGAGATTATAAAACAAGGTCTGTCTGAATCTTAAAAGTTTGCTCTTTCTGGTACCTGCATCCCTGTGTTCGTTGCAGCATTATTCACAATAGCCAAGATATGGAGCCAACAGAAGTGTTCATTAATGGATGAATGGATAAACAAAACATGGTGCACACACGCGCGCGCGCGCACGCACACACACACACACACACACACACACACAGTGAAATACTATTCAGCCTTGCAGAAGAAGGAAATCCTTCTTTTGTCACAATATGGATGAACCTGGAAAACACATTAAGTGAAATAAAGCAGGCACAAAAAGACAAACTCACCTATAAGTGGAATCTAAAAAAGTCAAACCCATAAAAGCAGAGTAGAATGGTGGTTACCAGGGGCTGGGGGAGGGAGGTGTTGGGGGGATATTGATCCAGGGGTACAAAATTTTAGACAGGAGAAATAAATTCAAGAGATCCATTGTATAACATGGTGTCTATTGTTAATAACAATGCATTATATACTTGAAAATGGCTAAGACAGTAGATTTTAAGTGTTCTCACCACAAAAAATGCTATGTGAGGTAATGCATATGTTAATTAGCTTGATTTAACCATTCCACAATTTACACATATTTCAAAACATCATGTTATATACAATAAATATATACAATTATTTGTCAATTCAAAATAATAATAATAATAAAAGAGATAGAAATAAGTGAAGAAGAAAAAAAAAAAAACCTATGCTCTTTCCTTTCTACCATGTTTCTTCTCATAAATTCCAGACACAGACCTTTGCTTTCTCGTATGCAGTGAGGCAGTGCTGCCACTAATGAAAATAACACATTCACTTATTCACATAAGCCATATAGGGTAGTCCATAAATTCAAACTGAGAGAGAATGCACTTCTCTCTACTTTATCAATTAAGATGCCTGCTGTGACGTATTTCTCTATTTTGCCAAGTATTTAAAAATCTTCCTTATTCATGCTTCTCACCTTGCCCAACTAAAGTTGGCAAGAACTGTTATCCTCACTTAACAACCCAAGTCACCCAGGGAATAGCCAGGATTAGAAGCTATGATACCCAAGGTTCATGGGTAAGTACTCTGAGCCTCCTGTCTAGACCCAGTGAATAATTCAGAGGTCTATTTAGTGGAAATCCAGTTAAGAGTCTGGCAGATTTGCTTGTGTCAGACCTATGGCTTCCAGGAAACTATCCTTGTCTATTTTCCTCCTAGCTCTCTGAATGCTTCTGTTTAGAGGGAATCTTCTTTTTCCCCTATCCTTTAAGAATTGGTACAGCATAAGGTGATGATCCCAGCTCTCTCCCTGATTATTCCTTTCATTCATTCAGCCAAAAAGTATTCCAGCTCCTATTACATGAGCATATCAACTGCCTGTTAGCTTTCCTGTCTATTGCTGGCTCTTCCTGTGTTCTGCTCTGTATTATCCTCCAGCTTCTGGTTACTTGCAACCCCAATGGTCAGCCCCTGCAGGCAGCCCCTCCTGCCAGAGGATGGTCTGATAACACCCGTACTCCACATGTCCTTCTGGCCCTGGGGCGATAGCAGCTTCCAGCAGGTACTAATCTCTGGGTTGCCTCACTGCTCCCTATCTGGCTTCTTAGCTTCTCCATCACCCTTTTAACCAACTATCTGTATTAAATCCCATTTGCGTGAAGGATCTAGAGGGCTATTTTCCTGGCTGGGTCCTGATGGATACAAACAGATAGCATTTTTAGTTACCAGCTACAAAAACCAACCCTGACATTTTGGCAGGAAAGGAATTTATTACAAAAGATATTGGGGGCTGGGCGCGGTGGCTCATGCCTGTAATCCTAGCACTCTGGGAGGCCGAGGTGGGTGGATGGCTCGAGGTCAGGAGTTCGAGACCAGCCTGAGCAAGAGCCGAGACCCTGTCTCTACTAAAAATAGAAAGAAATTATCTGGCCAACTAAAAATACATATAGAAAAAATTAGCCAGGCATGGTGGCGCATGCCTGTAGTCCCAGCTACTCGGGAGGCTGAGGCAGTAGGATCGCTTAAGCCCAGGAGTTTGAGGTTGCTGTGAGCTAGGCTGACGCCACGGCACTCACTCTAGCCCGGGCAACAGAGTGAGACTCTGTCTCAAAAAAAAAAAAAAAAAAAAAAGATATTGGAGAGCTCAGAGAATCCCTGAGAGGACCAAAGAACCAGGCTCTGAGACTACGAGGGAAGGAGCAGTGCTCAAAACTCTCAAAGCAGAAGTGTTTGGTGAAGCCACCATTACTGCCACACTTGAAGTCTTGGTTCCACGACATGTCCCCAAACACTGGATTCTGAAATCTAACATTCAAATTATTGTCTCTGCCACCATCTGTCAACAGAATTAATTCTGGGCATTTTATACCTCTTCATGACATCAGCTTCCAATTGAGAGACTGGGGCAGTTTACACCTGATTGGCAAAGGATAGGTGACGTGCCTAACCCTGGCTGTAAGGACAGCTGGGAATGAGCGTGTCTCTGACATTTTCAGTCCCCATCACGGGAGTGTGCTGCAACATTCCCTAAGTATAGGACGGCGGTTTAGATGCTGAGTGGACATTTTAATTTGAGCAGACTCTGAGACAAGGATTCGAGTGTAAGTGGTTTGTTTGGGAGGAGGGGTAATCCCAAGAATCATTGGTAAGGAAGTGGGGGAGGTAAGAAAAGAAGGAAAATCAGCAATGGAAGGTAAATTACTAATCAAGTTTTCACTATGCATGACTACTGGGGAGGCTCTGGGAGTTGGTGTGGGACACATACCTCAGAGCTGTCCCACCTAAGGGGCCGGGGAGCTGGGGTATTTATCCACCACTCATTCTCCAGCACTGTTGAAAGCACCTAGGGTGCAGGCTTACGGCTTAATTCCCCTGCACTGCCAGCCTCCCTCCCTCTCGTGTGAGCCGAGTGGGCCTCAGCAGCCAGAGAAAACTTTCAGCTGAGTAAATATAGGTGCTGGCAGGTGAAAGTTGGGTGGGTGCAAGCTGAAAAGGTGAGGGAAAGCAGATGTGGCAGGATGCCAACCACATCTGGACAGGAGCTAAGAGGAATGATAAAGGTCCACAGGCACTAAAGCTGCTGAGCTTGGAGGATTCAACAGTGAGTAAGAGAGACGTACTGGCCTCACTGAGCTGGGGTCTTGAGATTCAGGTGCATGAACAGGCAAGTACAGTGGGACAAGAGCAGTAACAGAGGTGGCATGGAGTGCTAGACCCAGACTGCTGGCCTCTACTACCCAAGAGGATGGAGACAGCATCCTATGCATTTTTGAACCCCACTGCCTTGGGTGGTACTTATTCAACACATTTCTGGCCCTACACTGAACTGTCAGGCACAGCCCTGATGTGTTACGTGTATTGTCTGTTTCTTACTATAACCCAACAAGGTAGTTGTGTCCCCATTTTACAGGGGAGGAAGTTAAGGCACTCCTAATTGCTCCTAACTGCCTTACTACTCATCATTCTTCCTATCTCACCTTTGACGTAACCTCTCCGAAAGGATTGCCTGTGCCGTGTGCCCCCATCTGCAAGCTGGGGTTTTCTCTAGAACTTATCCTCTGTTTAGTAATTGGTAACTCATTCTCATGTATCCTCGGGAGCTGAGCTCTGTGAGAGCAGGAACTGTGTCTCTGTGGCTTAGCACTGTATGCCCAGCCTCCAGCACGGTGCTGCCATATTCTAGACGCACAAACCTCATTTGCAACAATCATTTTTTCAATGACTTGAATAAATGAATTAGGCTCAGAGGTGTTAAGGTCAATTGACCAGTCACAAAGGTAAGAAGTAGTAGAACTGAGGCTTAAACTGCAGCCTGTCTGACCCTCCAAAATCTCCTATACTTTGCTGAGGGTTAAGCTACTTATTCATCTAAAGCAACCAGAAAATTTAAGTTGGATTAAATGCAGCTATTTTCAGCTCAAAAGGAATGGGCAGGAAGTCTATGAACTTCTCATAATCATCAGGCTGAGAAATTACCAAACAGAACTCTAGATCTAAAGCTAGAAGAAAGTTCTTAGAGGACAAGACCCCATACCCAAACTTTGGCTGGGATGGATAACATTTAAAATTCTCCCTTAATTTAACATTCTAAGATTCTAAGGTTTTTAACCTAATCTCTAGGTAAAAGGAAAATTGTTCCCTCTAGCACCAATAACTGATCTCATCAGCTTAATAAAATAATTTTAAAATATTAGAGATCAAGTGATTTTAAGGCACCTGATAAGGTTTTTTCATGCTCCTTTAGATATTGCAGAAAAGTCATCTCAAACTCCCAGTTGTCAGATGTACTCAGAGCCACATTCAAAATAAAGGGGAAAAGCAAGACAACAGCTTGGAAATTTTCAAAGGAATTCTTTCTCTGCTTTTTTAATCCAGACAATATTCTCATTCCTTCATTTTTGAAAAGTCAGTGAGAACCATCCATCCTCTGTGCATACACTTCCCACATTTCCTCAGTTCTAAAATGGCCAAGAAGCAGAATAGATTTACTAACAGCCTTTGGGTATTGGACCGGGCATGGGAGGTGGGAGGTAGGAGGGCTGGGGAGGTAGAGGTAGAAGAGACAGGAAACACTCCATGAAATGTCCACAGAAATTACACTTTACACATTCTGATTTCAGAACGCTAACATGTGGCCCTAAGAAAGCCTTAGAATTGAAAAAATATGCTAATTAAAAATCAAACCTTCAAATGGTATTCATGAAGAGCCTATATATTTTATCCCAATGATAGTTCTACACATAACTAAAAAATAGTGGGAATGACAAAAGGAAGTTTCACATAAATCATATTTTTGAGTAGGTAAAAATGTATTTTTAAATTTCCTTAAAGCACTTATATAGATTTGTTTCAGAAACTAGTAAACTGAAAAATCACTAGACCAATTAATATACACATATGTAAAAAGGTGTGAGCTTTCTTGGTAAAAACTGAAGTAGGATCTAATTTCTACTTTAGCTCTTTTTCTTCCAGAGAAAAATGTGTCTGTGCCCCATCCGTGTTCAAACAGAAATCCATAAATGCAGCAAATCAGATTAACAGCTAACCAGTCATCCCTTTGACTTGATCACTGATTCAGAAACTCAAAAGTGGACCCTGGGTTGTATTTCATCTGGTTTTTGCCACTTCACTACTTTCCAGCAGAGCCCTGCCACGGAGCTCACTGTCAGGATTAAAACGACAGCTGATGGCAAAACATCCCTTGTTAAAGGATCAGAGTTTCATGAATCCCTCAAAGATCTCAATATATAATTCAAGATACCACAATGAGAAATGAAGAGAAGGAGAAAGACACTGGATATCAAGTTAAGGGAAGGTATGTAAGAAAACTCTTAAGATCAATAATACATACATCGCTTCTCGGCCTTTTGGCTAAGATCAAGTGTAATAATACATACAAAAAGATGTACATCATGTAGATTAGGGATAGAAAATACGTGACACTGATATCCTGTCATTCAGTCGTGTGCCATAGTTGAGCCCCAATCAGCCCCAAAACCAGGTGCAGCCTCAGAATCCAGCTTAACACATTTCTTCAAAAAGCCACCCAGATGATTGGCCATGGAACCAAGGTAGAATTCTTTGCTCTCATCACTGAAGATTGACTATTTCAAGCCACGGATGTCTCCCGTACATACTGTACCCTGAGCTACTCACCCAGCTCTGAATGTACTGTGCAACTTCAAGCACCTGTGCCTTTGTTTATTCTGTTTCCTCTACCTAGAGTTATCTTTTATCTACTCCCCAACCTGTGGAAATCTTACTTTTTGTGACCCCATATAACAATTTCTACTTTTGTGAAGCCTGCCTCATTCATTTCCTCTAACCATAATGAGTTGTTTGGAGTTGCTCATTTATTCCATGAGTTCCAGTGACAGGACGTGGATGATCTAAAAGAAAAATTCTGACCTAATAATGACAATCATCATCATTATCATTATACATACCATATTTATATATAAAATATATTTCCGTCAAAATACAAAGCTAAAGAGGGATATGAGATTTATGAACTAGAATTCCCCATTTTTTAAAAATAAAGTTGTGCTTCTACTATAAAGTGAGTCAATGTATAAAAGTTTAGTGTAAACCTGCATCCCACTGTAAAATGCACAAGAATAGAAATTCAAACATAATGTCATCACTTTGTCCTGAGCTATAAAAATTTCTATCAAGACAGATCTGATACCACAAAAATAATTTTTTTTTTTTTTTTTTTGAGACAGAGTCTCGCTTTGTTGCCCGGGCTAGAGTGAGTGCCGTGGCGTCAGCCTAGCTCACAGCAACCTCAAACTCCTGGGCTCAAGCGATCCTACTGCCTCAGCCTCCCGAGTAGCTGGGACTACAGGCATGTGCCACCATGCCCGGCTAATTTTTCTATATATATTTTAGCTGTCCAGGTCATTTCTTTCTATTTTTAGTAGAGACGGGGTCTCGCTCTTGCTCAGGCTGGTCTCGAACTCCTGAGCTCAAACGATCTGCCCGCCTCGGCCTCCCAGAGTGCTAGGATTACAGGCGTGAGCCACCGCGCCTGGCCCACAAAAATTATTTTAAGGGTTAGCAAATGTTCTAGTCCAGTTGCTCCCACACTGGACTGGTAATCCAGAATCATAGGGGAACTTTTGAAGAATACAGAGTTCTTGGTCTCATACTTGGTCTATGAGGAGTCTCTTTAGGGTGTGGAACCCCAGAATCTGTATTTTACAAGAGATCCCCCATGTAGGCTGAAAAACAACCAGGTTAACAATATTAACTGATTATTTTTAAAATTAATTGACTATGCTGGGGGCATTAGTAAATGTTCCTTACAAGTGTATGTCAACAAATATACGTATTCAAGCACATAATATTTGGATTCTATTTATGTTGTTAATTTCAGGGATGACGTAGGCTGTTAGTTTGTTTACTTGTTTTGCTATTTTGGCATTGTAGCTATGGGAGAAGGACTGCTAAAAGTTTTGTTAACAAATTTCTGAAGAATAAAATATTGACTTAAATGAAATATCTTGTATTTGTCTTCAGTCTAAACAAGAAACTCTTTTGAGGAAAAACTTTGTTAAAATTCAGTTTAATTGATTTATCTAACCTCGTATAAAGCAGTTTTTCACACTTTAAAAGACAATGTGAAAGTCTGGGTTTCTTATTTGTTTGGGCTTTTTTTGTTATTTATTTTACATGTCAATTATCAAAAGATACTAAGTTTTTAAGACTTCTGTTACATGATGACCTTAACTTCTTAAATGAGGAAAAAAACTCAGATATGTTAAAAAAAATCAAAATTTACAATAACAACGTTTTTAAAAATTAGAATCTTGACTGGGCATGGTGGCTCATGCCTGTAATCCCAGCACCTCAGGAAGCCAAAGTGGAAGGATCACTTGAGCCCAGGAGTTCAAGACCAGCCTAGGCAACATGGCAAGACCCTGTCCCTACAAAAAAAATTTAAAAAATTAGCCAGGTGTGGTGGTGAACACCTGTAGTTCCAGTTACTTGGGAGGCTGAGGCAGGAGGATTTCTTGAGCCCAGGAATTCACGTTTACAGCGAGCTATGATCAGGCCATCGTACTCCAGCCTAGGTGACAGAGCAAGACTCTGTCTCAAAAAAGTAAAGAAATCAAAATTTTAAAAATAGAATATTTGCAGATGTAATTTACAGCTTGTTTGGGGCTAACAATTCACACCATAAAATAAAAAGAAATTCTAATCTAGTAGACTCAATTAATTGGATTTTTCTGACAATCCTCTAATCACTACTCTATGGGTAATCGATAAATACAGGGTGATTAGTCTCCTGTTAATAACAGTCTGTGCACACATGCCCCAGTTGAAACCAAGGACATTGGGGATAGAGATGAATGAATTGACTCAAACTCTAATAAATAAATAATATAAGAAATGCATCCGACTCTCAAACAACACATTAAGTTTCGTACAGCCTTGTGTAAAGTGTGGCTGGTAGATAAGAAGGACACTGATGTGCACTGAAAAGAACTATTTGAAATTTTATTGCAAACATTCATTTTCATGAATTTCCTTTCTGTGCTCTATCTCTTTTTGCATTTCAGGACTCAGCTTAGAAACAAAAACAAATAATATAAACCCACCGGCTTCTTGGGTCAGACCAAGCTAAGGTGGACTTTCACCATCCCTGGAATGTGTCAATTTGCCTTTTAGGTCAAGATAAATAAGACAGTACACTGGAAAATTAATTTAAAACTCATAGCTTTGCTAAACATGGGAAAGATAACACTGTAATACTAAAAGTCTTTGGTTTTTTATGTCAAAATACAGCTCTCACAATGCACGACTGTGGTTTTGGAGTAGAGTTGCAATTCTCACATCCAGCTGTGGTAACTGAGAGAATCTGGCTAATTTTCCATATGTGCACTGCAGATTTGTGGCACAGATGACATTGGAAAGGAGAGAACTTATTGTGGCAGGTTGTATTTTCCAAAAATGACCACATTAATATTTCTGATCCCACATGCTCTTATAGAACTTGTTACTCGCCCATCAAGAGGTAGAGTCTATTTTTTTGTCCTTGAACCTGGGTGATGCATTGTGACTATCTTTTACTAAGAGAATATAGAGGAAGCAATATTGTGTGACTTCCAAGAATAAGTCATAAAAGTTGATACAGCTTCCACCTGGCTCCCTCTTGGGACAGTTGCGTTTGGAAGCCAGCCACCACGTATGAGGTGAGGGTGAGGAAGACCAGCAGCCGTGGAAGGGCCACATGTAGGTGTTCCAGCCACAGCTCCATGGGGTCCAGACAGCAGCCAGTGTCAACTGCCAGACATGTGAATGCCCCTGCAGATGGTCACCCCACCTCATGTAACATAGGCCAGAGGCAAAATGTCCCCATCATGCCCCAGCCAAATTGCAAGTCTGTGAGCAAAATAAATGCTGTGGTTATTTTAAGCTACTGTTTTGGGTGGTTTGTTATGTAGCAACTGGAATACAGTGTTTTGATTCTGTTTTGTCTTCTGTCAACCATTTTAGTTGCTTTAAACCAGAAAAACAACTTAACAATCATTTAGCAGTGATTCCCTTTGCAATGATTCATATATTACAGTATCTGACTCTCTCATACATACACACATGCATACATACATACACACACACTCCCTCAGATGTCTGTATACCTTAGCATCTTTCCCTAAGGATCATGAGTCCTTTTCCAATATGTTGTTAAAGCAAGCCTATTGATAATGAAAATTAGGGAACTGTGATCAAGATACAAAGATGAAGATGATAATGATAATGATTGCCATTTTCTGAGTTCTTACTTTGTGCCAGGCACTATGTTAACCACTTTACATGTGTTATTTCATTTAATACACTGCCTATTAAAGTGCATACAAATATTTAAGGAAAAATAACTCAGAAAGTAAATTCAATACTCCCCAAAACGTTGAAGATGGTAAGATACATTACTATCCCCTGATTCAAATGAAAAAGACCCCCAGAAAAGAGAGTTTAAACTGTCCAGTAAGAGAGAAAAAGAAGTCTGCTACCTAAGGAGCAGGGTTAATGACACACGGTTCCTCAAAATTCATCCATATGCAAATCACTCAAAAATGTAGAGTTTATGCCAAACCTCTATTCTGAGTTCTAGGACCATATATTCAACCAACTTGATACATCCACTTAGATGTCTCAAAGATGCTTCAAACTTATCATGTCCAAGATTTATGATTCCCCTCTGCCTGTGTGCACATGTGTGCACATACAGACACACAAAATGGTGTTCTCATACTTTTCTCTCTGACATCACTATTCAGCCAGTTATGCAAACCCCAGACAGACCTGGTAATATATTGGACACTAACTCTTATTAACTCACCTCAATTCATAGTCATAAATATCTCTGGACTCTCTCCACTTTTATTGCCAACACCCTAGTTCAATTTACGAGCATCTCTTCCATGGACTACGTAATAGACTCCTGATTGCCTCCCAGCATTCCATCCAGGTCAACTCCAATCCATTCTCCATGCTGTAGCTAGAGTGATCTTTTCAAAATGCATTCCATCCGGAGCTTAAAACTCTTCAGTGGATAACGTCTGCCTTTAAGATAAAGATCCATGTTCTTATCACAGTTTATAAGCCAACCATGGTTCATCCTACCACTTCAAACTCACCACATGTTCTTCTTCCTCTCACTTTTTAGCCACAAAGCCTTCTTCTATTTTCTTCAAAAACAGCAAGTTCCCTCCCACCATAAAGCCCTTGCAATGAGCTATAACTTCTGTCTGAAATACTCTCCTCTTAACTTAGTAATCTCCTTTTGTACATTAACTCTCAGCTTAAATATTAGTTCCTTGGGAGTACTTCCAGTAATTCTTCAATCTAGCTTATATTCCTTTATTATATTCTATCGTGATGCTATATTCCCCTTCTTCACAGCCCTTATCACAGTTTGAAGTTATAAATTTATTAGAATAATATTTTAAATGTACGTGTCCCTAACTTGACTATGAACTCTTGGCCAGCAAGGACCAGTGGACCTGCAAGCTCACACTGCCTCACAGTTGCCGATTGTGCCCATACCTTCTCACACAGGACAACACTGATAGCTTGCAATTGGCTCTGGCGGGAGTATTTACACCACAGAAATTGGCAAATACTAAAAATCAGAGTTTCTGTTTCTGGAAAGCCAACTGTGAAACATTGAGCAGCAAGAAGCATGTTTGCCTTGTTTGCTAACACATCTCCAGCACCTAAGACAGTGTCCAGTACATGGAAGGCTTTCCATAAACATTTGTGAAATAAATAAATAAATGTTCTAATCATAGGCTCAGACAGTATTCCAGTTGACGCACTCCTGCAATGAACGTGACCTACCAGTTTTATGAATGTGCATGCTTCCAAGATGCAGCTATTTGATCTTTGTTTTTAGACATGCAGTTCACTGGGAAGCACAGTTCTCCGATGGTCAACTGATCATGCTAACAATACATTTAAACCCTATAACCAAAAAGTATCATTTTTCTCCCCCTCACTCCTTTTTAGAAAAAGGATAGCAATCTAGGCTTTGTAGTCTGTTAAGGAAGAAAATAATACCTGCAAGATGGTTGCCTCCAAAATTAACCACCTACCCAGATAAATATGAGCAACTTAGCCTTAAAGGCGCCAGGCAGTGTGGTAATGATCAGGTGGGGGTCAAAAAAGTTCTGAAGAGCAAAACTGTGGATGTTATTTAATCGTTATAACCTGCTTCAGGTTTCAGGTCACTGACAATAATCACAATTTATAGAACAATAGATGGCTACATGGCACTTCCCCAAATTCCATCTCTGCTTAAAATACAAATGGTTTTCAAAGATTTATCTTTTCAATTAACCTTCTTGTGGAGTCCAAGAAATTCTGTTGGGTCAGGTTGGATATGAGGAGATGAAGAATAGCAGTATTGGTATTGGCTGATTCTCCAATTATTCTTTAAGGCTGGTCACTTCCAACACTGGACTAACAGATGAGTATTTGGTTAAATTCTTTTTCCTTTCTTTCTTTTTTTTTTTTTGAAGTTGCAGAAAATGTTAGAAGTATCTATTATGTTTCTATAAAAAATCCTTAGGATATTATAAATAATGATGTGGCCTTTGCAATAGTCATACATCACTGCTGGAAAGTAGATATTCTGTGATTCCTTGTTTCTGAGACACATCAATAATTTCTACCACCGAAAATGCAATCATCATTCTGATGGCATTTCCAAAATCAAAGGTACTAGGAAAACACAAAGAAGTCAGGAGAAGCCTTGTATTCCCCCTGTAGAA
Organism: Varecia variegata; assembly: GCA_028533085.1. Classification (NCBI taxonomy): domain Eukaryota; kingdom Metazoa; phylum Chordata; class Mammalia; order Primates; family Lemuridae; genus Varecia; species Varecia variegata. Next base: position 75,804,320 of record CM052443.1, read on the forward strand.
ATCAAAGAGAATGCAATTAAGGAAATGTCTAAGAAAATTTCTGGCATTCCAAAGCTTTTTCAGGTCAGCAAAATAAATTAACTTATCAAGAAATCTTAAATAAAAGAGTAGAAAAATCAAAGCATAGCACATTGTAAAAGCCCAAGGATGAGTCAATATAAGAAAAACCTATTAGTATCCACTAAATTATAAATCAAAAGAGAAAAACATTCTCTTCCTTCCCGCCTTCTCTTCCAGAACAATTCAGCCCAAAAGCCATTAGCTAAGTCTGAGAAGGAGTCAGTGGGGAGGGGTATGTTGGAACTTGAGTGGTGTGAGAAGGGCACACACAGTGGAAAGGGTATTGGTGGTGGATGGAAGATTGGTTTTATACAAGGGTCTGATCATGTAAGTACTTATGTAAAGGATAATGGAATTTGGATTTCTTACTCTCAGAGAAGGGAGTTGCAAATGTGGGAAGGGAGAAAATTAGAATAAACCTATGGAGTTGTACTAAAGTATCAATGTAAACTCATGGTTTTCTACATATGAAAGGATGGGTAGACAGAGAGATACATAGATGGTTAGATACATAATATAGAAAATCACTTAGACATCAATGCCTGTATACATATACACATATTTCTGTTCTCTGGCTCAGTCCACTAGGAGGGTCCTGGAAGCAGTGACACACTAAGAGCAGTGAGTATACTTTAGAGATCAAATTGTGGTTTCTAAATATCATTCTCCCCTAAAAGGACCAATGCTTCTTAAAAAAATGGCTAATTCTAGGGCTGGGTCAGGCAGAGTACAAGATGAAACTAGAGCATCTTCTTGTACCAGAAAATAAGGAAGTGCTCAAAGAATGAAAGGGACATGCCACAAGGACCCAGAAGCCAGTATGAAGGAGCTCCCACTGGCCAAATCTGGGATAATTTGAAAACTGAAATAGATAATTTTAGTAATGGATCATAACTCAAATATGAAAGCATGAGTTCATATGATATAAATAAATAAACAACTGTTCAAAAAATTGGACATTTATATAGTCTCAAAGTAGCTTTCCACAAAACAAAATTACTTCTAATGGAAAAAGAATACCTTTATAGGTGAGAAACCTGACAGATAACACCTTAATCAAGTGATCAACTTGAACATCACCAGTAATGAGACAAATCAAAATCATGTACCACTTGATAAGATACAATGAACATACAGTATTCCTTCTGTGATATTTCTGGCCGATATGCATAACCTGAATCTAATAATGAGAAAACATTAGACAAACTAAAATTGAGGAACAATCTACAAAAGACGGGGCATGTAATTTTCAAAAGTGTCAAGGTCAATAAAGTCAAGAAAAGACTAGGCAATTGTTCCATATTAAAAGAGACTATAGAAACATGACAGCTAAATGTAACATACAACTCATCTTTTTGAATAAAAGATTTATTGAGACATAATTCACGTCTCATAAAATTCACCCTTTCAAATTATACAAAATTACTTAGTATATTCAGAGAGATTTGCAAACATCCATACCATCCAATTTTAACACATCTTCATCACCCCAAAAAGAAACCCCGTATCCAATAGCAGTCTCTCCTCATTCCCTCTCTCCAAACCCCCAATCCCTAGGTAATACTGATCTATTTCTAGTCTCTCTGGAATTTTAGAAAATCTATGGATTTGCCTATTCTGGGCATTTCATTTAAGTAGAATCATAAATATGTGTAATATGTGGTCTTTTATGACTGACTTCTTTCACTAACTATAATGCTTTCAAGGTTCATCAATGTTTTAACATCTATCAATACATCTTTCCTTTTCATGGCTGAGTAATATTCCATTATGTGGATATACCACATTTCGTTTACATAGTAATCAATCGATAGACATTTAGGTTATTTGTACTTTTGACTGTTATGAATAATGCTGCTATGAACATTTGCATATAATTTTTGTATGGACACCATGTGACTCTGAGCTGGACATTACTGGGACATGCCTGGGACAACTGGCAGGACTTGAATGGAATCTAAAGATAAGGTGATAATAATGTATCTATCAGTGTTTATTTTTAGGTTCTGATGGTTGACTTCGGTAACGTAGGTGAATATTTCTTGTTTACAGAAAATATATACTAAAGTATTCAGGGTTGATGGGCATGTCTGAAACATATCACAAATGGTTCATGAAAAACAATTTTCTTGTACTATACTCAGAACTTCTAAGTTTCAAATTGTTGAGAGACACCATATTCATATAAACAGATGTAGACAGATTTTTTATAAAATCAGCATCTACTGTTGATTTTTTAAATTATGAAAATATCTGAATACATGGATATTTCCTTAAAAAATATATGTTTGGTTTGATATATATCTTAAACCAAAAGCCAGTATCATGCTTAATAATGAAACAGGAACAAAACAAGGATGCCGATTAGCACTACTATTATTTAGCATTGTTCTGCATTTCTAGCTAATGCAGCAAGACAAGAAAAAGAGACAAGATTCAAATATTAACTTTAAAAGCTATTCAAATAAATATGAATGGTTAGCAAATTCACCAGTTAAATAATACATACACCATACATAAAAATATGTAACTTCCCTATAAATCAAAAATAATTTGAAAGAAAACACAATCCAGAATATATTCCAGTAGCAATGAAATACAAAACTAAAAAGCAGATAACAAATTGGGCAAATTATTTGGGATAAATATGCTTTGCACTTAAATAACTAACTATAATCCATTAAGAAAAAGAAAAATGCCCTAATACGAAAAGTTAATTCCCCCAAAGAAGAAATTAAAATGGCAATAGACAAATTTTAAAAGTTCAATCTCACTAGTCATTAAAATGCAAAATAAAAGAATGGAATTCCATTTATTTTTGTTAAAAGTGTCAAAGACTTTTTTTAATGAACATGGATGCAAGTGTGCAGAAAAATTGGTACTCTTAAATTACTGTTGATGGTAATGCACACTATTAATACAACTTTCCTAGAGGACAATATGACAAAACACACTATAATATTATCATAAGCTAAAAAACCTTAAATATCCTACTTTTTAACCTAGTAATTTCACTTCCAGGAATTTATCCTTTAAAACAATATATATAAATTTAGGTCATGGATGTATATTAAAGCATTAATTTGTGACAAAAAACAATCAGAAACAACCTAAATGTCTAACAACAGGGGACTGATTGAATAAATTACAAAACTTCAATATAATTAAATATTATGTAGCTAATAAAATGATGTTGTATGAAACATGTTCACAAAGGATTGTCCAGAGCCATTGCAAAATGCAATTAATAATACATATGCATCCGTATGCATAAAAAAGTGGTTTATATATAGCAACCTATTAATAATGGTCATTTTGCTTATTCACATTTTCCAAATTTCCAAATATTTATTTCATAATCAGAAAAGAAGATACCATAGCTTATTAAAAAAAATCATCTCTACAAGTGCTAGATGAGTCAATAGCAATCAGTGAGAAAAAAATGGGTTTTTTTCTTATCAACCAAGTTCATTCTGAGACTAAAGTCTGATGTGGCTGCCAAACAACCAAGATGATGGAGGATTCTCTGGCAGAAGTAGGGAATCCAAAGCTAGGTCGGTAATAGGCCCATTTTATTTTTTGATGTTTGGACAAAGCTTGGAACATTGTGCTCAGTTTGGAGAGGTACACTTAGGGGACACTGATTCCTGGGAGAGTCCAGAGTGTTCTATGATTAACAGCTAAAGGAGATGAGGAGATTTAATCCACTGAAAAGAAGTGTTAAGGGGAATATAAAAATGCTCTTCAAATTTCCAAATGGCTTTTCATAAGAAAGAAAGATTAGACTCATTCTTAGTGGTTCCAAAAATAGAGCAAGGACCAATGCACAGAAATTGCCCCTATAGCACGTAGGGACAAAAAATGAGACTCATTCCACAAAGGAGGAGGAGATGAGGCACAACAGAGGTCTTCCAGCAGAGGCTTCTAAAGACTCATCAGGGGTATTTCAATGTAGAATCCAGCCTTCATAAAGGATTGTCTGTCCCATATATGTAGACCCTAAGACTTTGCAGATCAAAGTTCAGTCCGTGACTGGAGGCACTGATATCATCTAGGAGCTTGATAAAAACAGACTATTGCCCCCACCCCTAGACCTAATGAATCAGAGTGTGCATTTCTCAAGATCTCCTTATAATTCATAGCACTTTAAAAAGTGGAAAGCAGATGTGGAAGATGCTCTCTGACTCAGTAGCCTCTCTGTCCACTTGGGTTCTTGGGGTCTCCTGTTGTTACTCCTCTTTCACTTAATCTTGCATGACCTACTAAATATCCACTTAATTATTAGTTATTAAAGGCAGAAGACCTGAGGGTGGTTTGTGATGGAATGGGTATAATGAGCTTCCCAATTAATATAATCTGATGAACAATTACATTCCTTATTAGTGAGAATTGGGGATAGGAAAGATTCCACTGAAGTCCATTGACGGGTAAATGAGTTTGAATGCAGCCATGTACACTCTCCTTGGGCTCAATGAATCAGATCATGTTCCTATATGATTTTCATTCATTAGTCCTGTCCTCTAGGGATCAATTTTAGGCTGCCCATCCACTCTTTAGGGCTACCGGCAGAGGAGAAATGGCATTTTGCCTGCCAAGCAGCATATATGCATGCATTAGCTCCATACTCGAGGAGAGTCTTTCCTTGTACAGACATCAACTTCCAACCTTCAACAGCTAATAGTCCAAACTTCAAAGAAACAAAGAGTGGAATCATAATCAGACTTCACGTATAGGACAAAGACCAGAGTATTTAATGGCAGCTGGCTGTCAAAGGATGGGAAAACTAGGCTTTACTTCCCTGGTAGCTTCATCTCCTGCTAGTCCCCAACTCACAATGTTTTTTATGCTATGGAACAACCAAACACTTCCAGTCATGCCCTCCACAACTTTTCTGTTACCTTCATCTGGAGGTAGACTTGTCTCTGCCTGGACAACCTCTGCTCATCCTTTAACATTCAGTACAGGCTTCACCTGCTTCTCCAGGCATCCCACCCTCAACACTGGCTGCATGACCCGCTTTAACCTCCATTGTATGGCATGAGACCAGAGCCATCCAATAGAAATATAACAGGAGCCACATAAATTTAAATTTTCTAGTAGCCAGATTTTTAAAAAATGAAAAAGAAACAGGTGAAATTAATTTTAAGTATTATTTTATTTAACCTGGTATATCTAAAATATTATCATTTCAACAGGCAATCAAAACCATGTTAAAAATTATTAACTAGATATTTTATATTCTTTTATAATGCCAACTCTTCAAAATCCACTGTGCGTTTTACACGTAGAGCCCATCTCAATCCAGACCAGCCACATTCCCAGTGCTCAATAGCCACATGTGGATGGTACTATATTGGACAGTACTGCCTCACAGTTAAATAATCAACTTAGGGTTTGCCTTCCCTACTACAAGGTATGCTGCTCAAGGGCAAGGTCAATATCATATTTGCAGTATCATCAGCACCTCCTCCATGCCTGGCGGATATTAAGCGCTCACTAAATGCTTGCTGAACTGAACTGACCTGGTGGTATTTTGAGAAAAGGTGAAATTTTAGCCAGTGCTCAAATGAAGAGCAGCTTATGCATACTTACAATAACTATGGTGATAAAAATAATAACTTAAACCATTTTCTATGCTCATAATGACTCTATATGCTACATACCATTACTACCTCCATTTTATGAATAAAGAAACTTTCCCAAAATCATACAGCTACTAAGTGCAAGAGGCAGGACTTACTGAAATAGAGAAAAACAAAGTAAATAACATTAATTACATACACACACTCACCCCCTACACAAAAAGTTGAAAATAAACCATATTCACAGATATTAAAAGCCTCCTCCAACAGGTAAGCCTTCGCCTGGATCTCATTTACCAGTCCCAATGGCATCTTTTACAGAGATTGGTCATCTGCTGGGTTCTCCTTATGCAGAGTGTACCTGTTTACAAATTTCTGAACCAGCCACTCCTGGCTTGATATTTGATGTCTTTCAGACTCACCTTCTATGTTGTTTGATTCTGCCTGTCTTGTCAAAATGGCAGCGCTGTTCACCAGACCACTGCAGTGAATAGTCACTTTTCTCAGTGCCTCATCTCCTCCCAGAATACTGAGAAAGAGCGGTGCATACACTGCTTCCCACCCCCCACAGCCCCTGGAGGATCCCACCGTGTTGCTCACAGGGCCTGTGAGGGAGGAAAGCAATAATTGTTGGCGTGTGCTTTTGTTTAGGGGAACTGGGCTGAATGTGCCTCAAAAAAATGATGCAGATTTTAATTTTTTTTTTTTTGGTGTACAAAAATTCCATTATCTCTAAACCACAGGAACCAGAACCACATCTGGCAAGGGAAAGAAAGCTGGAGATGTAAGGAAAGAATAGATTAGGAGAAGCCTGGAAAACAGGCAGCCGAGTTTAGATTTGATGTGGTGGGAAATAAAGATCCCTCGGGGGCTTCTGAGCATGGGAGTGACGTGATGAAAACAGTGATTAAAGAAGATGAAATACAAGCAGGACAAATTGAAGGGAGAGGCTAGAATTTGAGAGGAAGCAATAATCCAGGCCCCAGGGAGGTGGCGAGAGCAAGGGTATTTATCAGCAAAGAGGTCCAGGATCCTGTCCAACTTAATTAACATATGCACACCCCTCATTCACTTTACTACCAAGTTACTACCCAGGTTTTTGGTGGTTTCCTTTTTTTTTTTTTTAATTTATGTTTTTACTATATTTGAGAAAGCAAAAATAAAACCATGAGGAGCCAGATATTTTCATTAAAATGATAATGAAATTTCATCTCTGTGAATATAAAGGCTTCACTGAGTTCCCTGCTGAGCAAATGAGCTTTATCGTAAGCACGTGGAACAGTTTCTTGGGCAGAAATGGATTTTAGAAAAATTTATATTAGGCCTTTATTCACAGAATAAACTAACACAATGAATGCAAAATCAGTGTTAAGGCAGCTTCAAGCAGATGAAGCTCACGTGACAGAACAGAAATGGCTGCCCTCAAAGGACAGCTCCAGCCAAGAGTGCTCCTGACTCAACACCCTACAGGGATCCTAAATGCATTCCATCCAAGGCAAGTTCTACGATGGCAGGGGGAGCAGGCCCACTCTTGGATTAACTAACTCCAACTCAGGAAATCTTACACCATAAGCCGTCACGTTCTTTAATTCTGGCTGCAATTTTAAATGGTCAAGAGACTTAAAAATTATCTTCATTCAAGTTTATATCTGGAAAGAGCCTTGGAGAACATCTCTAAACCCATAGTTTAAGAATATTTTTAAGCTGCACGAGGTTTTTGCCAATTAAATCTGATGGAAATACAATAGATCAATATTAACATGGGGCTCCTTGGAGTGAACTGGAGTGAAAGGCCCAGAACTCCACCTACTCATTCTCTCCCTTGTCCTCACTGCCACCCCCCAACTTACACATACTGTGGCAGACCCTAACACTCTCCCTGGGACCCTGAGCCTGCAGAGAAAAGAGTTTGCAAATACTGAAGAGTCTCCTATTTTGTGTGTGGCTTCTTGTGACAGATGAAAAAACTGAAGCTCAGAAAGCTTAAAACAGGCCTTGTATTTGCAGCCATATAACCTGGTTACTAAATAACCTGGAAAACCCCCTTCTAGAAATATGTAGAATACTAGCTAAATACAATTATTCATTTAACCGCACAAAATGAACTCACAAACTCACCAGTTTGAAAATGGGCACAGCTAATAACCCCGCAAGTCCATGTCTAGGTATGTATCCCATAACAGTGTTTTTCAAATCAGCAGTGAAGATGCATCATTAGGTCATGGAATCACTTTCATAAATTGCAATCAGCATATACACACACACACACACACATACACACATACACACATGTACACACACACACACACATATATAGGAGTATGAAATAAACTAGAATAAACTGGATTAGAATTAAATAGAAAATAAAAGTAAGTAGTATTGTGAGAGAATTTTGTTCCATGTATATGTACACACATACACATAAATATAGCACATATATATGCTGGGTTTCCATGCAAAGTGTATCTTTAACTGTGCATATGGACAAAACATTTTGAAAAAATACTATCTTAGAGAAGCTTTTGTATGTTAGGACAAGGAAACGTACAAGAACACTCACTGAAGCATTGTTTATAATAGTGCAAAATTAGAAGCAATTTAAGTGCTTGTAAACAGGAGAATGAATAAATATATAGTGGTCTGCTCACGAAACATTATACCACAGAGAAGATCAAATGAATGAACTAGAGCTAACTTGCTGAAATCTATCACTAAATTCAAAAAAAGCAAGTTGCAGAATGATAAGTACACTGTGTTTCCATTTATTTAAAGTTTTAAAACATGCAAAACAACAGTACATATTGTTGAAAGATGCACATATACTCAGAGAAAGTATGAAAGCATGCAAATTCAAGACAGTGCTTATCTCTGGGGTGGGAGAAGGGGAAATGGGATTAAGAAGAAGTCCACAAAGAACTTCAACTATGTCCTAAGTAAACTTGTCAAAATGTTATTACACAGTTGCCTCAAACAGGATAGGTGGCACACAGAGTTTTGTTATTCTATTTTTTTTTTGATTAAAAAAATGGGGGTTTTGGGTCACAGGTACTACCCTGAGGCCAGTTGATTGGTGCAAATTCTGGACTAAACCCAGGGGCAGATCCTAATTGATTTCTAGTCCTGCCTCCCCGGTTGCTGATCAGTTTGCAAATTGAAGGATTTGCATCATTTTAGCCTCAGTCTTAGTAATTTATTTTTACCTGAAACAAAATGTTCCCCACAGTCCACCAAGGCCACATCTGCTCTGGCCAGAAATAGCACAAAGCACATTTGCTTTTGTGAAGGCTGAGCTGTTACTTCAGGTTGTCACTTGGCTCTGGTTTCCAACTTCACTCGTATATTTGCAACAAAACGCTAAGCCACTGAAAGGTCAGTAGAGACTTGATCTAAATGGGCAAAAAATATAAGCAAAAGAAAGAGAGGGAAAAATAAAACACAAAGGGGGAAAGAAAGGAAGGAAAACCAGCCTTGAATGAGGAAATAGACAAATATAAAAGGCGATCACATTAAAGTCATAATATTGCTAAGAAACCATAAAACAAGCATGGGGTGTATTTTAGATGATGGGAGTAACTTGAAATAGTAGCATTTTTATAGCTTATGATCACAAACACATAATCTAACAGGAGGGGGTTTGTTACTTTTTTTTTAAGTCTATCTTAAGACAAAAACAACAAGACAAATGATGCATTGGCAACGGCTGCAGAATCTTAACACAGCGAGATTTATGGTGCTTTGGAAAAGTTCAGGGCAGTGGTTTTAATCATTGGCTTCTTTACACGCTTTGAGTTACATAAGAGGCTCTTACTTCTGTTTCTTCTTTTGGACTAAATACATAATCATACCCTCCAGGTGTCAGCTTTAGCTTTTCAGGTGGGCGAGCAAAAGCCTTCTCCTTTGGAGCGGGTGATGCTGGCAGAAAATGAAGATAACCCTTGTAGTACAGGGCCCAGAACAGATCATTCCCCAGAGTAAAGAAGTAAACTGTGTGATTGTGTCTTTCGGATGCTTCTCACCCTGGCATGCCCACCTGTGTTCATGATCTCTGCTGAGGAAAACTCAGCTCTCTGACAGAATTCCTTCAGTTATATTAAGACCAAATACAGCAACAACTAACATTTATTGAGTGCTTACTCTTCTAAGTGCTTTATCTTATTTTGCCTTCACCACCTTCCCAGGAAGGTATTACTAGACCCATTTTACAGATGAAAAAATTGAGACACAGGAGGGTTAAGTAAACACCTCAGGTCACCCAGAATAAGTGGTAGAACCAGGATTTGGACTAGCCAGCTGGTTGTAACAGCTTGGGCTTTCAAATGCCACACGATGTCCAGGAGGTGGTATTTAAAACAAGTAGAGGCAGTGACTGAGATGATAGTACCAACTTATATTAGCAGCCCCAGGGCCCCTGCTTCAGCTACAGGGGCCTAAGAGGAAAGTATTCACATTTCTCTCACACCAGTGAAGGTGAGGTGCTTCACTAAAAATCAGAATCCTTTACTTAGAGTTTCAGCAACCCAGAATACCTGCTTCCAGAATGGAGTAGAGACTTTTCAGAGTGCTTATATATCTTGCCCTACCTAAGTTATGTCTAATTTCTGCTATGCCCTCAATCCCCAGAGACTAAAAATAGAGAAGCACTTGGAAATGATATTGGATAAAAGTCAGAAGTCTTAAATCTGAGTCCAGTATTACCATTTAGTAACTAAATGGATTTAGTTTTTCTGGGGCTCATTTTCCTCTTGTGTATAATGAGAAAAATAATGCCTAGTACATAGAGTGGTAAGAGTCAAATCAGATAGAGGCACAGAATTTTGATGGTACACATTGTTGACACATGAGGATTTCTTTTTCCTTTGTTCATAAGTCAAAGAGCACATTACAACAAAATGCTATAAACATCTATGACAGACACACGTGAATCCCAAAGAGCCTCCTTATTACACAGTATTATTGCTAACCTTGGTCAGGTCATTTTTCCTTTTTTTTTTCCCCCTGTAAGAGGGAAAAAAATCTGTAAGAGAAGGGGTATCAATCACTATGATCCCTATCAACTTTCATATTTTGTGTTTTTGTTTCCCAGGTCTAGGAGAACCAACCTGACTCTCCTAAGGTGAACAATCACATTCCAAACATCCCACGAATCACACAGGACCACCAAAGGAAATCCAACATCTAATACAATCATAGTGGTTCCAACTGCCCCCAAGTTCAAGTGGCAGAGAAGAGAGAACTGGTTCTCTACTGGAGGAGCTGCGTGGATATACAGTTTAGCGGGCAACCTGCTAGAAGTGGGGGTGGTGGCATTCCAACACTTGTTCTGGGTAATGCCAGACACATGAGGAATGCAGGACAGGATGACCTTTGAGGGAGCTCTTAGCCCTGTGATCTCCATGTGACTGCTTCACTGATAAGCATCACTTGAAAATGATGCCGGGTAAGACCAGCCTCAGCAGGCTGGGAGCCACAGCCGAGGGCCCTTGCAGGCTTCCTGCCTCTCTGCATGGGCCTCTGCATGGGTCTTTCCATGGGCGGGGGGCTCTCAAGCACCAGACGCATCAACCGTGACAGCTGTAGTTTGAGGGGGTGACTACAGCACGGTCCTGCAGCAGCTGTGTGCTGGCTGAATGCTCTGCTAGTTCCTCCAGAACAGGGCTGACCCCATTCCCAAGGAAGCTAGCCCTGACAGCTCTGGGGGAAGCCAGTCCCCTGGGAGCCAAGGTGCTGGGGCTGGGAATGATAAGCTCGGTCAGAGTCCACTCCCTAGACCGACCCTTGGCAGCCCTGTCCCCTGGGCTCTGAAAGCCTGAAGCAGATGATAAGACAACTCACCTGTGCAACACAGAGCCCCAAGACCCATCATGATGCCAGTAAGCCAAGTTGTTGTCATAATGAGATGGGCGTGGGCGGCCTCCCCAACCCCATGCAGGGGATACCCGCTAACAGTTCATTCCTGAGCTCATTCCTGCCTCAAGGCCTCCGCACTGGCAGTTCCCTCCTGAAAGGCTTGGCCCTCAGGCTCACACAGCAGGCTCCCTTCTGCAACTCAAGTTGCATTTCAAATATCACTTTCTTAGGCCTTCCATGGACATAGCCTCCCTCCACTCTCTATTGCAACACCCTATTTTGTGTTTCTTATAGAGCTTCTCATTATCTGAAGAGATCCTGTTCATTTCTTTTTCATGTTTATTGTTGATTTTTCCTTATAGAATGTTAACTCAGTGAGAGCCAAGAGTCTCTCTGTCTTCATCAATCTATCCCTAGCTCCTAGAAAAAATACCAAACACATGATGAGGGATCAATCAATCAGTAAAATTAATTAGTTAATTAATGGTATCTAGGACAGGTGTGTAGTGGCATGATTAGGGTTTCCCTCTCTGTGCTCTGCAGTAGTGGTGAGATTTCAATGCTCTCAGGTGGTGTTGGTGGTCACTTTTGACTATCTCACCATTTTAGGAGCCATCTCCTCTTCCTCCATCCTGTTAAAGATCTGAGAATCACACTCTGAGCCATAGGAGTTGGCTCCTGGCACCCATGTTTTTACTACAAAACTTTTTCACTTAGGAATGCTTTTGGTTGCAAGGAAGAACAGCAATGACAATAACCTGTTAAAGTTTACTGTGATTTCAACAAATAAGTTATCATTTTTCTCAAATAAGGGCATATCAGGAGGTCCACAGTCAGTCGTCAGTGTGACAACTCAACCACACAGGGACCTTGGCTCTTTCTCATTTGTGCCCTCTGTCCTTAGCACACAACTCTCCTCTTGTGGTTGTCACATCGTGGTCACACAATGGCTGCTGCCCCACCAGGCATCATGTCTACATTCCAGAGAATAAGGGGAAAAGCAAAGGGAAAAAGAGCTGTGCTAGCTGAATTTGTTGTTCCTTTTTATAAGAAAAACAAAAGCTTTCCCATGATTATATCTAGCCAACTTCTATCTCCCATGTTCAAACTGGGTCACATGGCCTCCCCAGACCGATTGCTGACAAAGGGAACTAGGTCTACTATGACTGGTTTACACTGTTATAATTCACATAATTCATCCCCTGGGACGGGAGATGGGACCTACCTTCTCTGAGATCAAGCTATTGCCACGCTCCCCTGAACAAATCAGGATTCTAATAGGAAAGAAGAGAGATGGCTGTTGGCTATGCCATAACTAAATGGACTAGAGTGGACATTTGACTCCAAATTGGGCCTACAAAATTCTCTTTTTCAAGAACTACAGCCGAGACACACAGAAACTGAGAGCTAAAGGCAGATCCCTTGAGCTGTCATGCTTCTGAACCTTCTTAAGACTTGGATGTTTAAATTCTTTAAATCCCGTCATATTTGCATAAATATCTTTCCCCCAAAGTGTCTTGTTTTCTTAGCCAGTTCAAGGTAGTTTTTGTTGTTTAAAACCAAAGAATCTTTGTTACTGGAGCATTTAACTACCAACATGTTGTGTGGCCAAATCAGGCTGTGCTATGTGGTTTCTACCTCCCTCAGGAATCACACGGCCCTCTGTATCAAACCCTCTGTTCCTTCGGAGGTGACCCAAACACTGTAGACATTATGTCATCAGCCTGACAACATCCTCTTCCTCCTCTTCACCTCCAGACAGTGTTTGCTGAGGTCCCACATGTACAGACAGGCCTCTGGGCATTAACAACTTGTGTGGCACACAGCACAACGGCATGTACACTAACTAGTAGAGCTAGTTAGTCTCATCACAAATCCATGGTAAAGGCCAAAAACTGATCATTAGCCCGGTACTCTTTTTCTTTTTTTAGCCTGATTATCCAGGTCAGACACACATACCCTTACACACTCATCCACACGCCCACTATTAAGAGACATATGAGTGGGATTCCAACCCTGCTACCAGCCACAAGGAATACTCTGTGGCAGATGCTACATAAGGATTATCACTCACACGTGTATATGGATATCCCTGTAGACCTCTTGCTCCATCATTTATGAACGTGATCTAAATTCTTTTTCAATGTGTATCTTTCTTCAACTTGTGCAAATTTTAGCCAGGATTTCTCAAAAATATGTTGCTTGCAACTTACAGGTTTTATGTGCACAAATGTTTTCATGATTAGATAACTTTTGGAAACACCTGGTTAAAGAGAGTTAAATGGCTTCTTCCATTGTCAGACATGGCAAAAACTGCAATTCCAATATGCATGATGAATATCTAAGAGAGGGATGCAGTATGTGGCATTTTCCAAATATGTTTAATCACTGAAATTTTTTCCTTGGCATATGTTGAAAGATTGATGATCAAAGAGATAAACTTTGGGAAACACTGCTGGTGGGGAGGGCTGTACGGGTACAACCTAAAACCTATTAGAATAACTCTTTTAAGAACCAAGAGACATATTCTGCGACTTGGTTTAACAGGCCATGTCCAAACTTCTATGTGTCCCTAGTGACTCTTGCTAGATAGTTAGGACTGCCCCTTAGCTCACAGTGCCTGAGTTCTACATCACAGCTGCTACCCTGGATGGAAGCACATTGGTCTAGGAGCAATATACTATGTTCTTGGACTAATTATGTTTTTTCTCTCATCATTGGGTTCCCCTTCCTCAAAATAAGCATATTAAGCCCGGTGACAATAGGAAGAATGGAGTCACTGCTGGAGAGTTTAACACACTATTATTTTTCTTCTGCTCCAAGCTTTAATCAAAGAACTTTTGGTTAATGTGAGGATGACCAACCCACATTGACCTCGGTGACCTAGTATATGAACCAAAAGTTTATTTGTTTTGTTTTAGATCCACCTCCCAGAAAAGAGCATTTGGTATAACATAGCAAAAATATCCTGCCTACCAACATGCAAACATGTCCCTAAATATCTGGCACCAATTTGGCTGCCTCCTAAACAGTATATGCTTTAAGCATCCCTGAACTGATGAAATGATTTTAGGAGATTTAATGCCTGGATTGGCAATGGTTCTGCCAAAGCTTCATCCATAAGACATCTAGAAAGGAAAGCTTGCTTCTGTGGACAGTTTCTCCCAGAGGTAGAGAGACTTAAGTCAAAGAGGAAAATAACTGAACAGACTCATTTATTATCATAATTTAATAATATAAACTGCAGTTCATGAAATAAGTATGGGAAAATTTCATGTCTAACTCCAAAGGTTTAAACTTTATTAGCCACATAATAATCAAACCTTATTGTTTATCTTTATACCAAAGATGAATATGTTCAGGTTATATTAATAAGGATGATAACTCCTCTAAATTTACTCGGGCCTATATTCCCCTACACTGACTCATTTGAAGTGTCTGAGAAATTTGAGGTTCTAACCACAACCTTGTAACCTACCTCTGTGAAAAAGGGAATGGTCTTCTCTATAGCAATTGGAATAAGAATATTAAAAGACACAGTGGTATAACAGAAAAATAACTAACAAGGGCATCAGAGGACCAAGATCCTGGTCAGTTTTTTAGACAGTTGATGTTATCAGTTGTCTGCCACAAATTTCATATGTTAAAGTCCTAACCACCAGTACATCAGAATGTAACTTTATTTGGAAATGGGTCTTTGCAAATGTAATCAAGTTAAAATGAGGTCATTGGGTGGGGGAGGGCGCCTAATCCAATATGACTGGTGTCCTTATAGAGGAGGAAATTTGGACACAAAGATGCATAAAGGGCAGATAAAGTGAATAGCCACAGAGAGAAGACAGCCATCCACAAGCAAAAGAGAGAGGCCTGGAACAGATCCTTCCCTCATAGCCCTCAGAAGGAACCAACCCTGCCAACACCTTGATTTTGGATGTCCAGTCTCCAGAACTGTGACACAGTAAATTTCTGTCTTTTAAGCCACCCAGTTTGTGATACATCATTATGGCAACCCTGACAAACTAATACAGCTCTGTTCTTGGGTAAGTCTTTTAATATCTCTGGGTCTCAGTTTCCTCACCTATAGCATTACAGGGTAGATGATCTTTGAAATTGCTTGTATCTCTAAAGGTTAGTGATCAAGGATGGAGTAGCCTCTCACCAATTCTCCTGAGATGTGAACGTGCACCCTGTTCTGAGAAAAGCTTCCCCTCTTATCTACAGATCAATGGATTACAGATGGTTAAAACCATCTTTGATTATCCTGTCTGGTTATCTTAATTTATATTTCAGTAATGACTTTCGGAAGCAAAATAAGGAGGAAGGGAGGCTCAAAATGATTCTTATGAAAGGCTACAGACTTATAAGTTCGTATCTTTTTATAAGAAGACATTCATCATTTGGAAAAACTGGCTTCTAATAGATTCTAATGAAGGTGCTAGGTAAGACTCAGAAAGAAAGATCAATAACAAATGTAAATTTCATGACATGGTCCTTCATGGCATGACAGAACATGACAGAACCTCTGTCAAGTAAACAATAAAAGCACACATTGTGTGCTCTCTTCACAACCCATTCCTGGGCTAGCTCTCCCCCACTCAAATGTTTATCATGAAAGGAAATATGTTTCAGGCACAACTATTAAAATTCTGAGTGTTACTATCCTGTTCCATCTCACCAGTAAAACAGTTAATAACAATGACTTTTTGCAACGTTTATCAATCTCTCATCAGCATGTATCATCTTGGTAAAATCCCAGACTATTAATGCATCTTCAAAGCCTGGAATATAGTATTAATGCCAGAATCTTAATGGGTAAGAGGAACATTTTGGCAATGGAAATTGCAATTCTAAAGGCTATAAAACAGAACTAATGTTCTAGCTCCCCTTCTCTGTACCTCATTGAATATATACTCTCCTGCCAAAGGAAATACTCTCCTGCCAGAGTAGAAACATTCTACTCTGATATGATTTTATCGTTGCAAACTGGGGTGACCTTCTTAAGCAGCTGAACAGCTGGTTTAGCATCAACGGTACTAAAACACAAATCAACATACTTGGCAAACATAAATCCAACATTTAAATGGACAGTGCTTATATCAGCCAGGGTCCCAGTGAGATGGAACATTTATATTAGGATAATTCAAAAAAAGGTTTATTTACTAAGGAACTTTTTACAAGGGTGTATACAAGGTATAATAGAACCACAAGGATTTGCAGGCAATAATTCAAGGTTAGAAGCTGAAGCGCTGTCACCATCCCTACACACAAGGAGACAAGAAAGAGGAGTAGTTACCAGAACCAAGAAGAAGAAAGCCATGTGGAAAAGATTGCCTAGAATGGAGACAAGGCCCAAGTTGGGCTCCCAAAGTGGGTGTGAGGGGAATCATACCCTGACTCCACTCACCTCCTTCCCTTCAGTTCCCTGCAAAGTACCCCATGGGTCATGCCCAACTAGAGACAGAAAGAAAAGTGCCCATTGATGTGGTCCATAAGGGTCAGGCTGTAAAGACCAGGATGAGTACATCTGGAGGGGCAACTGGATGACATAAAGCATAGTGCTAAATAACCCCAACAAATGCATTGGGACACTATTTATAAATTTTGAGAGCAGAAAAATGTCTATTCTTGTTCACTATTTTATCAGCTATATCATTGCAACACCAACCAGTCCTGCTTTTCTGACACCAATTGGGTTACCAACAATTCAGTTCCATTTGGACACTAACTATCCAGAGTTAACATAGTTAAAAGTAAGCACCCTACAAGTTGAGAGCTTGATTCCAAAAGATGCCCTCACTTTATCCAGTTCCTAGGCTACCTGCATGTCTGTCCAGACTACCACAAATTCAGGAGTCCCCCACAACCACTTCCCAGGTTCAATCATTTGTAGAATGACTCAGAGAACTCAGGACAGCTCTCTACCCTTGATTACAGTTTTATTATAAGGATATAATTCAGAAACAGCCAAATGGAAGAGATGCATAGGGCAGGCAAGGTATGCAGGACAGGGTGTGAGGGGGACACAAAGCTCCCACGCCCTCTCTGGGCAAGCCACCTTCCCAGCATATCAATGAGTTCATCAACCAGGAAGCTCCCTCAGCCTCATTGTTTCAGGGTTTTTTTGGAAGTATCTTTCCACTATAGCCATGATTTCCCAAATCACCGGCCATTGGGCTATTCCTCAATCTCCAGCCCTTCTCCCCTCTCTGGAGGCTGTGGGGAGGGCAGTGCTGAGCTGACAGTTCTAACCCTCTAATCAGGTTGTTGGCTCTTCTGCTGACCAGCCCCTATCCTGAAGTTAACTAAGATCTCCCTTTGATCACCTCATTAGCATATAAAAGACAATACTACCCCTCAGAAATTTCCAAGCTCTGTGTCAGAATCTGGGACAAAGACCAAATGTATTTTTTTCTCATGCCACTCCAGCACATTGTACCATAGTGCCTGGCACTGAACTACTGACACTCAGTATTTACTAATAAATGACAGTCTTCAGCAGGCCACTCTACAGTTCTTTCTTCCTTCTTTCCTTCTTTCTTTTGAAGGTGCTAGTAAACCTTTTAAGCCTAAATTCTAAGTGGTTTTAAGATCCTCCTCCTTGTTTAGCTGGACAATCTAGAGAAGACAAACCCTGAGGGCTCCCAGGATTTTAGGGCATTTCATGTCTCTGACATCCCAGGAATAGGTAGACACAAAAGAGAAATGTTCACCAAGCACTTTCAGAGTTGGAACCTTAACTATTGAAGGACCAGCTTCTCTAGTCTTTTCACAGTTTCATCCCTTTCTTTCACCGTTAACCATCAGATTCTGATGTCCTTAAAAGGAAGAGAAAGCTGAGGTTGGACATTTTCTGGTGGGGGAAGGGTCCTTTTTTCTAATGTCATACATTGTACGTCATGGCACCAAAAGGAATTTATATTCTGGATGGTTCTCCAGTGATATGAGTTCCATCTTATCCTTTTTAAAACCCCAAGTGATCAACATTTTACATATCATGGGGAAAACTGAATTTCTACCAGGAGAAAATTTGAAGCCAGGGATGAGGAAAACACAGAACATGTAAGACTTTTCTAAATCAACTTGAGAAAATGAAAGTGAAAAACAAACATAAGCCCATTCAGAGCTAACATACCTTGAAAATATGGTGTGAAATTCCAGAATTTAATTAGGAACTGGGGGGAAGGGTGTTGAAGTTTTCTATGGATCAGCAGAGTTAGGTGTCATTCTGATGGACTGATGGGCTTCTCTATGGCTAGTCATAGCCTTCCCGATAGTAACAAAAATGGACAAAGCTCTATGATCAAACTCTGGTATCCAAGGGCATGAACAGGTCCTTTTGGAGAGCATTTTTAGCCCTGCTCACATACTCATGACCGACCTTTCTGTGGAAATGGAGTGCCTTTTGGCCTGAACCAAAATACTAAGTGGATTCCTGAATTTCCTCAGCCGAGGGTCATCTCTAGCTAATGCACCCTCTCTGCATGTGACATCTCCTTTGATCAACAGCACACAATATTGTCACTTCAGGTACTGATCAGAAAATGCATCCAAGAACAGAATGTGATATACAGCTTGCAAAATTTGCTAGAGACACCTAATAATGGAAAAAATTGCCTAAGGTCATCTTTCTAAACTCAGTTGATCATCCTAAATGATCTATGAGGAGGGTAGCCAGAAGGCTCATTTAAAAGAAAGAAAGCAGGAGAGAATGGAGTGGATCTCTACACCCCACCCAAGGTGTACTGAATCAAAATTTCTAGAGGTGAGGTCTTTTGTCAAGTCACACATCATACAATGGCAAAAGGCACACTAATGATCCTTTCCAGATCTCTAAACTATAGTTACCTGGACTGGGAACATTAGAATAGCATAATGAATTGTTTCAAAATTCTGCTCCTCCCCTCGTCCCATCATTCCACCCTACCATCGGTTGAGATCCACCGAGTGCTAGTTCTCTATTACACTCCGTTCCTAAAAAGAAATATATTTGGGTCACATATCTTAATTCCCTGCCGACATATCTTAATGGAATTAATATTTAACAATACACACTTGACTTAGATTAGAAATGCCTTACAGGAGTTAGCTACTTGAATTTTACACTGTTACTCCTTCTGGAAAATCAGAGTTTCAATCATCTGATATGTCACCTGACATCCATTACATAAACCCTTCACAAAATTCCATGTCAGAAAAGAGATGATCCCCCCAGCAGAATATGTCTGTGTGCTCCTAACAGACAATGATAATGAGATAATGTCAAGTGTTGCCCCAGTGCCTCAGCTGCTAGGAAACAAGCCTTTTTTTAGAAATAACTGTGCATATTGACAAGGATCCTTAGGAATGGAGCCTTGGAAGACAGTGTTGTCCAATAGAACTTTCTGTGATGATAACATCCTTTCTGTGATAACGTTATCTGATGATAACGTTCCTTTTCTGTGTGGAACATCCTTTATCCACACAGCCCAATTCAGCAGGCAGTAGCCACATTGAAGTATTTAAAATTATGGCTAGTGCAGCTGAGAAATGGATTTTAAATTTAACGTCAGCTAATTTAGATTTAAATAGGCACACGTGTCTAGTGTCTATATTCAACAGCACAGTTGTAAGGCTACTTTTTTCTTTTAAACTTTGTAGTTAATACTCATATAAGTAAAACAATATAAAATTTTTATGGTGGTTTCAATTTAGGTGCAAATGCTATGTTTAAAATTGTAAAAGTATCATTGGCTCTTAGTAATGTTATTTGAAAGGACTGAAGAAACTTGGTTGCTCCCAGTAAAAAGGAGAAGTCTCAGGTCCTCTCTTTGGGGCAGCCTGATTTGACTAGACATGCCTCTGGTCTGGGCTGTTACAGCTGGAACTGCTGGGATCTGATGACAGAATCGCTGACCTTCCTCTGAACAGTGCCACCATCATACCTCACCCAAGTGGCAGGGGTGGTGGGGGTAACCTTTACTCTCTCCTGAACTAGGGATCCTCTGGTGTTCTATTCCCACCTGGTAAAGGGAGGACAGGAGGTGGCTTCAAAGCTTGCTTTGTGTAATTCACACATGGAGAGTGTGTTCTCTGTTTGAGGAACAGCCCAGTGAGTTTGCAGAGTTTCTCAACCTCAGCACCACCCATATCTTGGGTCTGATAATCCTTTGGTGTGGGGGGCTGAGTTGTATATTGTAGATGTTTAGCAGCATCCCTGGCCTCTACCCATCAGATACAATAGCATTCCCCACCCTTCCTAGTAGTAATAACTGAGTAGTTCTCCAGACATTGACAAATGTCCCCTGGTTGGCACAAATCACTCCTGGTTGAGAACCACTGACCTAGACTGTAAGGTCTTAGACTGTTGGAAACTTAAGAAAGGAGACCAAATCTTGCTTAGTTTTTTGTTTATATTATTATTTTTTAATCTCCAGTAACCTAGCAGATGCCTGGTACGTGACATGTACTCCAATATTGCTGGGATGAATGAACAAAGGGTGACGATGACTTTTAACTTTTAAAATAGCTCCCTCAGGACCTAACATCATGTAAGACCCAATCAGCAAATGCTTTCTGGTTGGTTAGTGTTCTTACAGGTTTTAACAAAAAGTAAGAATTTCTACCAATGACTATTTGAGGAAGAAAAATGATAGGGAAAATAAATCTTTTGCATACCTTAATGTGTAGGAAGCAATCTCGCGGCCTGTTAAGATTTTAAGCAAATAGTGTCAATCTACAATATAGTCTCACCATTTCCAAACAAAGTGCCGTAATTGTCTGCGAGTGAGGTAGCAAGGCTCCTTTGCTTCTCTCGTCCTCTCTTCACCAAAGGTCATGGGTGCTGGCGGTCAGTAGGATCCCTTCTTCACTGACTGCTGGGGCCAGTCATCCCCAGTCATCTCCAGGACCAGATGAGATCCCAGGAGCTCGGGCTGCCATGGGAAAATAGGAGGCTGCACAAGAAAAATGTACCGCTTGGTTCAGTTCCTGGTTCCCGACCCTTCGAGCTGCATTTGCCAGTGGGTAATGCTTTTATCTCATTTGTCACAATCAAACCCCAGAGAATAAATTTACTATCTAATTAAAGCTAAACTCTTTGCACCTACAATTTAGGGGATAACTCAACTCCAAATACATATAGAATAGCACAGCAGAGGGAAAATAAAGGCATTCCCACCATGGAACAGATTTAACCTCACAATACATTTAGCATAATCTGCCCTTCACTGTCTCTTTCCCTCAACTCTTTATGGTATTTCAAGCTTCTTGGACAAGATTTTTTATTTAATGGAAAATACCGTTCTCTAAGTTCCATATCACTGGCTGTACATTTAAAGAACTGTTGCATTCAACCAACCAAAATCATTAAGCCACACTGTTATTTTATCGGGGATAATGGCAGGACATTTATTATAATTAAACAAAAAAGGTAAAAGGAAGAAAGAGTAACTCGTTTGTAGAAACCATCACTTCCCTTAGAGCAGTGGTTTGCTGGAGACAAATCAGAATCACCTCGGGAGCTTTTAAAAGTCCCCAGGGTAAGGCCACACTTGGGACCAAATGAAATCAGAATCTTGGGGTGGTACCCAGGCATTATACATTTTTTTAAATAAATTCTTTACTTTAGAACAGTTTTAGGTTTACAGAAAAATTGCAAAGATAGTGCAGAAGGTTCCCTTATACCTCACACCTAGTTTCCCCTATTCATAACATCCTTATGTGAGTATGGTACATCTGTTGCAATCAATGATCCAATATTGATACTTTATTAACTAAAGTGTATACTTTACTCAGTCTATACCCTCGGATTTTCCCTAATACCCTCTTTTCTTTTCCAGGATTCTATCTAGGATACCCCATTGCATTTAGTCATCACGTCTCCTTAGGCTGTTCTTAGCTACAACGGTTCTCATATTTTCTTTGTTTTTGATGACCTTGACTTTTTTGAGAAGTACTGGTCAGGTGTTTTGTAGAATATTCCTCATTTGGGGTTTGTCTGATGTTTTTTTCATGATTAGACTGGGATTGTTTGGTTTGGGGAAGAAGACCATAAAAGTAAAGTGCCATTTTTGTCAGATCAAAGCCATATACTAACAACTCGTATTATCACTACTGATGTGTGATCACTACTGATTATCACTACTGTGACCTTGGTCATCTGGCATAACGCATGTCAGGTTTCTCCAGTAGCAAGTTACTCTTTTGTCCACTTTCCAGATTGTACTATGTTCTATATGTACTATTGTACTATGTTCAATCTACACTGAACATAAGGGGAGTTATGTTCTACTTCCTTGAGGGCAGAGGGCCTACATAAATCATTTGGAATTCTTCAGCACAGGAAATTTGCCTATTCTACTTCACTTATTTATTTATTCAATAATTTACTCATATCAGTACAGACCCATATGTGTTTACTTTAAGCTTTGGGTTTCAATCCAATACTGCTTTATTTTGTTGCTCAAATATCCTAATTTTGGCCATTGAGAGTTCTCTCAGTTGGCTCTTTGCCCTTTTGACATATCCCCATTGTTTTGTGTGTGTGTGTGTGTGTGTGTGTGTGTGTGTGTGTTTTCCAGCACTTTCTTACTTTTTGGCATTAAAAGGTGCTCCATGTTCAACATATATATTTTTCACTCTAGTCCTAGTATCAGCCATTTATCCAAGTCGCGGTTCCTATTGTTATAGAATGATATTAGAAGCCAAGATCTTGGTGCTGGATATGCTCATTGCTATGGGGGTGTCATTAATTCTAGGCCCTCTCAGCTGACAAAGCAAGGAAATACATGTGTGTATATACTAACTCATGTATATACACATATCTATAAACATTTCTATCACTGGTATCTATATTAAGCTAACAGGAGTTCACATTGATGTCTCCAACTCTGATCCATCACCACACAGCTGATTCCAGCTGCCTCCTTCTGCTTGTCCATAACCTCCCACACCAACAGTGAGAACCGTGGCTTCCACCATTGTTCATCCATTTACTTAACTGTTCAATTCCAGTGTGCATGTATAGCAGCATCAGCATTGCTAACGTGATTCCCCCTGGGAAGCAACTTTATCAACTAGAGTAGACTGCTTATGTACAGCTCCTTCTGCCTTTAGCTTTACAGCCTCCATTCAGTTCTAAAGTTGCTTAGGTCAGCATCTTCTTTCTTCACACTCTTCAGTGAGGTTGTTTAATATATTTTTAATACAGTTAGATTATTTTGTCACAATTTTGTATTTCATCCTGGGATCCACCAATCTCCTAAATGATTCTTTAAAGATTTGCATACATTAAGGTTCACTCTTTGTGCTATAAAGTTCTATGGGTTTTAACAAATGCATAAAGTTATGTAACCATGATTACAGTATCATAGAGAATAGTTTCACTGTCCTAAATAATCCTCTGCACTTCACTTATTCAACCCTCTCCCCCTTCCCCAGAGCCCCTGGAACCACTAATCTTTTAACCATCTGTATAGTTCTTTTCCACAATGTCATATAATTTGAATCATATAATATGTAGGCTTTTCATACTGACTTCTTTCACTTAGTGACATGCATTTAAGATTCATACTCTTTTTTGCAGCTTGATAGTTCATTTATTTTTATTGCTGAATAATATTTCATTGTCTGGGTATACCACAGTTTGTTCATTCACCTGTTGAAGGGCATCTTGGATGCTTTCAGTTTAGGCAACCATGAATAAAGCTGCAAATATTCACATGCAGATTTTTGTATGGACATACATTTTCAAGTCATTAACTGAAGTTTTCAAATCAGTAAATATGTTTGATCACTAGATAGCATGGTAAGACCACATTAAGCTTTATAAAAAATTGCCCAACTGTCTTCCAAAGTGGCTATACTAGTTTGCATTCCCACCAGCAATGGATGGGACTTCCTATTGCTCCACACCCTAGTCAGCAATTGATGTTGTCAGATTTTACTTTTTTTATTTCAGTCATTTGAACTAGTGGTATCTCATTAATGTAATTTGCAATTCCCTAATAACAAATGATGCTGAATATCTTTTTACATGCTAATTTTCCAACTGTATTATCTTTTTTGGTGATATGTCTGTTCGGATCTTTGACCATTTTTAAATTTGATTGTTTTCTTACTGTTGAATTTTAAGAGTTCTTTGTAAATTTTAGATACAAGTCCTTTATCAATATGTGTTTTGCAAATATTTTCTCCTATTCTGTGGCTTGTTTTTTGACTCTTATAACAGTGTCTTTCACAGAAGTTTTTCATTTTAATAAAGCACAACTTAACAAAACTTTCTTTTATAAATCATGCTTTAGGTCATATCTAAAAACTCATCAAACCAAGGTCACATAGCTTTTCTCCTGTGTTTTCTTCTAACAGTTTTATAGTTTTGTATACTACATTTAGATCTATGATCCATTTTGAGTTAATTTTTGTGAAAGTGTGGGGTCTGTGTCTAGGTTCTTTTTTTTTTTTTAACATATGGACTTTCAATTGTTCCAGCACCACATGTAGAAAAGCTTATCCTTTCTCCATTGGATTCCAACTGATCCTTTGTCAAAGATCAGTTGAACATATTTGCATGGGTCTATTTCTGGGTTCTCTATTCTGTTCCATTGATCTATGTGTCTTTTTTTCACCAATGCAATACTGTCTCAATTACTGAAGCCCTACAGTAAGTCTTGAAATTGTGTAATGTAACTCCTCCAACTTTGTTCTCCTTCTTTAGTATGGTGTTGGGCATTGTTATTATTTGAAAGCTTCCCAAATGACTCCAATGTGTAGCCAAGGGTAAGAATCACTGCCTTGGAGGCAGCTGGGAATAGAAACAAGAACATGGATTGTAAAGTCAAGCAGCTCTTTGTTCAAATTCATGGTCTGCAGGCAAGCCATTTGAAATCTTGGAGCTTCAGTTTCCTGTTCAGAATATGGGAGATTAAAATGCTTGCTTGGGGTGGGGTAGGTTGTGAGATCAACATCTGGGAAAAACCCAGCATGAGGATGAGCATGTAGCAATTGACCAGTCAAGACAGGTTCCCTTTCCTCTACTTTGAATGCTTTCTTGGCTGTTTTCTTAAATGTACTCTGCTTTGACCAAATATCATGAAGGACTGGCACAGTTGTCACTATGAAATATCTCCCAATAGATGCCTGAACACACAAGATGGGTTACAATCCAGAGTTTTGCTTCTCCTGGAAAATGGCTGCTTAGACTTAAGAAAGAGGCTGTTTGACAGTCTTTTTAGAAGGGAGTGATTCTAGTTAAGCCCATGGAAAACTCATACTGGTCTATTTTTTTAATGACTTGGGGAGGGGATGAGAATTTACCAACTATCTGGAAGCATTAGCAAGAGAATAAGAAACAAATAACACAAATGACTTCTAAAAAATAAGAGTGAAGAAACTAAGTGCTTTTTAAAATAAGGTAAGTAGGAAAATGAACAGAAAGGACATTTTTGAAGTAATGAATCTTGTTATAACTATAGCTTTGCACTTTTTGGGGGGAAGACCATTGTTTTGGTACACTTTTACATAAGTGAAATTATTAAGTAAAAAGTACAGTTTAAAGAGTTTCAAATAGGCCGGGAGCGGTGGCTCACGCCTGTAATCCTAGCACTCTGGGAGGCCAAGGCGGGTGGATCGCTCGAGGTCAGGAGTTCGAGATCAGCCTGAGCAAGAGCAAGACCCCGTCTCTACTAAAAATAGAAAGAAATTAGCTGGCCAACTAAAAATATATATAGAAAAAATTAGCCGGGCATGGTGGCGCATGCCTGTAGTCCCAGCTACTCGGGAGGCTGAGGCAGTAGGATCGCTTAAGCCCAGGAGTTTGAGGTTGCTGTGAGCTAGGCTGACGCCACGGCACTCACTCTAGCCCAGGCAACAGAGGGAGACACTGTCTCAAAAAAAAAAAAATAAGTTTCAAATAAATGCCATCTTGCTTTCTAAAAACCTATCATTCTAGAGAGGAAAAAATACATATACAAGCAAGCAAGCAAGCAACAGCGATAAAACCAAAAGTCAGAAAAGATGAAAAGAGAACTAACATTTATCAAGTTAGTTGTTCCAGGTTCCATGCTAGGAATTATACATATTTAAATTACTTAATCCTGTGACAAATTTAGTACCATTCTCACTTTCTGAAGTCTCAGGAAAGCTAAGTGACTTGCCATGAGACATACAGTTAACATGACAGAGCCAGGATGCTTCCCAATCGTGCCACAAATCCAGGCAATCCATTCTTATTCCATTCTTAATCTGCTATCATGCTCTGACTCTTTCATTTCTGAAAAGGAGAAAGACTGTGGGAAATGTTTAATTTCACAAAAATATCCCAAAGTTCATAGATATTTTAGAAACTGAATTCTAAATCCTGCTTATTTTCCTGTATATTATATCATTTTCCTGATATTCTTGGATATCCCAAGAATTCTGGTACTACTCCTTTAGCATTCATTTATGAAAGGAAAGAAATATTTGAATTCTTGCAGAACATAGACGTTTTCGCAATGGCGTCCCCAAGACAGTAACACTCTGTCGCATCTCACTGCGTGTCATTAGAATCCCAGGGGCCTCCGTTCCTGCTCCCAGTCAACCAGCCCAGCAGTAATGGCAGCCACCAGACTCAGCCATAGCGTAAGAGACGCTGGGGAAGAGATGCTGGCAGCGCACAGGAGAGAGGCCAAGTCCCAGCCCTGCCTCTCCCGCAGCCGCAAACGTTGAGCCCAACCAAATTCCTCACAATACAATTGATGAAAAAACTCAAAGAAATGAAAATATCAGGGGGTCAGAACTGGTCACAGAAACCACTGAAGAACCCAATTAAAAGTTGGTATTTTCCAGCTTCCCTTATGACAGTTACGTTTGTGCACAACTCCCTGAGGAGAGGTGATGCAACCCAAACCAACGGAGGAGAAAACACCGCTCTAAGAGAGGAGCTGGTAAAGCCGCGGTCCCCAACCTTTTTGGCATCAGGGACCAGTTTCATGGAAGACAATTTTTCCATGGGGGTGGGGGTGGGTGGGTGATGGTGGTTTGGGGATGATTCAAGCACATTGCATTTATTGAGCAGTCAAACCTCTCTGCTAATGATGATCTGTATTTGCAGCCACTTCCCAGCACTAACGTCACCGCCTCAGCTCCACCTCGGATCATCAGGCATTAGATTCTCACAAGCAGCCTCAACCTAGACCCCTCGCATGTGCAGTTCACAGTAGGGTTGGCGCTCCTAGGAGAATCTAACACCACTGCTGACCTGACAGAGGTGGAATTTACGCAGTGATGTGAGTGATGAGGAGCAGCTGTAAATACAGATGAAGCTTCACTCGCTGGCCCTCCATTGACCTCCTGCTATGCGGCCCAGTTCCTAACAGGCCAGGAAAGGGTACCAGTCCACAGCCCAGGGGTCGGTAACCGCAGTGTTAAAGGACTCACAGCAGCTAGCGATACAAAGCAACTCAGGAGTAAAGATACTCTAAGAGAAAACACCCCTCTGTAATGTAAACTAGGAGGAAATGGGGAATTGGTGCCTTATATTTTAAGACATTTTATTCACAAGAAGGTCACATGGCTTTCCCGTCACATGCATGCCGGGAACCCCACGTGGGAGTGTTTGGGAAGTCATTTGTCTCTAGGGTCTCACTCTCCACCTTTAGCAGTCCAGAAATACAGCATTGTCCACCTGTCCAGAGCTACTCAAGTTCTCAGGGACTTCCCTGCTGACTTGTAAGATCCTAAAACACAAGCTAAAAATACCAAAGTTTTTGTTTTTAATTTATAATATTTGTTGTTTGTATTCTTACAATAACACTGGACAAAATTTTGTATTAGTCACAATGCTCATATTAGGAGATCCTCCTATATAGCAGTTAGCTATTGCTGCATAGCAACCATGCCAAAACGCAGACTTGCAAGAAGTGAGCCTTTGTTTTTTCTCACATATCTAATGAGATCAGCTGATCTGGGCCAGGCCCAGTTGATCTCTCCTGGGCTCGCTCAGGCTCTCCTGGTCATCCAGTGGTTGGGCTGCAGGCTGGCTGATCTAAGAAGCCCTTGTACACGTCTGGTGTTGTCTGGCAATCAGCCAGAGGAACAGCAGTAAGTGGGCTTTGCTTGTCATCATTGAACAGATTGGCTTGAGTATGTTCTCATGGTGATTGTGCAGGGTTCAGAGAGAGAGAGAAGGAAAGAACAAGAGTAATAAAGAAAGAGAGAGAAGCATTCAAGTCCCCCCGAGACCTATGCTTAGAACTGGCATACCATCACTTCCACCACTTTCTACCGGCCAAAACAAATCAGAAGGCCAAGTTCAAGGGCTGAAGAAATAGTCTCCACCCATTAATGGGATGAAGTGCAAAGTCACATTGCATGGGGCCTGGGTACAGGGAGGGAAATAGTTACAGCTATTTTGACATCAATCTACCACACTTTCCTTACTCAGGCTCTTGGAAATTGAACTAACAAGCAGAGGCTGCTTGATGAATACAAAATCAAATATAACTGCATGGTGCCTAAGGGTTATTTCAACTGTCTTCAAAGGAACTTGATGAACTACCCTTGCTCCAAAACCAGAATGTACCAGAATACCAGATTCATTCTCTCTCTCTCTCTCTCTGACACACACACACACCCCAAATGTCTATTTGGAGATAATCTCTTAGGGTGGATTCCTGCTGCAGATGCCTGCCACTAAACTCTTCTATCGTGCTTTGCTTTTTGCAGGTTTCACTTTTAGGGTGACACTTGTTTCCACACAGTAGACTTACCTTCTGTGATCCCTACAACAATGACTGTGTTTGGTTTTTAGGTCAATAAAAATTTAATCGCTGCTGAAACGTTTCCGGAAGAGGAAAATATTTTCTCCTTATCTACTACCCCTCCTAAGGGTCATGAAGACAACGGCATTCCTGTAATCTGGAAAAAGAATCGGTTTTTTGGTTTTTTTTTAATCTTTCATTAGCTATTGCTGTATTTCTGGCCCTGTGGTTCATAATCAAGTGGAAGAGTCCAATGCTTTTGGGCCACAGGTTTATCGCATTCTAGGAACATTTCCTGAACTAATCTGAAACTGAAACCTGGCTATTCTGTGGAAATGTGAGGAGCCCAAACTCTGTTAGAGCAAATTAACGTTTTGGTTTTCTGTATGGCTTTGGGATGAGTCTCTCCATAGAAATTAGTTTTCTAGGTCGCTATTTCATTACACAGTGCCCTCCTTATAAGAGCCCAAGGGAAAAATTTCTCTCTGATCTCAGAACGGGAAATGCGTGCTGCTTTCTAGTACTCGGAGTGGTTTTTGTGGCGGCTCTTATTACAGATAATGAGGAGCACGTACGTGAGGGCATCTCCTTCTTTGCATTGCCTCCTGGACAAGTTAGCACCAAATCTGAGACCGCTAGCAGATGTGCAGGTCCTTTTGGTGTGAATTTTAGATGTTAACCTCACATTGGCTTTGCTTTCTCTTTCTTAGTTCTATATACATTCTGTTACGCTTCTTCACTCAAATATTTTTATATTTATTCTGTTCTATTTAAGATATTTAAGCAGTCTTAAGTGCTTTTTGGAAACTCAAGGAGAATAAATAAATAAAAATTTCTCAAGAAAGTTGTGGTTTAATTTTTTGAAAACTTCTTTAAAAATTTCCCACTTTCATCTAGTTTGATAGAACTCTGACGTTTTGATTTCAGATGCTAAGGCTGAGTTAGTCACACTTTTCAATGGTTCATTATCATCTTTTTCCCTTTATCCCACTCCTATTCCTCTACTGCCCCAAGGCAACCATGTCCTTTCGTTAATAGGTGTTCATATAAAGCATGCAGTTTTATATATGCGTGGGCCTTAACTATTTGCAAATATTATTGTTATAAGCCTCAATCTGTTTCTTTCTTCTTCTAGCAGTGTTTTTAAGACCAACATATTTTGCTATGAGTACACTTATAGAGTCTGTTACTTCTTTCTGCTGAATTGCATGAATCCAACACATTTTGTCTCTACTCCCCAACCTGCCTTCAACTCCCCACTACCAGGAATAAGCCGTGATGACCAGATTCAGACACACAGTGAACATTTCTGAGAATGAAAGGGTGCTATTAATAGTTACACCAGGACAGCAGCTATACACTATGAATGTCCCAGGCAAGATAGGACACCATTTCAATCTATCTATCTAGGACTCTTGTGAACTCTTTGAGAATTCCTTTGTGATATACGTATGCAGGAATGGATTTGGCTTGCTGGATCAGAAAGTATGCATGGATCAAATTTGCCATTATCACTAGAGTCCTCTGCAGTATTTCTACATCTTCTATAATCTCATCAGCAGTGGATAAGGGTTTCCATGATGCCAAATCCCTGCCAACATTTGACATTATCCAACTTAATTTTTGCCAGTCTAACATCTGTAAAGTGATACCTCATTGTTAATTGATTTTGCATTTTTCCATCAACTAATAAGTTTGAGTATCTCTTCATATTCTTACTAGCTTTTTGTATGTTCTCTTCTCTGAAGTTTAACTCTTCATATCTTTGCCCATTTTTCATTGAGATATCCTGTCTTTTTTATTGACTTGTAGGAGAAGAAATTTTTCTACAGTGAGTACATATTTCCTTGTCTTAATGCATGATGAGCACGACTATCCTTTCCTGCAGAACTAGGTTGAATGATGAGTATAAGTAAGAATGCTGTGGTTATAAGTTGCTTTGGAATCTAGAGTTAAATAGGTATCAAACAATCAACATCTAGGAACAATCTTCACATTTAGCCATTTGTATCTTTCTCTTAAGATAAAGTGAAAGATGCCCATCTGTATGAGGTACTAGACAGTATAACCTGGCTCTCTCTCCAGAAAATTACTCTGATTCAATGGCTAAAGAAGCCAGATCCCACATGATTTCCTCAGACTCTAGAAAATTTAAAATTTCAGCTATCAATATCATCTGTCTTGGCAGTATCTTCCAAAGAAGCACAAACAATAGATCCTGGGTAATGTCAGCCAACTTTTTCTCTCTCTTTTATCTAACTCATCCTGCCTATTCAGTTATCTCTCCTTGTTAAGAGTTTGATTGGAATTTCAATAGAAGGCATTTACTTGAAAATTTACAAATTCTTTATCCTCTAGGGAAAACAACACTTCTAAAGACATGATACTGGAGCAAGGATGGAAATTAAGTTTTATTTCACATAACATCCATCAATTAACAATGGTTGCCTGGAGCATCATGTTGAAAAAAATTTGGAGGCTGAGTATGAACTCAGTAGGTAAAAGTGCCATGATGGGTTAATAATGTCTGCCACAGTTGTGGTGTGGGGTGTGGATATGCCATGTGTTTGCCATCTCTACGTATTATAGACCCTCACTCTATCTTTAATGTTTGACTATGAAAAAGCATTCCTGACATAGGCATCCTTCAAAATTTCATCTTGAATATTATGAGATTGGAATTTCAGTACATTATTTATAAGATGAATAAAAATGCTTCATGATATCACCTCTTAACTCCATTTTCTTTTCTGAAAAAATGCTTAATAGTGTAAGTCAATGACCATGTAGCATTGAGCATGCTCTTTTTCTTGTTGCTGTTTTTTTTTTTTCTTTTCTGAGATGGGGGTCTCACTCTGTTGCCCTTGGCTAGAGTGCAGTAGCATGATCATAGCTCACTGCAACCTCCAACTCCTGGGCTCAAAGGATCCTCCTGCCTCAGCCTCCTAAGTAGCTGCCACTACAGGTACATGCCACCATGCCCTGCTGCATTAAGCACTTTCTATGTGCCCAACACTGAGCAATTTATATCTATTAACTCATTTAAACTACACAGAATACCCATTTTACAGATAAGGCTACTGAGGCCCAAAGAGGTTAAGCAACTTCTCAAAGTTTCAGAGCCAATAAGTGAGAATTCAAACCCAGAAGTTTGACACTGTAATTATCACTCTTAAATATTACGTAATTTAATGCCTGCAAAAAAAGATGGTAAACACCTTATCAGGAACTAACACTATTTGTCAGAGTGAGCTACCATTAAACATGGTTTCCAATTTCTAGGGAAGCTCATGATACTGGTATGGAAATTAAAAAGAAAATATGCAGAACTAATAAGAAAAAGTGTTGCTTATCCATCCATGTGTTTCTGGAATATTCAGAATGTTTATTGTGCTATTCCCTGTGGTTAGATTTACAAAATTGTCTCACTTAATCCTCAAAACCATCCTATGAAGTGGTTAGCCCTATTAAATGGATGAGAAATGGAGGCAGAGAAGTGAACTAACTTGCCCAAAATCATACAACTAATGAATGGTGGAGCCAGGATCTCAACCTAGGTGGTCTGACACTAGAACCCAAGTCTTAAAACCACTCTGTTACCCTTCACACAAAATTTACAAAGTTTTACTTAAGTTTACTCTTGTTTCGATACAGGTAAAAATCTTAAATTCACTGTAATCGTTTACCTCTTTGTGCACTTGAAGGCATCAAAACTTGCCGTGTGACACTTGGAATGCTTTATAAAAATGTTATGTCATAAAACAGCTTAGTATAGACTGCGTTCAGAAATCAGGTTATTTCTTCCCCTACAAAATTCACTGAATTCTTCTTCAGCTTCATGATTTCTACTTTTTTTTAAAAAAAAAATTTATTGTCCAATATGATGACTTCCTGTGATATCACCAAGTTTCCTTGAGGAAAATACACATAGCTTCAACACCTGTGTTGCTCTTATAAACCTTTTGCCCCTGCAATTAATAATGGACCAAAGGTGCTGGGAGGAATCTGTGATTTTTCCAACTGGGAAAGTTTGTCATAGATCCTGGAGGATAGTTTGGGGGACTGTGCTAATTACTCTGCTGCTTGTGTGTATGTCATCGGCAACTCATAAACTCCCAAACATTGTGATCAGCTCCTACGAACTGGTAGTGAGCTAACTGCAAGTTTCCGTGTTAAATTCCACTAGAAATTATTTACAATACCTAATTTAATACCATGTTGCCGTATTCCACAGCAATGAGCTTTTGTCTTGCTTGGCTGGTCTCGATCTAGACCTCAAATCTCCAAGTTGCCAAACCTTCTGGAGAAGCCTCTTGAATTCCTAATGAATGCTGTGTGACTCTGCACAAGGGAAGAGGACCTGCCCCCGCTTTTCACTACATGGGGTTTTTCTCCACCACCTGTGCCCCACCCCACCCCCACGTCCCCGCTGGAGAGCTCACTCCTGGTCCTTCAGGGGGCATCCTCTCTTAAGCTTCAGGTACTGAAATGATTGTTTGTCTTTTCCCCATTGGAGTATTGCTTCAGCCTCCCACCCCTTTGCCATTGTATTTCTTTTTTACTGTTAATACAAAAGCTGCTACTTATAACCTCATGCCCACTCTGCTATCTCTATCTGCCTCTCCAATTTATATAATTTCTCCTTCTCTTCTCTCTTCTCTCCCCTAACCCCGTTGCTCTTCTCATGCTCCTTAGCTTTGGACTGAACGCAGCATCCATTCCAGTGGTGGTTCCCGATTTGGTCCTATGCAGTGGCTCCCCCTCATCCCCACGTAGAAGGAGAAAACCCTGACCGTGCCTAGCAGTTGGATATGAGTGCGGTGTGTGTGCACAAGTGCGTGCATTTTTCTGGGGAAAGGACTGTGGCAAACCCTATGGATTGTCTACTCCCAAACAAGTCACAATTCCATATGCCTTTGCCTTCCCTTGCCACAGAGGCTGAAGAGCTAAAATCTTTCAATTTTCCTCCTTCCTTTTTTGACCATTGAGAAGGAAGGTGTCCCTTCTTGACTAAAAAGCAAAACCTCACTAGGAGAAAACCATTTGCTCTTCATTTTTTCCCATTATTCTCGCCTGAAACATTAATTAATCAATAAGCGGCAGCCGTCTTAAAGCATGAGGCCACGAGCCCGAGGCTGAGGCTGTGCTCCGGGGTGGAAGAGCAAAAGGTCGGAAGAGCTTTAGTTCCTTGAGCCACTGTCCCAGCTCTGGACTCTCTACCTCCAGACATATTTTCATGTCATGAAATACACCCCCCCACACACACATACTTGCATGCACATACACATATAATTTTTTTAAAAAAGAGGTAGAAACATAAACATAAGATTTTCTTCCTGTTCCCTAACATCCCTTGCATTTGCCCCTAGGGGCAAGCGTCCCATTCAGGACACTCTGCTGAATAAGGAAGGTATTACTATTATTTGAAATCACAAAACTTACATAGCATTGATGAGGAAGGAGGAAAAAATACTCAGAAAAGTACGCTATGAGATAGGATGATAGTATGAGGTCATTTCTGTTCTATTTATAAATGCTTGGAAGGACATACATAGGTTGTTAATGGTGGTAGCCTTTAGCTATTGTATATTCATAGCTCTCTGAATCAACCATGTATTAAGTTGCAATAAAAAAGAAAATAAATATTATTTTAAATATCCCAATAGTTCAAGACAGGCCCTTCCTATCTTTCAAAATTTACTACTTCCTTCAAGGTGCCTTGTCATGGTGCTGAGTGTCTTCTGCCCTGAACAAACATGTTCTACCTGGAGCATGTTTGCTCAGGCCACCTGTTCGCCTGTGCTGATAGCCAGGCAGGTGTGGTGGTGAGGACAGGACAGGACGCTCAGTTCAGGTGGCCTCCAGCCTTCCCTGGGGGGAGGACAGGATTAGGATGGGGAAATGAACTCCCTGCAGGACATCGCCCTTGGTGACTACACCGAGTCACGTGTACGCGTCATGTGTACGAACCCACATACCAGTGGACTTTTCCCATGTCTCACTCCACTAATCACACAATTGCCTGAATTCTCACCCTCATTACAGAGTGACGGGCAGTCAGCCCTGGAGCACCACAGTCCACTTTTGTTCAGAGATAGGGAAGAGCAAGCTCTGAAGGTTAAGGGTGTGCCCAAGGTTAAAGAGTGGGGACCAGAACCCAGTCAATCACTGACAACCACCACCCTCACTACCTCTCTGACTGCCACACAGAATCCTTCCCAAAGGCTGAGCTTTGCCCTGGGTGCTGCCATGTTGTTTCTTATCCTTACAAACCACTACAAGGTAGATGTTGTCACCTCCATTTTAAAGCTAAAGAAACTAAGGCTCTGCTGGGGACCTCACAGAGGCAAACTGCAAAGCAGAGAAGGAAGAAGATAAAGGAAAAAAGATACTGGTGAGGATCAAACACAGAGAGGCTCGGAACCCAGTGAAAGAGTAAGGGGCTATCTTTCTCTCCCTACCAGAAGCCTTGGGTGACCAGTGGGCTACCAAGTTCCTTGGAGGCTTTTCCACCCCCATGAGCCCAGGCATGGCAGCAAACATGGAACAGTGGGGAGAACTTGCATGATCCCAGAGCTTAGATTTTCCATGCAAGGTTCCCTTCCAAGGAGAGTGACCCGAGAGGCTGGAGAGCTAGCTTTCTTCCATTCAGACTCTTAGTCTTCCCTGTCCCTCCCCCAACCACTGCAACCAGGAAAGCAGTTTGAGCCAGGAATGTGATGAGTGGCTGCCTCTCCCCAGCAGGCATGTGCTACAGGCTGAGGTTTCCACAGAGAATGGGACCCATGCCTTTCCCCTTGGGGACCTGCAGTGGACCCAGGGTGCTCATTCTGGGAGCTTCCTGCCCGCCAGCATTTCACAGTGTCATACTCCAGTGGATCAGACAAGCAGGCTGGACCCCGTGCCCCCTGAACTTGAACGGGTTGCTGCGAGATGCGGAGGGCAGGTCTGGGAGCTGGACTTGGGTGCCAAGGGAGCACACGTGGACAGAACTGAGAGGAAGATACTGTGGGGTTCTGAGATACAGCAAGCTGGGAGAGCGCCCATCTCCCTCTAGGAATACCACCCTGTTGGATTAGGGTGGGTCCTCCAGTGAGGAAAAGCCCAGCCCTGGGAGCCATAGCAACCAAGGGTGGCACATTCAGGAGCTCAGGCTGACTGGAAACTGTGGCCCCTCCCCAATCATTACAACCATTTAAGCAGCTTGAGCAGAGAATGTGGCAAGCAAAAACCTCTCTCCAGCAGGTGTGTTCTCCAAGCTGAGGTCTCCAAAGAGAGTAGGGTCTACACCTCTTTCCTTGAGAACCTGCAGTGGACCCAGTATGCCCAATTGGGAGCTCCCTGCCCGCGAGTGTTTCTTAGAGAAGCGTGCTAGCAGGTCAGACATGCAGGCCAAGGGGAGGTTTGAGAGCTGGATTTGGGTGGTGAGGGAGCCCATGTGGACGGAACTGATGGGTGAATATTGTGGGGGTCCGAGATGCTGCAATCTGGGAGAGCACTCACCCCTCACTGCAGGAAAGCTACACTATGGGATTAGGGTGGGTCCTCTGGCAGGGAAGGTCCCAGCCTGGTGCCATAGCAACCAAGTGTTTAAGCCCCTCCCCCACGAACAGCCCTCCAGTCTGGAGAGCCTGCCCTGACTTTCCTCCCAGCAGCTCCCCCTAGCAGCTGGGAAAGCAAACTCTGAGCCCTGCAAAGCCTTCCAGGCTCATGCAACCAAACCACACTCTGCCTCACTCGCTCCTCCACCTACCTCTACTGTGGTGGAGATCACGCAACCCCCTGGGAGCCACAAGGCCACTCTCAAAACCTAAGGCACTGAAGTGCTCCACCTGAGGGACTAGAGCTTAGCACAGGCACAAAAGAATATCTCAGCAGTTGGCTCTTTCATGCAAGCATCAATCACTGACAGGGAGAACAACTCTATAGCTCATCATAGCATCTACAAATTCAGTTAAACAGGGTGTGGCTGATTCTTACTCACAA
This sequence comes from Varecia variegata, assembly GCA_028533085.1. NCBI lineage: Eukaryota > Metazoa > Chordata > Mammalia > Primates > Lemuridae > Varecia > Varecia variegata. The sequence continues at coordinate 75,841,512 of CM052443.1, forward strand.
GTACCACTTCCCATCTAGGAGATTAAGCTGGGGGGACCCAATACAATTCACACTGCAGGGCAGAAGTGAAGACAACAGGATAGAGGCAACACAAGGGGACACTGTTTATTAGGAGAGAAGCAAAAGTTAGGGGCAGCTCAATCTGTGAGGAGTCTCCCTCTTCTGCAGACTTCTGGGCTGATCGGGGAGCTGCTCAAAGTCTGTGCAGGTACATGCCACCAGAGAGCAGGTGCACCAGAGACCTGGTGCCTGCCAATACCAGGCTTCTACAACTGACAACATCCTGCTCACACTGGTGCACACAGCCAGGTCTGCTTAGGACCCAGCCATCCAGCAGTAACCTTAGCGTCACCCCTGCTGGGCTGGGGAGGGAAAAGATGCTCCCCCATGTTGAGCCCTGTGACTGGGGGTTGAGCACACCTCTTCTCTGCATGGAATCCAAACAGAGGGAGAACCTCAGATGCCACAGGCACCACTTGGGAAGTCTCAGGCAACTGCCTCAGGGGGTCCTAGGTGTGGAGGGGAGAACCATGGCTGACTAGTAGCTCTAGCCCGCCTAACACAGAACCTGGGTTGCTGAGAGAAACCCCTGGCTGTGTGACTAGGCATCAGCAGTCCCCATGCTGGTGGAACACCCTCAATATGGTCAGATCTCCCTCCAAAATCCCCAGAGCCAGATCTGAAGCTCTCACTGTTCCTGAGTCCAAGGCTCTGCCCCTGTAGCTCCAGGGCCCCCACTGGGCCAGCAACTTCACACCTGGGACTTCAGAGTTGTGCCTGTACCCCAATACCGCATAACTGAGTCCCCACCACTACTACTGGGCTGCCAGAACCTTCCTGAGGTCCAACTTTTAACTCAGGGCCCCCCAGCCCTGAGCAGCCATCACTCTGAACTTGGTTCAAGAGAGTTTCCAGCAAAGGTGAACAGGTGCCCTGCATACCTATTAACCCAGAGATGAGAGAAGAGAAGCCAGATAACAATAAGCCAGAAAAATAATCTTGGCAACATGAAAAAACACAATAGTTTGACACCCCCAAGAGAACATAATGAAGCTACAATAGTGGACTCCACCCACAAGGAAATTGCTGAAATGACAGAAACAGAATTCAGAATATGGATGGCAAATAAGATGATTGGATTGAAGAGAAAGCTGAAAGCCAACAAATAGAAGCCTATATATATATATATTTTTTTCTTTCAGGAAATCAATGAAAAAAAATGAAAAAGTCACTAGAGAGCTGGACAACATAAGAAAGCATATAGTAGAACTTTAAAAAATTAAAGAGTCATTCAGGGAATTTTAAAATGCAGTCAAAAGCTTTAACAACAGGCTAAACCAAGGAGAAGAAAGAATCTCAGAGCTTGAAGACAAGGCTCTTGAGATAACCCACTTATTCAAAGAGGCAGAGAAGAGTATAAACAGGTCCAAGCAATCATTGAGATATGGGACTATGTGAAGCATACTAACATTTGAATTATATGTACCCGAGGGTGAAGAAGAAAGAGCTAAAAATATGGAAAACCTATTTGAGGAAATTATTGAGGAAAACTTCCCTGACATCACCAGAAATTCAGACGTAGATACAAGATGGACATCAAACACTGGGAAGAGTCATAGCAAATAGGTCATCTCCAAGACACACAGTAATCAACCTCATCAAAGTCAAAATGAAGGAGAAAATTCTGCAAGCAGCAAGATGAAAGTATCATATAACCTACAAAGGAAAATCCATCAGGCTACCTGCAGATTTCTCAGAAACCTTACAAGCCAGAAGGGACTGGCACTTCACCTTCAATCAAATTAAACTAAACAACTGCCAGCCTAGAATTTTGTATTCTGCAAAACTAAGTTTCACAATAGAAGGAGAAATTAAGTCCTTTCCAGACAAGCAAACACGGAAGGAATTTGTCATGACCAGAACAGCTTTTCATGAAATACTCAGAACAGCACTATAAAAAATCAGCACAACAGATACCCACCAGTGTAAATTCACCTAAAAGAACCCCAAACTCACAACTCCTATAAAACAATAGAACAAGAGGTGAAACAAAGCAACAAGGGACAATCCAACAGGATGAATAGACCAACATCCCACATATCAATGCTATCAATCAACGTGAATGGACTGAATGCTCTTCTCAAAAGACACAGATTGGCTGAATGGATGAAAAAACACAATGCAAGTATCTTCTGTCTCCAGGAAACATATCTAAACCACAAGGATGCACACAAGATTCATCATGAAAGGATGGAAAAAATATTCTGTGCAAATGGAAACCAAAAGAGAGCAGGTGCAGCCATTCTCATATCAGATAAAATTGACTTTAAGCCAACCAAGGTAAAGAAAGACAAAGAGAGTCATTATATAATGGTAAAGGGAGGTAACCAACAAGAAGACATGACAATCATAAATATATATGCACCCAACACAGAAGCTCCCAGATACATAAAGTAAATCTTACTAGAGCTAAGCAAAGACATAAACGGTACCATCGTAATTGCCAGGGACCTCAACAACCCACTGTCAGAGCTTGATAAATCAACTAAGCAGAAAATAAAGAAATAATGGACTTAAACCAAACTCTAAATCAAATGGACCTAACAGACATTTACAGAACATTCTACCCAAAACTATAGAATACACATTCTTCTCAGCAGCCCACGGGGCATTCTCAAAGATTGATCATATCTTAGGCCACAAAACTGGTCTCAACAAATTCAAAAAAATCAAAATCATACCATGTATTTTCTCAGACCACAGTGGAATAAAATTAGAAATCAATCACAAGAGAAATAGTCACACCTACACAAAGTCATGGAAATTAAACAACTTGCTGCTGAATGATTATTCAGTCAAGAATGAAATTAAGATGGAAATTTCAAAATTCTTTGAGCTGAATGACAAAGGGGACACAAGCTATTAAAATCTTTGGGACACAGCAAAAGCATTCCTCAGGGGAAAATTCATAGCCTTAAATGCCTACATCAAAAAGACAGAAAGATCACAAATTGATAACCTGATGTCACACCTCAAAGAACTAGAAAAGTAAGAACAAACCAAACCCAAAGCCAACAGAAAAAAGAAATAACAAAGGTCAGTGTAGAACTAAATGAATCGGAGAATAAAAAAATAATACAAAGGATTAACTAAACAAAAAGTTGGTTCTTTGAAAAGATAAACAAAATTGACAGACCTCTTGCTAGATTAACCAAGAACAGAAGAGAAAGGACCCAATTAAGCTCAATCAGAAATGAAAACGATGACCTTACAACTGATACTGCAGAAATACAAAACATCATCTATGAATGCTAAGTAAATCTCTACACATATAAACTAGAGAATGTAGAGGAAATGGATAAGTTCCTGGAAACACACAACCAGGAAGAAATAGAACTCCTGAACAGACCAGTAATGATCAGTGAGATTGAATCAGTAATAAACGCCCCCACACACCCAAAATAGCCCTGGACCAGATAGATTAATAGCCAAATTCTATCAGACCTGCAAAGAAGACCTGGTACCCATAATACAGAAATTATTCCATAATATTGAGAAGGAGGGAAACCTCCCCAACTCATTCTATGAAGCCAGTATCACCTTGATATGAAAGCCAGGTAAGGACACAACACAAAAAGAAAACTACAGAACAATATCCCTTATGAATGTAGATGAAAAAATCCTCAATAAAATACTAGAAAACTGAATTTAACAGCACATAAAAAATAATAATTCAACAGGACCCATTGGGCTTCATCCCAGGGATACAAGGATGGTTCAACATACATAAATCAATAAATCAATAAATGTGATTCACCACATAAACAAAAGCAAAAACAAAGACCATATGATCATCTCAATACATGCAGAAAAAGCATTTTACAAAATTCAGCACCCTTTTGTGATAAAAACCCTCAACAAACTAGACATAGAATGAACATAACACAAGATTATAAAAGCCACATATGACAAAGCCATAGCCAACATCATACTGAATGGGCAAAAGTTGAAAGCATTTCCCCTAAGAGCTGGAGTAAGACAAGGATGCCCATTGTCACCACTCCTAATCAACATAATGCTGGAAGCCCTAGCCAGGACAATCAGGCAAGAGAAGAATATTAAGGGTATCCAAATTGGGAAAGAGGAAGTCAAACTATCACTGTTTGCTCACAATATGATCTTATATCTAGAAAAACCCAAAGATTTCACCAAGAGTCTCCTAGAATTGATAAGTACATTCAGCAAAGTCTCAGGATACAAAATCAATGCACATAAATCACTAGCATTCCTATATACTAATACCAATCAAGCCAAGAGTCAAATCAAACACTCAATACCATTCACAATAGCTACAAATAAAATAAAATACTTAGGAATATATTTAACCAAGGAGATGAAAGATCTCTACAAGGAGAAGTATGAAACTCTGAGGAAAGAAATCACAAAGGATACAAACAAATGGAAAACATAACGTGTTCATGGATAGGTAGAATCAACATTGTTAAAGTGTCCATACTACCCAAAATGATTTACAAATTCAAGGCAATCTCCATTAAATTACCAAAGTTATACTTCACAGATCTAGAAAAAATAATTCTACACTTCATTTGGAACCAAAAAAGAGCCTGAAGAGCCAAAGCAATCTTAAGTAAAAAAAAAAGAAAACTGGAGGCATCACATTACCAGACTTCAAACTACACTATAAGGCTATAGTAACCAAAATAGCATGGCATTGATACAAAAATAGACACATAGACCAATGGAACAGAACAGAAAACTCAGACATAAAACCGTCTACCTACAACCAACTGATCTTTGACAAAGCAGACAACAACATACACTGGGGAAAAGAATCCCTATTCAATAAATGGTGCTGGGAAAATTGGATAGCCACATGCAGAATGGAACAGGACCCCTACATCTCACCACTCACAAAAATTAATTCAAGATGGATAAAGGACTTATATCTAAGGCACGGAGCCATAAGAATTCTAGAGCAAAATGTAAGAAAAACTCTTCTAGTTATTGGCCTAGGCAAAGAATTTATGAAAAATACCCCAATGGCAATTGTGGCAACAACAAAAATAAATAAATGGGATTTGATTAAACTAAAAACCTTCTGCACAGCTAGGAAAACAATCAACAGAGCAAACAGACAACCTACAGAATGGGAGAAAATATTCACAAGCTATACATCCAAAAAAGGGATGATAACCAGAATTTACAAAGAACTCAAGCAAATCAGCAAGTAAAGAAAACCCTATTTAAAAGCCATGAACAGATGCTTCTCAAAAGAAGAAAGACAAATGGCCAATAAACATATGAAAAATGTTCAATGTCACTAATCATCAGGGAAATGCAAATTAAAACCACAATGAGATATCACCTTACCCCAGTTAGAATGGCTTTTATCAAAAAGGCCAAAAACAATAGATGCTGGTGTAGATGCAGAGAGAAAGGAATGCTTATACACTGTTGGTGGGACTGCAAATTAGTTCAACCTCTATGGAAAACAGTATGGAGATTCCTGAAAGAACTAAAAACAGACATACCATTCGATTCAGCAATTCCACTACTGGGTATTTACCCAAAGGAAAAGAAGTCATTTTATCAAAAAGACACCTGCACTTGAATGTTTATTGAAGTACAACTTATAATAGCAAAGATACGGAGTTGACCCAAGTGCCCATCCATTCATCAATGGACTAATAAAATATGGTATATGTATACCATGGAATACTACTCAGCCATAGCAAAAGATGAATTAATATCTTTTGCAACAATCTGGATGGAACTGGAGACCATTCTCCTAAGTATCACAAGAATGGAAAAACAAACACCTCATGTATTCACTATTAAATTGGAACTAACTGATGAGCACAGAAGTGCACAGAGGGTAATAAAACTCAGTGGAGAGTAACTAGGGGTTATAGGGGGTGGAGAGAAGGGGAATAAACCAACCTAATGGGTACTATGAACACTATTTCGGTGATGGTCACACTGATATCTAGGACTCAAGCATTACAAAAATGATCCATATAACCTAAACCATTTGTGTTCCCTCAATATTTTGAAATAAAAAAATGTAATGTAAAGAAAAGAAAGTAAGGTTCAGACAGATCATGTGAATTTCCAAGGCCAGAGAAAGTAAAATTAGGAGTTGAATACAGTTCTGTCCGGCATCCAAATCTAGGCTTTTTCCACCATTTCAGCTGACTTGACAGTATTTGATCTGTTGCGGATATGTCTACATAACAGTTTCCCACAGTTCCTCTTTAGGTATCCTTAGCTATTGGGGCCTCAGAAAATCCATTTCAATGCCATATCTCTCTCCCCTTCGGTGTGGGGAATGTGTCCTGAAAGAGCCTGTTCTCTCAGCAGCTGGTGATATTTGATTTGATTAACACCCTGGGACCTATCACCAGACTTAAAGATGATGCCTAATTAATTGCTTACATTAAAGAGCTGGCACTTTCTGCATTCGGTTCACACTTCCAGCTTCAATCATGTTTTCGTTTCAGCAATAATATTTACATGATTAGCAAATAGTCAATTTATACTCTGGTGTGGACCGAAGCTGTGTGTGGGACTTCCCAAAGCAGATGTCCTTGACAGGTGTAAAGAAATAGGCTTTTTTCACAGCAAGTGCCATACACAAGATCTTCTGCTCATTTTTCAATGAAAAAATCATGCTTGGATCAACAAATATTCATTGAGCACTGACCTATTCTACATGCCAGGCATTACATTTCCCAGGCCCCATGGGGGCTAAAAAAAAAGAAGTGCACTCACTAAAAAATCCTAACAGAGTTAGTTCAGTTTTTTAAATTTCTTTTTTCTTTTCTTTCTTTCATTATTTATTTATTGTGTTTATATATTTATTTATTTAGGTCCAGGATCTAAATGCATAGATTAGGAAAGGCATTCTACATTATACATCTGAAGTTTTGAAAGACATTTGCTAAGTTCTCTTAGATATTTTCAGACTAGAGCCAGAAATATGTGGTCTTAATGGTACTACAATTAAGCGAGTTTGTGATGTTAAATGACTCCCAACATGTGAATGGAGGACAAACTGGAAAGAGGCAAAGTGCCCCAAGACTGTTCTATGTGATATTTTAAATCAAGAATTTGGATAAGGATACAGAAAAGCAAGATTTATCTTCTGATAACAGGAAGTTAGAAGGGATAAGCCAGCATTTTGGAAGACAAAGTTCTTGACAGACTGGACAATGAGTTGAATCCTAACACCATGAAATTTAGTAGGAGCAAATGCTAAAGAACCAGCAGCACAAGTACTACCTGGGGAAGATGTGGCTTCATGGAATCAAGTGTGGAAAATATTTAAGGACTGCAATTAGCCAGAAGCTTAACATGAGACAATGATGCGATATATGGCCCAAGTCACTAATGCACTTACAGAGAACCAAGACTTAAAATGGTGAAAGCTTTGCCCTTATTTTTGCTAGTCAGCCCACACTTAGATATTACACTTCATTCAGTAGTAAGTAGGTTGGCCACATATGATATTGTTCTAATCAGGACACTTTGAGAAGGAAAGGGTTGCTAGTGATAATTAAGCATGGAAAACAGGCATAAACTAAGACTCCCGGACAAATTGTACCTTTGTTAGCTTAGTTATAAAGGATGTCAACAAATTGGAGGATATTCAGAGGAGAGACTCTGGGAAGGGAAGGGCCTCAAAGAAATAGATTGTGATGAGTCTTTGAAGAAAGGGATGTTTAGCCTGGAAAAGAGCAGCCTAAGGTTTATATGAAAAGTTTTTTTTGAGATATTCAAAGGTAGCATGTGGAAGAGGAATGGAACTTGGGAAGTATGGGTCTTGAGGGATTCTACAACAAGGTATAGAGAAAATGACTGCTTCTCAGGAGTGCTCCAGCCCAAGAGGAAGGGAATGCAAAGCTGAACTCCAATCCAAGATGTTACCATTCTATAAAACAAATTTGGGGAACTTAAAACACACCAAACCTCCAAACTTCCCCACTCTATTCCAATTCAATGGTGATTCTTTTGTATTCTAATGGTCCCAGGATGGACCCTTTGAAAGATTTTTTAAAAGTCCACCGGGGTACATCCATCAGTTCCTGTTCACATGACTACTTAGTTCTTCAAAACATTCCAATAAAATAGGAATAATGCCTTCTTAATGAAACCTAGCCATTTTCTTTTAAAAAGTTATTATTGTGTAAATATATGGTGGTTCTTCTCTCTTTTTTCAGATCTTGGTAGCTGGCCTTTATGGAAATTAGACACACACAGGTCTGTGATTCACTGGACCCCTGTGCGGTTTCGCATATGCCTTTTTCAGGGGACTCTTTGAGGTTGAGAATCTGCTTCAATATTCTCCTTTATAAAGACCAACACAAATATCACATATTATGCTGAATCTACAACACCATTGGTTGTAAGATCCATTACTATTATGTGCCACTAAGAGAGAAAAAAATGCTGCCAATTAACCTATACCCCAAACTTTTTCATATTTAGAGTCCAACTCTCCTGATCACTTTTCAACTCAGAATTGACATATCTGTTCTCAGTTTTCATAGATATTGGTATCTATGTCATTAAGAGCATGGAGAATGCAGTATTTATTTAAAAAGCATTCCACTATTATCTTTGAATTTTCCTCTAAGCAACTAACTACTCAATCTGAAAGCTTTGATGTTGTTACCTTTTTTTTTTTTTTTAATCTAACCAGCAGAAGACTACTGTAGGTTCTCAGATGACAACCAGGATTTAATTTTTCTTAAATAGTTTGTGGAAGGAAACTTTGAGGGGTTGAAGTTGTCCAGTTATGCCACCAGGAATAACAACAAAATTTATACTGCACAGGCAATGACACTATGTCCCAATGGTACCAGGCCAACAGATGGCTGGGATGTTAAAATATAAAATACTGATGTATTAGAATTGATAAAATACAGTATCTCCTTTTGAATGTCTGCCTTCTTGTCCTAGATTACACCCTTACCTGATAATCTCAATACTATGTTCCTCGCTGGCTGGGATAACCTTGATAAGCTCCACTTTACATTAGCTGAGAGGCTCCTCAAGTGCCCTACTGGGCTGTCCTTATTGCTATCTTGCACCCAACTTACTCTACTTTGGAAATCTTTGTAATTTCACCATTTCAGCTAGTTTTCCATTTTACAGCCATCAACTGACAGAAAACAAAGCAAAAATGAAAAGGTCACCAAAGATTTTGCATCTCAAAAGAAGACATACTTCCTCTCTCACTGTTTTTATTAAAAAGAGTTATACAGCTTTACAGTAAAGAGGCACTTCTTAGCCATAGCAGCGAAGTAGAATAATTTCTTGAGATTTCTAAAATGTCGATTCCAGTGGGCTATCTCAAGACCTGCTGACTCTGACGCTCAGGATGAGGAGTGAGGCTTGGGGGGCAGCAGGCACTTGTATTTTTCAAAAAGTTCCACAGATTAATGTGACATGTCATCTAAATTGCAAACCATCAGGAAGAGAAGGACATCAGGCATTTTCCAGTTCATCTAGGGACAACTCTATTGGCACACACTAACACAAATTTGAAATTAAGAGGTCTCAACTCTGAGTGTGTTGGAGAAAAACAATTCACATGGACAGACCACACAATTTTATTTAAACCATGATATTTACACCATGAATATTCACACCATGAATTCATGATACTCACACCATGATAGTCATACCATCCTATACTCACCTTGATTCAGCTAAGGTTGGTGAAGGACATCGTGATGACTAGGCATGGTGAGAGCACAGGCAGGAAACAAAGGCTGAGATTTCTCTTTTCCAATATTCCAGTGTCTGAAATACTGCCTGGTCTGAGGCCACAGAGAATGATCTCCTCCTCCATTCTCTGGCCATAGCTTTCTGGGGCCATTTCAGGGCCAAGATGATCTGGAGGAGAATTAGGAGCTGGTTCTATGAATTGAGGACATTCTATAGCCTTAGAGTAGAGGGTGGTACAGGTGAGGGCTTACACTCAGAAAATATGCAAATCCCTGTGCTGACGTGCACAGGACATGGTTTTATGGCTGTGGTAGACCTCTGACATTCTCTCCTAATCATCTTGCCTAGGTTCTTCTGAATTTTAGATAAACATTAAGATCCCCCATGTTGTCTGGGTGAAAGCAGATAATTGGTGATTCTACTGTTAGCTCTATGGCCTTTAAATTGTCCCAGGGATTTCAGAATGCAGTACCCACACCAAAACCCAGATTACCTCTTGCTTACCTCTTAGACCCAGGGACCTCTTGCTCGTAACCAAGGAAGAGTCTAAGACTGACTGTCTCCTGTGAATTTCTTTTCCTTCTGGGCCTAAAGGAGAGGCTGGAAGAAAGAACGCCAGAAGCACAAGTCATTGCAAATTAGTGCTGATGGCTGAAATAAATACTTATGCTCCCCTTTTTGTCTTGCTACCATGTATTGAACACACATTATGCGCCAGACCCTTTATATATAGTATCTCATTTAATCCTTACCATAACCTATAAAGTAGACATCATTGTCCACCCCCATTTTATAAAGGGAAAACAGACTCAGGTGAAAAACAACACCCTCTAGAACACACAGTGAGTAGGGGCTGAATCCAGGAATTAATCTCAGATCTGATGCCAAAGCCAAAGGTCTCTTGAACATTGGATATATTTGAAAAGCAGTGAGGAAAAAATATTATGTATTGATGGACGGATGGATAGATGGACAGATATAATAACATAACTATAATAGAAGCTAGGTGGTTGTGGTTACACGGTGCTCACCAAACAATTCTTTAAACTATTTGGTATATTTGAAAATAATTTCAAATAAGTTGGGGAAAAGGAAAAAAAGTAAGGGAATCAAAGACACGGGCAATTAAACATTCTTTCAAGCATCTGTCTCATGTTTCACTACGTGTTTAAGAATTTTAATTGAGTTTGACAAATATGTGTTCAGATTTTATTATATACTAGCCACCAAAATATCTGGCAGCCCAGGATGCTAAATTCATGGTAGGTGCTGGGAATGCACAAAACAGAACTCTTCTGGGGTTTCCAACCCAGCAGCTGACGCTACTGTACCCAAAATCCTGCAATACTGACTTTGATAAAGGGGTGTAATGAATGTGTGAGGTGCTAAAGTAACACGAAGGTGGACGAGATAACAATAGCTGAGAGGTTGCAAAGTGTCTGGGAACAGGTGAGATTTGAATGGTGCCTTGGAAACTGGGGAAGATGTCAAAAGACAGGGAAGAGGAGCAGGATCCAAAGTAGTGGCAGTGGGACAAAGAAAGGCATAGGGGTGGGACAGTGTAGAGAATGCACAGAGAAAAGGAAGAAACTGTTGGGGGAAGAAGGAAGGAGGAGCAGGGCATTGTCCACCAAATTGGGGAAGCAACCTTCATGAAGGAAATGCTTAACAATGATTAGGATTCTCTTAGATTTCACTTTGCTGAGCCTTAAATTACTTACCAGTAAAATGAAAATAATATCTATTCTCACAGATGCTGTTTCAAGGATTAAGTGAGTTAAAATGGTTAACGTTCCTAGGATAGCACCAGCCACATAGTTGGCACCTAGTAAGCAACACTGACTGAGTTACACACGTGAACCTGAGAGGCTGCACATAGTCTAGCTACACAGTGATGGTCAAGATTTGTGTAAGGATGTATAAAATTCTCCTAAATTCCAGCAAGGAAGAGCTAAATAGTTTTTTTAGGTAGGCCAGATTTTTTTTTAAATTTCTTGATTGAGTGAGTGAATGATTTTACTTTTGGGTTCAGATCTCAATCAACTAAGTAAATAATATAAGAACTATAATTCTTTTTCCATAATGACTTACCTATTTTGAGCCTATCTTCAGTGTTAGAACCTTAATTTCACTCAATTCTGCATCCTCACTCTTTCCTCTGGGTTCCAGGGGGCTCACATCGTCGCAGGGCAACAGGGGTCGGGAGGTCATCTCATTCTCTGTGTGATGTTGTCTCTGCACCCACCTTGGCTGAGATGCTCTTGCTCCTGGTGGGTCTTTGCTGTCCGGCTGTTCCCCAGCACAAGACTCCTTCGGGTGTGGCACACTTTCTCTCAGCTGTTGCCAAGCCACTTGTTAACATAAGAGACTTTATTACACTGTTTTCAGGCCGCAGGAGCACCAGGAAGTTCTGTGGATTTTGTGTTACTACTGGGGTGGCACTTTCAGGAACAGAAGAATCCTTCTAACACTTGCAAGCGGTGCTGGGGTGCACTCAAGTCCTTGAGGCTGGCTCCTCTGTCCCCTGGACACCACGCAACCATTTCTGTTCTGCAGTTTTGCAGTCTCCCTGGGCTCTACTTGGAAGTGATGGCAACCTCAATCCATCTTTGGTTTGTGTCATCCACCACCTTCATCTCTGGGGAGCAGGGTGTGGAGTCTCTTTCTCAGAGGAGAGAGGGGCTGCCGGTGTCTAAGAGCTCTCTCTGCTTCCCTCTCCTCCCCCTTCCCTCCCCACCTCCCTCCCCAACAGGCATCTAACAGCTCCCTTCCCGCCCTAGCTCCAGCCCCCTCCTCCCTGCCCCGCACCTGGAAAACGTCAGGTCCCACCAGGGGCTAGAAGCCTTGCTCCAACTCAGGCCAGAGTGTCTATGCCAAGTGCCCTCAGGGTCTTAACTTGTGAAAATCAAAAGCCTTTTCTTCTTGTTTGTTCTCTGGTGAAACTTCTTTTTTCCTAATACAATAAATGATGCCCGAATTGGGTGAGGGAGAGAGGCAGAGGCAACAGGAGCTGCCAGAGGGAGAAAGTCAACTGATATATTAAAAATATTATCCAGCCACAGTGTTCTCCCCACCCCTTTAAATTCACTTCATCTCTTGAGCAAGGAGAGACATTAGTCCACATCTTCCTTCATGTTCTTGTGTTTAAGAATTTCAGTTCCAGGTGACCTGCTCCAGACTGGGCCGGAGGTGAAATCTCAAGGTGACCCTAATACCTAAAGATGATGAATCTTACCTCTTGCAAGCACCTCGGCTTTAGCTTTACTGCCGACTCTCTGGAGGTTTCCTCAAGAAATTCAGCAGAAGGATCCCCAAGCTTCTAATCACCAGAGTACATAATTACTTTAGAAATAACAATGTATTTGTGTTAGTTATATGGCTGGTATAGCAGCTGCACAGTCTTTGAGAAATTACAACACAAGATCCTTAAGTTGGGGCCATGTGTGTCACAAGCTCCATGTGCTAATGACCACAACAGGGAATTAAACGTTTCTCCTGCTGCCACCTGTCCACGCATGGCTTCTCTCTTGCCCTGTTTGTTGAGGTTTCTGTTCCTCCTTGGCCCTTGAGGCATGCCTTTGGCTAAACGCTGGAGTCATTTCTTTGGTTTCAGTTGCCCTTTCTGATTCATATGATAGTCTTCTGTATCAACCAGGGGGCCTGAAACAGAGAGAGAACTTGTCAGTTTAGAAAACAAAAATCAAAGCCAAAGATGCAGATGTTTGAGAAAAATATTAACTTGATTCCTTCTTCCACTAATTACCTACCCCAGATGAGACCCTAAGCAGCTTCATTTCTAAAACGAAACTGTATCAGAAAGACCTTTCAGTTCAAGTCAATAAATGCCCGTAGGGCCTGTCTCCCACCATAAACCTGCACAGGTAAGGGGCAGAGATGTTCCTCCACATTAAGCAGTAAGAAACTTTCCTTGTCACAAATTAAAGCCCTCCCCTGTGGCTTTGGATTTATCAGCAGACTTGCTGATAATGATTGTCTTATGAATGGTGATTAGGAAAAATGAATCATGTCCTCCTGCTAACAAGGCTACTCAAATTGGTTCAAAATGGCAGACTGTGTGCTGAAAGGAACCTTCCCTGGGCCAATAGTAATATGCATAGAGACGAAGTGGAGAGGTGAGGGGTTAGAGTGGGCTGGGGTCCACATTTCCAGCATCTAAGGGAAATAGTCACCACCTTACATATATTCTTAACACCCAGAAGGGATGTGCTGAATTTTTGTTCATTTTCACCCACCCAAAGAGTTGAACGTTAATTATTCAGTTGAACTTTTTTTTACTATTCAGTAAAAAACAAATACAAAGTCACAAGATTTGGTGCTTTATCCATTACTACCATTGTCTTGGTACTATACAAGATGCACAGGAATTTCTCTCTCAACATCCTCCCTCAAAATAAAGTACACGCTTTAAAAAAAAAAAAATCCTCACCTAACCAGACTTTCTGAGAAGCACATACAGAATTTTTCACTCCAGGCTACTCCCAGACCCGTTAAACATTTTCATCTCCTCTGAAGACTTCAACAAAGCAAGGAGAGTCCATACACCTCACTCGGTCTGCCCGACTTAAAGTAGCTCGAGGCAAGAACCATCCACGTGGAGTTAAACAATGAAATTTTCCAAGTATGCACATGCTGTGAGAATCAATAACCTCTTCTCAAACCATCAAATTGGTTTCAAGTATTCGGTTCACTGGTTACATCCAATAGCCACAATAAGAGGCCCCCTCCTGAGTGAAAGGGAAGGTGGAGATGAATTCTTGAAAAATGTGTTATCAGAACTCCTACGCTTCTCACTGCATGGATGGTATTTGCTAAACTCTTTGGAAAGAACGCTGAATTTAATTTCAAGCAATCCTCTTTGCTGGATTTTTTTTTCCACTTGAGAAAAATAACTTTAATTTTGTTATCTGAACTGTAATATACACAGGCGATCACTTTCAGAGTAAAATGAGAGTGGCTGAAATACTTTTACAAAAACATCTCTAAAAATAACAGACTTCTGTTCACTTTATAGAGTATGCCTAAAAGAAAAAATATAAGACTATTCAAGTGAAGAAATACTGACCTGGTGCTCCAAATACCAGAATATATTTATTCCAGGGGCTTGGGGCGCAGGAACCAGGAGACAGAGGCAGAAGTTGCTTTTTGAAATATTTCTTGCCTTATACCTGAATGCTTCATGCTCCTAAAGAATCTATGTATGGAAAAAAAATTACTTCATACTCAGTTTCACTTTAAAGTATAATAAACAGGTTACATTCTCAAGTGTTATTAAGTTGCTTATACAAAATTAATGTCATGAGTGTGACTTCAGGATCTGCTCTTTTTATAATCATTTATAATCATCTGTTGGAATTTTATACAATAAAGTTTTTTTCAGAGTACTGTGTACTCTCTCATTTCATGAAAACAACTCCTGGCAACAGAATTGTTGATGCAATTTCATATTTTCTGGATATTAGATTTTACTTAATTTTACAGCCAGATTATTCTCTCTAAAATAAAACTGATGTTCTCTAGGAAGTTTTACCGGAAGCAACTGACCCTTCGAGACAGATGCTCTGGGAATATTTGTCAGAAAACTGAGTCATTGAAAGCAGAACTGATTGTGTCGCTCACTCAGGCAAGTAGCCTGCCTTCTCTCCTTCCTCCCTTCCTTCCTTTTCATGTCCTGAGGGCCAGACACCCTTCTCTCCAGTGAGCAATGTGTGGCATCATCCCCACAAAGTGCCTTCCCTCCCTTGCTGCAGGGGGCTTCTGTGCCAACCCTTCTGCCTTTGGAATCTTCTTTCTTCTTCTTCCTCTTGGCATGGAATGTTTATACAGAAATTCTTTCTACCTCTATAGGCTAGATGAAAGAAAGGTCTTTCTCCAGCAAGGTAGGTTGTGTTTTCTACTTAAGTGCACGTACTTGCAAAGGGACATATGCAGAGGGGAAGGAAAATGGTCCTGCCCTAGGCAGCCATAGCACCTGGCTCAGGAGCAACTTGCTCCTCCAAGTGGTCCGCAAGTCTCCCTCCATCACCATCACTCTGCCCCATCCCGTGCTCACCACCAGAACTGCAGACCCTAGAACATGCCGCAGAGGACGGCTCACATCCGCGGAGCTCCGGGAGCTGCTAGTCACTGCAAGCTCTTTCCTTCCCTAGCCCCCAAGTCCTTCTCAAGGCTCACAGGGGCTTAGCAGATTTTAGAGCTTAAAACTACTATTTTAGAGACACTCTGGGTTAAACAGGCCTTTGTGGGCTGGCCTAGGAGTACTACTAACACTAATTACATTTTATTTACCGATAACCTTATACCTCTATTTGTAAAAGGGATTTTTGCATTATTAATAGTACTGTTCATGAAGAGCCTGGTGCCTAAGAGAAACCATGAGCTACAAACAGCTGAATTATACACCCCATCTTTGAAAAAGAATATATAAGTTGGAGGCTGCTTATTTTCGGTTTGTTTGCTTGCTTTTTACTTCTTTTTCCTTTCCCCGTGTTTATTCATTCAACAAATATCTGTTGATCCCCTGCTAGGCATTCTGTTAGGTGCTGTGACTAGAGCAATAGGCTGAGGCAGAGATTTCCTGCCCTGTGGAGCTCACATTCTAGAAGAATAGACAAGACAAGCAAATAATGAGGGGCAGGGGAGTAAAAGCGAAGCTGCTACAATAACAAATGGTCAGAAGGATGGGAACAAAGGGCTATACCGGGAGTTATCGGTCCAGTCTGAGAGGCCAAGGAAAGCTGGGTAAAGGAGGCAGAAAAGAATGTTCCAGGAGAGGGACAATGTGTGCAAAAGCCCCACAGCAGAGGGAGCCTGGCCAGGCAAGGCCCAAGGAGAAGCCCATGTCAGGAACATGCACCAGGTGGGGAGTGGGGCGCAAGATGAGGCTGGACAGCCGGAAAAGGGCTGCACTTTTGGGGGCCTTCTGAGGAAGAGTGAAGGAAGCTACTAAAAGTTTTACCTGGAAAGGGTGACAGGATCAGCTAGGAATTTTAGAAGATTACGCTAGCCACAGTGTGGCAAGAACAGCTGCCAGCAGTCTACTTCCGGAAGGGCACTGCCGGAGCTCGCAGGAGAAACGATGGCCACTCAGGTCAGGGTGGATGAAGACAGACCCGAGAGCCCAGCAGGTGGGAAACACACAGGCTCTGGCCACAGGCTGGGTTAGGGCCGCCACTCAGGAGGCATCGAGGAATGACCCTTAGGTTTCTTACGGATCCGATTTTAACGAGTTCGTCCTTTGCTTTGTCGTTGGCTGTTGTCTATGGTTCTTAGGCATTTGTTACTAATATTTTGCTCTCTTCATGCTTCTACTTTATCTTGAAGGAAAAATCCCCTATTTCTTCAAAACTAACAATATGCAGAGCCCCTCCTCATTATTCCACCAATCCTCCCAAATTTTAATACTGCAAGATTCCCAATTGATTTGTTTATAATTTGTAAAGTGAGTTTGGTCTCTCCCTCTTATGTATTTTTTCTGCTTATTATCATTTTCCTGAAATGGGAAATCAGAAAGTTTGATGTGGTGATGGAAGATCTTTAGTTATAAATCAATGAAACCAACTTGAACCAATTTTACCACTAAAGGGACTTTATCAGAAGCATATGAGGCTAACTCATGGAGTCAAATGCAGAAACGCAACCAAGACTTAGGAATAGGTTGGAATCCCTCAGGATTCTCTCTCCACATTCTGCCTGCTCTTCTCTGTACGGTGGCTTCAGTCTCATCCTGGAAGGCTGGCTTTCTCCAGTCTTCAATCCACAAGACGGCACCGTAACAGCTCCTGTGTTTATATGCCCTGGGTTCGGCCACAAAGACTGACCCTGTGTGCCTCAGTGTCTCAAGGATGGGGATTTAGCCTAGCTACGGTCAACTATAGCTGGGGCGGACAGGTGTGAGTTTTCAAGGAAGAACTAGCCAAAGTCAGTTCTGAGTTTCCAGAGAAGGGAGAATTGTTATGAATCTGGCAGGCACCCCACAAGGAGAAGGAGGGAAACAATACCTCCTTTTCTTCACTGATGTGTGTTAAGCACCAACCACGCTCTAGGGCCAGGCTTGCCTCCCTGATACAAAAATAAGTGCAAAGAATTCTACCTTCAAGGAACCTAAAACCCAGCACTGACTGTGAACACACCTGTAGAGTGAGGCTCATTCCTACCTCCTGGTTGTCAGTGTGGGGAAGTTGGAATCAAAAGAAATAAAGAGTATCAAGGTAGCAAATGAAGGCCTGAGAAGGTAGTCCAAATAGAAGTATTGGTTATGAGCAAAAGTAAATAAGCAGGAACCCACAAGAACTGCTAAGAGGTTGGGAGGTTGAGCTGACATGAGAAGAGTGTCTGCAGATGTGATAATAGATGAGGCTGAAAACTCAGACAGGAGCCTTCAGCTGAGGATTTATAAACCTGAGCCGGGAGGAGTACGGAACAAAAACAAAGGAAATAGATACAAACAGGCCAGCAAGAAAGATCCTTTCCAGACTGTGGCTTGTTTACCAGGTAGTTAACCTGCAGGCTGCACAGTTCCAATTTTCTCCAATGAGTGACATGCCTCTAGCTTTGCAGATTTAGTTCTGTTTAATCTTTCCTCTTCAAACAAAGCAAAACAAAAAAAATAAAGAGTTACCTAGTTAATGTAGTAACTTTGACCTACAAAAAAGAAAAGTTCATTATTATTTCCTTCAGCTTCCTTATCCAGCACAATTGCCCTTCCATCTTTTATTCCCTCAAACCTTTCTTTTATGTTTCCTTTTTATGATAAGCTTACATTCAGATTAGCTGCCTCTCTAGAAAGCTTTCGTCTCCTTTTCAATTTTTGGCCTCTACCAGACTTTATTTTTGCATTTTTAGAGTTCCCTAAATCTCCATTCCTTTGAATGAGCATTGCTGTCCATTGTAAATGCCGGTAGCACTTTAAATCAATAGCATCATTTTTGTTTTCTATTGCTGTCTCATATGATCCCAAATGCAGAACATGGGATATTAAACTACATTTAGTTTAATAAGTAATTTAAACATCATTTAAGAGACCACTTTTTACTATTAGAATTCACTCCTTTTTATTTAGAATGTGCATTCTCAAGAGTGACAATATTTCCCCAAAGGGGCAAAAATTGTTTCCTGGGGGGCAAAAAAAAAAAATCTTAGCTATCACAGTGATTTGTGGCCCTTCAAACCTCAACCCTATCCAACTGCACAAAGAGATATGCAGCATACCTGTGATATTAACATTTCATAGGAGGAGGAGGCATTTAAAAAAAAGTCTAAAAGGTCTCCTTAGTGGTGCAATAATGAAAAAAGTTTAAAAGATTGAAGAAAACAGATTTAGAACAAACCTATACTTGCACAGTGTTTAAGTTTACAAAACAGAGAAATACAATCTTTCATTTAATCTCTAAAAAAAACAGGTAAATTGGGTACTATTAACTTCTTTCTCAGACATGTAGATGGATGATCAGAGAGGTTACTTCCTAATTATGACTTTGATGGCAGTTCTCCCCTCCATGTATGACAGCAACAGAATACACATTCCTTCAAAGCAGGGGTTCTCAACCTCAGCACTCCTGGCATTTTGGGCAGGATAATTCTGTGTTGAGGGAGAGCTGTCCTGTGCATCACAGGATGTTCAGCAGCACCCCTGGCCTCCACCCAGGAGATGCCAGTAGCAATTCCCCATCACCACCAATTGCGACAACCAAAAGTGACTCTTCAGATATTGCCAAATGTCCCTATGGGGTGGGGCAGGAAATCCCTCCTGGTTGAGAACCACTGATTTAAAGCCTACTTATAAACAAGAATACGGTCTACTGTTTTTAAATTCATAGACAGTTTCATAATAGCTAACAGTTATTGAGCATTTACTATATACCAGGCACTTTATATGTATTGACTCATTTAATTCCCCCAACAACCATCTGGGGCAGATACTAGTATTGTGCCCATTTACAAATAAGGAAACCTAGGCCATAAGGGTTGCAGTTAGCAAGTTGTAAATCTGAGATATATGGGTATTAATGTTGCATTTATATCACAAAGAAGTGACATAAATGTATTTTTAGATTCACTAAATCTCCATTCCTTTGAATGAGCATTGCTGTCCATTTGAACTGTTGACCCAAATATAACTTTTTTGTTCATACAAAATAATCTACATCATGATTACGATTATTATGTTGACTTTGAATTTAAACCCACGTCTGAGCACTGCCCTGCCATACTATACTGTTTCAGAACCAAAATGCCCTCAGCTATTCTCCTCAATTCTACATTATTTCCCCTCTGTTATCCCATTTTACATACAAATGTCAATTTCTTATAGGTGTTGCTTTTTAATCTATTGATTTATTTACTCCTAGTAAGCTTAAAATGAAATCCTAGTAAAAAGATGACCAATATAACAATGGATATGTTAATAAATGAATTTTTAAAATTTATAACTGTATGCTTAATATGATCTCATTTTTATAAAAGGTTACATGTACTGTAGTCACACACACACATACACACACACACAAAGACTGAAAATGCATATATCATCTTAACAGGATTTATCTATGGGAAGTAGGATAGTGAACATTTCTAATCTTTACCTATATTTTCAACGTGTTCTACAATAAATAGATTCAAAAATCTTTTCTGTAAAAGAAGATTTGCTGAGTTAGGTGAATAAGGATTCAGTTTGGGGTAGGTAGAAAAAAATATTTTGTTAGACAAGGTCTCTAAATTTGAATTGCTTATACACTAACAGAAAGGAGTACCATGTCTATAAATAAGTGAAGACTAGACCAGTGGTTCTCAATTCTCTAATTTTCTAATAGGACTGAATAAATACCCTTCTCTAAATTTTCAAGGATAATTAAATTTAGGGAGAAAATTTAAAGTTTTTTCTTTATGCATTTTTTAAAAATCTTGGCTATTTGCCTCTGCTTATTTCCAGCAAGACTATAAAAAGGCAAAATATGAATAACTGAATGAGCAGCAAATAATTATCTGGAAAAAATCTTGGATACCTAAATAACTTGAAGAACTTATTTTGTGGGCTAGAGGTCATGCAATAATATTATTTTCTGTTTGGATGATAGAATTGAAAATGAGTCTTTCATGACTTCCGAATACTGTGACAGCTAAACAAGGTTTAACTAGATTGTGTTCCATTGTGGGCCCTGCACCTGATTTTTCTCTACAATGCCCATCAACTGGCTTGTTGTGGGAGCCCATTATAGTATTTACGGCTTTTAATGAATGAATACAATGAAGAAAGTGTTAAACGTTTTAAGTAGAATAAGAAAAACAACTGACACGAGAATTCAGAGGAGAGATGCCAGGCTGAGTTGGGGAGACAGAGACTGGCTAGTTGTTCACCAAACAATGTCTCTTTTTGTTTCCTGGGCACACAACACTGGACAAAAGTTCCCAGTATGCCTTGCATTTGGGTGTGGAAATTGATCCATTTATATCCAAGGGAATGTGTGCAGAAGGCAAAATACCACTTCTGAACCTGGCGCGTAAAAGCTATTAGCTGAAGGGAGAGAACTCTGAGCACCCGGCAGAAGGTAGAGCCACTAAATGGCAGATGCCTGCGTCCCTAAAACACTGCCCAGGTGAAAAATGCTTGACCAGGAACACCTGCATTGCACTGTTCATGAATAAGAAAATGGGTATTTTGTTAAGCCTCTGGAATTTGGGAACTCTTTGTTACATCAGTTAGCTACCCTGACTAATACATTAGGTTCAACCTGAAACCACAAATGCTCAGAACCAACCCTGGCACTGGAAGCTTTTTCAGATAAGCTGCTTCATAACATTTCTAACAAATGCTGCCATAAATCTGTTTTGCCTCTAGTGACAACAGTACTACCATTATCAGGATAAAGGCACGTATGCGAATAAGGCACTTAAGGTCACATCTGAACTAAGACATGTGGAATAAGAAAATTCCTTTCAACCAAATGTACTTAAAAAGCCCTGTCTTCATTTCCATGTTCCTTTTAACATCACAAACAAAGGACATGCTTGTCTTCATCATGGGCAGGAGATAAACATTAGCATCCAGAAAGAAATATGGCAAGAACAAAAACTCATCTGTGAAAAAATATGGACAGGGGTTGCCCAACGGTCCCAGGGTATTTATCTTGACTCCTGTCCTATTCCCTCTCCTGCCATTCTATTTCTAACTAACGTTTACTGAGTACCCACTATGTGTGAGTCAATGTGTTTGTCGTTGGAGATACAAAGATAACAGTTAGTCTATTCAAATAGCCATAGTGCAATGGTGAAGAACAAGTGTTTACCTCTATTACCCCTACCTGGAATGATCTCACAGAGGCAGTGGTCCTTACGAGTCCCAAATTTACCCTTGATGAAGTAGCGGCTTCTTTGACTTTTCTCCCATTACACATAAATTAACAGCTTTGACTGAACACCAGCTAATTATCCAGATAAGAAAATGCAATAAAAAATACAGGGAGGTCCCTTATTATCAAGAATTTGAGCATATGCTACCTATTTATCTGTATTTGTTAGTCCACATTTTCTAATGATAAATACTAGAAAAAATAAGTTGTGCATTTTTAAATTTCAAATAAACATAAATTTGCTATATTTCTCCCTGTAGTCAATAACTATCTTAGGCGGGATAGTTTGAGACCATGCAAATCTCTCTGTTCCTCAAACTTTTGCCCACTGTGTCTAGCATTCATCGGTGGCTCCATCTGCAACAATGATCACTGTGGAGGGGACCTGGTGTCAATTTCCTATGTCTCTTATTCTTTTCACATATATTAATTGGAATTCTACTGCAAACAAAAAAAAAAAAAAGAGCTTCCCCCTCTCTATATACAATCAATCTTCATTTTCATGGATTACATATTTGCTAAAATTTATTTGTAGCTGCTGAATCAATACTCATGGCACTTTCTTGATCATTCATGGACATGTACAGGCAGCAGAAAATCTGAGTATCCAATGTGCACGTCCCAGCTGAGGTTGAATAAGGTGACACTCTACCTTCTTGTTTCAGCTCTCATCCTGTAAATTAGTGTCCTTTTCGCTGTCTAGTTAGTGTCATATTTTTCACATTTTTGTGCTTTTTGTTAGTCATTTTACTGTTTAAAATGTTCCCAAGCATCACACTGAAGTGCTGTCTAGTGTTCCTAAATGCAATAAAGCTGTGATGTGTCTTACAGAGAAAATATGTGTTAGAAAAGCTATAGTCAGGCATGAGTTATGGTGATGTTGTCTGTGAGTTCAATGTTAATCAATCAACAAAATATATTAAATAAGGCATTTTTAAGTAGAAATACACATGAAGCAAGATTATGTCTTGGTTCATTGACCAGTGGCTCACAGAAACCTCAACTTGTATTTCCCGTAGGAGCAATGGTTCAGTATTTGCTAATTCAGTGTTCACAGTGACCTTATAGAACACAACTATTGTGAATAATGAGAATTGACTATATCTATTTAACAAATTATTTATTTATATTACTATGAATTCATGGACATTTATATTATTTTATGGGTTACAATCCTGTACTACTATTATATATTCTATTGCTCAGATTGTTCCATCTTTGGCCATTAAGAAAAAACTGTATAGTGGAAAAGTCTAGTGGCGACCTTCTTGGCCAGGTGATCCACACCAACATCACCAATAATAACACATGTTGACATCATCAATGCCATGATTTGATGCACCTGGAAGGATGAGGCACCATTTCTGTGGTGCTCTTGATGGGGATGTATGACCCTAGTCCAATCATGGGAAGATTCCAGATAGGCCTGAATTGAGAAATGTGCAGCAAAATAATGGATCAGTACTGTTCAGGGTGTCAAAGTCATGAAACACAAGGAAAGACTGTGGAGCTGCTGCAGATGGCAGGAGACCAGAGAGAAATGACAACTAAATGCAATGTGGAACCCTGAACAGAATACTGGGACCAACAAGAACAAAGAGACATGAGTGGGAAGCTTCAAAGTGAAGTTCAAATGGAGTCTTTAGTTTCTGGTACTGTATGAATGTTAATTTCCTGGTTGTGATATTTATACTGTGGTATGTAAGATGTTAACAGTGGAGTATGCTGGGACAGGGACATACTGAAACTCTGTACTATTTTTGCAATTTGTTTGTAAGTCTAAAAGTAGTTCAAAATTTTGACCATTGGATGGTCTTACATACCCCTGGTTGTAAAAGTTGTGGAAGGTGGGAGGGAAGAGAAGGTGAGAAACTCCATTTCAGAGACCATGTATATAGAGAAGTATTCAATCTTCCAGAGAGTTTCTCTAAATCCAAAACACTGTGAGGAATAGTATAGTGAATCCATGCCCTCTGTTCTAACATATCATAGAAGACTTGGTTGTTCTTAGGCAGGACACTTCACTTCTACCTGGTGACCTTGGGCAAACCATAACCTTAGTTGCCTCATCCATAAAATGTAGGGGTTGAGATGAATAATCTTACCTTAATATCTCCTATCACTAACAGCATAAAATCTTATGCTTCTAAATTAAAACTCACTATTCAGCATCTGAAATCAGGTTCTGCAAGAATACCCTTTTGGATCCTTATTTACTCTGGTTTCTTAGTAAAAAAGCAGCAATGTTGACATTTTACAGGAAATCCAGGAAACAAATCACAATAGTTTGAAGAAATTCTGGAGCAGTTCCCTCTGCAGCTCATCCACAAGATAGATGCAAATTATATGCTCATAAGCAATGTAAATATACCTAAGATACCAAGAATTATGCAGCTCTTTAAAAATGTATAAGTCACTAAAACATTACATGGAAAAGCAGATTATAAAAGTGTACATGTATAAATGATCACAGATAAACATTTTCTCACAAAAATATTTTTAGATGGGGATGTGGTAGAACTTCTGATAATACTCTGGTAGAGTATTATTTTAAGAGACGTAAGTCACTGAAATAAGAAAAATATACACTACCTACTGAGAACATGTGACATTCAGAGCAAACAATAAAATGTTTTATATATATTTAATCCTCCCTGTATTATAAGGGAAATCATAAATTGTGTCAAATATTGCTAAGTTAGCTGAGAACTTTAACTTCTGCCCATTTCATGATTGATACCATGGGGGGAAATGAGGAGAGTAGAATGAGAAAGCAAGCAATGGATTTAGTATACATTATTGTATGAAGATCACTCCACCAGGGTGTCAGAAGGAGGCAGTGAAGGGAGAATTTTATTTTTTATTACAAAAACTTTTATGGGGGTACAAACATTTGGGTTACATCTATTGCATTTGCACCGCCCAAGTCAGAGCTACGAGCATGCCCCTCCCAGACCATGTGTGCCATGCCCATTAGGTATGAATTTACCCATCCCCTCCTCCCCGCTCCCACCTGCCCTGTCCCCAATGAATGTTACTTCCATATGTGCACATAAGTGTTGATCACTTAGTACCAATTTCATGGTGACTACATGTGGTGCTCGTTTTTCCATTCTTATGATACTTCACTTAGTAGAATGGGCTGCAGCTCCATCCAGGATAATACAATAGGGGCTAGACCACCATTGTTTTATGTGGCTGAGTAGTACTCCATGGTGTGTGTGTGTGTGTGTGTGTGTGTGTGTATATATGTGTGTGTATATATATATATATATATATATATACCACATTTTATTAATCCACTCATGTATTGAATGTGAATCTTTTGTGAGTTCATGAGATGATTTCTTCCCCTCCCTTTCTCATGCGACAAATTCATCATTTTTTTTTTGAACAGTAAAGCAGGAATTAGAAACAAGGATAATAATGAGGAGGAAGTTTAGTTTTTGGTGTTTTGCATGGATAATAATTCTCTGCCCCATTTAATGCAGGCAAGAAAGGCACTCTGTTAAGATATTTAAATATTTTGAATCATAATTAACATACATGAAATTATTTGTTCAAAATAATAACTCATTAGGTTTTTAAAAATTAATCCTCTAATCACTAATATATTCAATTTAAGTAGTAAAACTCAATATTAATAAAAATAATATGGTGATAAAATTAGCATTGGATTAATACTGTGGACTCTTGTCTGCTTGGATTTTTATCTGTACTTACTTAGGTAAAGCAACTTCATTCTCTGGGCCCTATTTCATCACCTCTAGCATGGGAACAACATATGTCATATCAAATAAGGTTATAGAGAAGATTAAATGAAATGTATCTGAAATGCTTGGCATAGTATCTAGTAAATGCTCTGCATGTATGGACTATTAGTATGATGTAACTTCTTAACAGACAAATTGTGTGCATGTATATGTGTATTTAATAAATGTATGAAAAAGAAAAAATAACAGATTCTTTTCTTTTGCCAAACTTCCTACAATAGACAGATATTTCTTCTATAATAAAATAAAATATGTTGTTTGATAAACCAAGCAAGATAAACAAGAACTGTAAACTTGCAAATACATTCTTTTATATCATATTTTATTTTCAATAATACATTATCTAGACATTTCCAACCCAGAGAAAACGAAGGATATAGATAGCTCATTCTCACTCTTGATAGAAGGGAGGGTGGGTTTGCAAGGTATCTTCATGGACAGGAATGAAGAATGATAAAAAATTAATGGAGGGTGGGTGAACAGCAAAGGTGGGAGATCTCCAGGCAGAAGCAGAACTAGAGAAATAAAGAAACAGGAAAGGAAGAACTAAGTGAGGGAGCACTGCGAAAATTCTCACAGGCCAAAGTGGGTTTGCCAACAAAGCATCAGGAGAAAGAAAAGAACAGATTTTAGTGTGGAGTGTTTGGTGTAAGAACCATCCATAATAATCTTTAAAAATCCACCGGAGACTTTTGGACTCTGGCCCCACGTATATGGAGCTTAGAAGTTGCCACTCCTACCCAACAAGCAGAAAGCTGAACAAACTGAAAAATGAGCAACTCTTCTTAAATGTGTGAGAGAAGTGAGATCACAGGGCAAACTGCTGCCCCCCAAAATTGGAGAGACAGACAGGTGGATACAGAGAAGACCACTACCAGAGCAGGAACTCAGGAGCAGAAACCTCCGCAGGGACCAGTGCCAGAGGAAGAAACCTAAACGGCAATTGACAAATTGCTGGAGGCTCAGTGTGGATAAGTGTGAGAGTTAACTATTCCAGGGGTACCCAGGAAGGTGGGGTACCCCACACTTTTCTGGTTTTACCTCCTGGAGCTCTACCAGGTTCTCATAGTGAATATCAGAGAAAAATCCGATCATGCTTCCAGCAAGAGGAAGGGAAAAGGAATCATTTTGGAATACCCCAGAGCATTTTAGCAAGTTTCTCCCATGAGAAGAAAGTATTTAACCAGATCCTAAATGACCTGAGGGAAAAGAAATATCCAATTTCAGCCCCCTTCAGCTACCATCTCACCTAAGCTGGTGGGGGCTCAGAGAAGCACTTGTAAAGTTCACAGGCCAGGGACATGGACTCATTGAAAAAGGGAAATCTAATCACAGGACTACACAATGCTTCCTCTTCGCTCACACTTCTCCACCACATGACTAGAGGCCCTAATAGCATTTAATTCAGAATACCATGTCTAGCTATCAGAAAAAAAATTACAAGGCATACTAAAAGGCAATAAACACAAATTGAAGAGACAGGGCAAGCATCAGAATCAGACTCAGATACAGCAGCAATGTTGCAATTATCAGACTGAGTATTTGAAACAACTATGATTAATATGCTAAGGGCTCTAATGGATAAAGTAGATAGCATGCAAGAATAAATGACCAATATAAGCAGAGAGATGAACATCCTAAGAAAGAAACACAAAGATGTTAGAGACCAAAAACAGTGTAACAGAAATGAAGAATATCTTTTATGGGCTCATTAGTAAACAACACAGCTGAAGAAAGAATCTCTGAGCATATGGATATCTCAACAGAAACCTCCAAAACCGAAAAGCAAAGAGAAAAAAGACAGAAAAAAATCAAAACAGAATATCCAAGAAATGCAGGACAACTACATAATGTGGAACATATACATAAAAAGAATACCAGATGGAGAACAAAGAAAGGAACATAAAAAATGTATTTGAAGCAATAATGACTGAGAATTTTCCCCAAATTAATATCAGATACCAAACCACAAATCTAGGAAACTCAGAAAACACCAAGTAGGATAAATGCAAAACAACAAAAAAAATTAAGGTAGGCATATTACTTTCAAACTACAGAAAATCAAAGATCAAGAAAAAATTCTGAAAGAAGTCAGGGTTGGAGGCAGGGGGTGACATTTCCTATAGAGGAAAGTAAAGATAAGAATTACATCTGACTTTTCTTCAGAAACCATGCAAGCAAAAAAAAAGTAGAGTGAAATATTTCAGGTGTTAAGAGAAAAGACACCAACCTAGAATTCTGTGCCCTGCAGAATTATACTTCAAAAGTGAAGGAGATATAAATACTTTCTCAAACAAACAAAATTTGAGGGACTCTGTTTGCCAGTAGACTGGCCTTGCAAGAAATGTTCAAATAAGTTCTTTTTAAAAAAATTTTTAAAAATTTATTTTTAATCCACAAATAATTGTATGCATTTATGAAGTAAAATGTAATGTTTTTATCTATGTATACATTGTATAAAGCTAATTAATGTATCCATTACCTCACCAACTTATCTTTTTTTTTTTTGGTAAGAATGTTAAAAATTGGTTTTGCAATTTTGAAATACACAGTACATTATTACTAACTGTGGTCACTATGCAGTACAATAGAAACTTATTCCTCCAATCTAACTGAGACCTTGTAACCCTTTCATCAACATCTTCCCCTCTTCATCCTTCCCTCTCCCCTCAGCCTCTGGAAACCACTTTTTTACTATCTGCTTCTATGACAGCAACTGTTTTATATTTCACATATAAGTGAGATCATATAGTTATTTATCTTTCTGTGCCTGGCTTATTTCACTTAGGATAACGTCCTCCAGTTCCATCTATGTTGTTGGAAATGACAGAATTTCCTTCTTTTTAAAGGCTGTATAGTATTCCATTGTTTGTGTATACCACATTTTTTAATCCGTTCATCTGTTGATGGACATTTATGTTATTTCCATATCTTGGCTATTGTGAATAATATGGGAGTGCAGACATACCTATTTTAATTCCTTTGGATATATACCCAGAAGTGAGATTACTGTATCAAATAGTAATTCTGTTTGCAAGGAAACTCTTATACCCTGTTGGTGGTAATATAAATTAGTACAACCATTTTGGAAAACAGTATGGGGGTCCTCAAAAAAACTAAATAACTTCTTTAGAAAGAAGGAGATTGATATACTTTAGAAACTTAGATCTACATAAAGAAAGGGAACAGCATCAGAGAAAGAATAAGTGAAGGTAAAATAAAAACTTACTCTTATCGTGAATTCATCTAACAGATAATAGTTTGTTCAAAATAATAGCAACAGTGTATTTAATTATTTATACTTATGTGTGTATACACACACACACTCAACAATGTATACACGCTTAAGTATAAGTGAAATGAATGACACCAATGATACAATGGATGGGAGAAAGGAAGTAGGATTATTGTGTTATTATAAGGTACTCACTCAGACTACCAGTAAGCAGTATGGTGTTATTTGAAAGTAGACCCGGACTATTTGTCAATGCATATAGCAAACTCTAGGGCAACCATTAAAAAAACTAAAAAAAAGAAGTGTAACTGATAGGCTAAGAAAGGAGAGAACATGGAATCACTTAAAATGCTCAGTTAAAACCCACAAAAGGCAGAAAAAGCATGGAAGATAAAAATAGGAACAAAGAATAAGGAGAAAAATAAAAACAGTAACAAATTATAGATATTAATCCAACTATTAATATATCAATAATCACTTTGTTTTTTGTTTGCTTTGGGAGGATTTTATTTTTTTATTTTTTAAATTATTATGGGTACATAATAGTTATATATCTTTATATGATACATGTGATGTTTTGATACAGGCATATAATATAAATTAATCAAATTAGGGTAATCCATCACCTCAGGCATTTATCATTTATTTGTGTTAGGAACAATCCAATTCCACTCTTTTAGTTATTTTAAAGTATACCCTAACTTATTTTTGAGTATAGCCACTTTGTTGTGCTATCAAATATTGTTCATTCTATGTAATTATCTAACTATATTTTCATACCCATTAATAATCACTTTGAATGTCAATGGTCTAAATGTACCAATTAAAAGACAAAGATTATCAGAGTAGATTGAAAAACAAGGCCCAATTATATGTTTTCTACAAAAAACTCACTTTAAATATAAAGACATATAGATTAAAAGTAAATGGATGGAGAAAGATACAACATGCTATCACTAACCAAAAGAAAGCAATATTAGCTATATCAATTTCAGACAGAGCAGACTTCAGAGCAAAGAATGCTATTAAGGATAAAGAGGGTATTACATAATGATAAAGAGGTCCATTCTCCAAAAAGACATATCAATCCTTACGTGTATGCAGCACCTAACAACAGAGTGTCAAAATATGGGAGGCAAAAACTGATAAAATTTCAAGGAGAAATAGAAAAATCCATTATTATAGTTAAAAACTTCAACACCTATGTAGCAGAAACAGAAAGACCCAACAGGAACAAAATCAGTAAGGGTGTAGTTGAACTCAACAATACCATCAATTAACTGGATATAATGGGCATCTATAGACTACTTCATGCAGCAACAGCAGAATGTACACTCCTGTCAATCTCACATGGAACATTTGCCAAGACAGACCATGTTCTAGGCAATAAAACACAGTTCAATAAATTGAAAAGAACAGAAGTCATACGATGTCTCCTCTCAGACCACAATAAAATTAAACCAGAAATCAATAGCAGAAAGACAGCTGGAAAATCCCCCAAATACTTGGAGAGTTAACAACACACTTCTAAATAACACTAGGATCAAAAAAGTAATCACAACAAAAATTTTAAAATATTTTGACCTAAATAAAAATGAAAACACAATTTATCATTTATTGAGATGCAGTGAAAGTAGTTTTTAGGAGGAAATTTATAGCACTGTATGTACATATTAGAAAAGAAAAGCACCAAAAATCAACCATCTAAGTTTTTACCTTAGGACACTAGAAAAAGAAATTCAAATTAAATCCAAAGTAAGCAGAAGAAAATAAATAATAAAAATGAAAGCAAAAATCCATAAAATCAAAAACAGAAAATCAACAAAACCAAAAGATGGTTCTTTATAAAGATAAATAAGATCAATACGTCTCTAGCCAGCCTAAGGGGGAAAAAAAAGAGGACACAAATAACTAATATCACAAAAGAAAGAAGGGACATCACTAAAGATATCATGGACATTAAAAAGATCCTAAGAGACTACTATGAATAACTCTACACCCACAAATTTTATAACCCAGGTGAAATAGACCAATTCCTTGAAAGACACAATCTGCAAAAAAAAAGAAATAGACAATTTGATTAGGCTTATATGTATTAAGGAAATGGAATCAATAATTAATAAACTTTCAAAAAGAAAGCCCAGACCCACATGGATTCACAAGCGAACTCTACCAAACATTTAAGGAAGATATACCAATACTCTATAATCTCTTTCAGAAGACAGAAGCCGACGAAACACTTCCTAACTCATTCTTTGAGGCCAGCATTACCTTAATACTAAAACCAGACAAAACCATTATGAGAAAACTATAGACCAACATCTTTCATGAACATAAATGCAAAAATTCTCAAAAAATATTAGCAAATCAAATCCAATAATGTACAAAAAGAATTATACACCATGACCAAGCAGGACTGACCCCAGGTATGCAAGGCTGTTTTAACATTCCAAAATCAATTACTGTAATCCATCATATCAAGAAGCTAAAGAAGGAAAATCACATGATAATATTAATAGATGCAGAAAAAGTATTTGACAAAATTCAACACCCATTCAGGATAAAAACTCTCAGTAAATTAGGAATAAAAGAAGAACTTCTTCAACTTGAAAAAGAATATCTACAAAAAATCGACAGCTAACATCATACTTAATGGTGATAAACTAGAAGCTTTCCCACTAAGATCAGGAACAAAGTAAGATGTCCTTTCTCACTACTGCTTGTCAGCATCATACAGTGAGCTGTGATAACGCCACTGCACTCTAGCCTGGGCAACAGAGCAAACCCTATCTCCAAAAAGAAAAGAAAAGCACCTGATTTTAAAAATGGTCTAAAGACCTTAACAAATACTTCATCTAAGAAGATAAACAGATGGCAAATAAGCATATGAAATGATGCTCCATATTCTATGTCATCAGAGAAATGCAATTTTAAATAACAAGATACACACACTTAATAGAATGGCCAATATCCAGAACACTGACACCAAATATGAGCAAGGATGTGGAGCAACAGGAACTCTCATTCATTGTTCGTGGAAATGCAAAATGGTACAGCCATTTTGGAAGACCGTTTGGCAGTTTCTTACAAAATTAAACATATTCTTACCATAAGATCCAGCAATTGCACTCCTTGGTATTTACCCAAAGGAACTGAAAATGTGTGTCCACATAAAAACATGCACATGATGTTTAGAGCAGTTTTAATTTACAATTGCCAAAACTTGGAAGCTACAAACATGTCCCTTAGTAGGTGAATGGATAAATAAACTGTGGTACATCCAGACAATGGAATATTATACAGCGCTAAAAAGAAATGAGCTATCAAACCATGAAATGACATGGAGGAAACTTAAATGTATATTACTAAGTAAAAGAAGCCAATCTGCACAGACTACTTATTAATACAATGTGATTCCAACTATATGACATTCTGGAAAATATGAAACTGGAGAGATAGTAAAAAGATCAGTGGTTTCCAAGAGTCAGGGGAGAGGGAGGGATGAATAGGTGGAGCACAGAGGATTTTTAAGACAGTTAAACTACTCTGAATAATATTATAATGGTGGATACATGTCATTATACAAACCCATAGAACACCAAGAGTGAACCCCATGGACTCATCAGCTATAACAAATGTACACTCTGGTGGAGGATGTTGCTAATGGGAGAGGCTATCCATGTGTGGGGATAAAGGTATATCAGAAATCTCCATGCCTTCCATCAATTTTGCTGTGAATGTGAAACTTTCCCCCAAAAAACTATTAAAAATATCTAAAAAAGAAAATACAATTATAGTTCACTGTGGTGAATGAGTCTTGCCATGCTACTGGGGAATCATTCTTGATGGTTCTTCTCCAGTCATGCTCACAGGTTAATGACTATTTGTATTTCATTTCACAATTCTGTGAAGAGCCTTGTGAAGACAGTGATATGGATCCAAACCACCAATAGATTAGACAAGGAACTTCCTACTCCTAATCAAACATCTACTTTATTCTTTTTGACTGCTATTTCTGG
The DNA here is from genome assembly GCA_028533085.1 of Varecia variegata. NCBI lineage: Eukaryota > Metazoa > Chordata > Mammalia > Primates > Lemuridae > Varecia > Varecia variegata. The sequence goes on from CM052443.1 coordinate 75,874,657, forward strand.
TATTACCCAAGCAATTGCAAAACCCTTATGTAAATAACTGCCAGTGACCTCATATAACTCCTAGGATGGCTGAAGAGCAACCTCCACTGCCCTTCTCTCTTGGATTATGAACTTCCCCTAACAAAACACGATGCTACCGGCCTACCACTCTTCACTGGGATATATTTTCATGCTTATCCAACTACTTATACTGCTGCTAAATCTTCCTCAGGAGCCAATTTGCCATAGCTGACCATGGTGAAAGGTACAGCCAGTGGCCATAGGAGAGAATCAAGTCTACAATATAACTATGGATTCAATCCATGACTTGTCCTCATTGAATCCATGAACAAGATGGCTGTCCAATAGGCAGGCAGGAAAATGTTAGACAGTTGCAAAGTATAATCTGGTAGGCTGTGAACAGAATTTAAAATATAATTTAATTCCATTAATTTTATTTTTAGGAATAGCTAGGGGCTATTTACTGGTTAGTCCTCAGTGAATTATGAAGGGTTACTAAATGTATTTTTAATGAACTAAACATTGTATATTGCCAGATTTTAACAAGGATTTGTTTGCTATATTTTCCTAAAATGGCTTAGTGCCAAGCAATGCTTGCCAATGTTCAAAAGCTCCCATAGAGCAGCCCCCAAATGTAAATATAGAATTCCTACAAATTTTTAGAAAGAATACTTAGAAAGGAACCTCACCACTGTTGATTTCAGTTGGTGGAGTTTTTTTTTTTTTTTTTGAGACAGAGTCTTGCTCTGTCACCCAAGCTAGAGGGCAGTGGCGTCATCATAGCTCACTGAAACCTCCAACTCCTGGGCTCAAGCGATCCTCCTGCCTCAACCTTCTGAGTAGCTGGGACTACAGGCACTTGCCACTACACCTGGCTAATTTTTCTATTTTTAATAGAGACAGGGTCTGGCTCTTGCTCAGGCTGGCCTCAAACTCCTGAGCTCAAGTGATCCTCCTGCCTTGGCCTCTCAGAGTGCTTGGATTACAGGCGTGAGCCACTGCAGCTGGCCTGAGTTGGTCAAGATTTTAATTACTGTTAATTTTCCTTTTTAATTATAAATTCCTCTTAGTTTAGCACCTTCCTTATGGATTTAGTTTGTGGTGTTTTGTTCGGTTAGTAACAACTACTGTTTGAATGTTTAGTTTAGTTCCAGCCCTAGGCTGAGATCTTTACATGTTCATTTGTTGCTCTTAACACCCCTTTCAGACAGATAATGTTATCATCCTCATAAGGCATAGAGAAACTAGATAGATTGCTAAGATCATATAGCTGGAAACTGCAAAGCCAGGACTTGAACTCATGTATCTTCTCTGTAGATCAGAGGTCAGCAAACTGTTTCTGTAAAGGGCTATACACTAAATATTCTGGGCTCTGTAGGCCGTAGGGTCTCAACTCTGTTGTTGTAGCTCCAAAGCAGCCATAGACACTACATAAACAAATGGGCATGGCTGTGTTCCAATAAAGCTTTATTTACAAAAACAGGCAATAGGCAGAATTTAGCCTGTGGGCCACAGTTTGCTGACTCCTGCTTTAGGGCCCTTACTCTTAACCACTATGCCATTAACATATCCCCTCCTAGCTTCCAATGAAACACATGTGCAGACTAGGGAGACTAAAATGCTCCAGTAGCTATACTGAGGCACAAAGGCATTGCAATTCAGATATTAATCATCTTTGCCCTTATTGGTAAGGAAGATATAAGACACATGCCTGTGCAGCATTACATTCATTAATGATGTGAGGAAATTTTGCTTGCACTTTTTTTAGTTGCAACATGTGATCAAGATGAGCATAATACAATTATTTGATTATACAATTATTTAATTTATATTGCAGTGTTCTAGGATGTAAAATCTATGCATAAGCTTATTATTTTAAAGTAAGCATACAATCCAAGTATTTTAGACCCCAATGCTTTATATAATTTCATTGGAACACATGTGGTAGAGAGGCCAAGGGATCTTTTGAGCCACTTTGGATGGCTACAGTCCAAAAATGTTTGAGAGCCATCACTCTAAAGGAATGAGCAAGGGAAGCTTCTGGGGCCCAGTCACATCGAGCAGGTCCCAAATGGCAGTGGCAAGGAATGAGGGCATTTTATATTCAGCAACAGTCCAACACAATAATTCCTATTAAGGACTGAACTATGTTCTCCCAAAATTCGTATGTTGAAGTCCTAACCACCATGTGACTATATTGGGAGATACAGACTTCACGGAGATAATTAAGGTTAAATGAAACTGTTAGGTCGTGGCCTGAATCCAATAAGACTGATGTCCTTCTAAGAAGAGGAAAAGACACCAGAGCTCGCTCTTTCCCCGTGCACACCCAGAGAAAAGGCCACATGAAGACACAGAGAAAAGGCAGCCCTCTGCAAGCCAGGAAGAGGGGCCTCACCAGAAATCAACCTTCCTGGCCCCTTGATCTTGGACTTCCAGCCTCCAGAACTGGGAAAAAATAAAAGTTTGTTGTTTAAGCCACCCAGTCTATGGTATTTTGTAGCCAGAGCAGACTAATATAGTGCCCAACCTTTGAATATAAAAATTAGGAACTTCCACAAGCTATTAGTGGTATATTCATGAACTGTTGACTGGGGTTATATATAAATACACATATACACACAAATAATTAGACGTGATGAATTCAGTAATACTTGTATGCTACTAATCATAACAATATATAAATATCTTTGGGGAAAAAGTTGTATACATATTTGGGAAATATTATTTTATTCAGATGCAGATAAGGCTTGGTACTAAAATGTCTTCACAGTCAACGCCTTTACAACAGTTACTCCATCCACCTCTGGCATCCTGGGTCTTTGTGGTGGGAATCGTCTATTGCAGCCCCTTTTAATTCTGGCAAAATTAGCACTACCTTGGGCTCCATCCCTCTCCCACAGCTGCCTCCCTTGACAGAGGGCATGGCTCGCCCAGAATAAAATGTGTCAGTCACAGTTTGAGACAATGATCTAACTGTAGCGATCCCATGAGGCAGGACAGATTTTAGGCCAGGGAAGAGTCAGACAGCGATGGGATTAAGAGCTGAACCGTTGCCATCTATCTTATCACACATCAGCCTTACGGAAGCTCAATAGGAAGCAGGACCAACATCTTCATCTTAAACCTCTTTCTATATCCCTTGTGGAACTTATCATTGCAAGAGATTAATTAACAGTGTTTAACAGAAGAGAGATCCAAACCACGGGTTTCCACACCTGGCTCCTCATCTGTGGGTAACCGACCCTACCCTGAGCATCTCTGGCGGGTGGAGATCTGAGGGCCTGCGTTTTACTACACTCGCTCTGTTAATTCTGATGCAGCCATTTTGGCACCATTTCTCAAATTTGCATTTGACAGCTGTATTAGATGACTATAACCAATGGCCTCAATTAATAGTCACCCCATATCCCCGCCCTTTGCCCTGTAACTTTTAGTGTCACACCACTCCCGACTCTGAGCTTGCCCAAGTGACTTGCCCTACAGAATTTTAGCAAACTTGATGCAAGCAACTTGGAAAAGTGCTTGCCTGCATTTTTCCATTTTCTCTCCTCAATCCCTGCCACCACAATGAGAATATTCTAGGCTAGCCTGCTGGAAGAATGTGAGAGGCATAGAGAATCAGGCCGAGTCATGCCAGCTATGGCCAGGCACGACCAGCCAGCCCCCAGCCTACTCACCAGCTGGCGGCAGATGCATAAATAAGCCCAGCTAAGATCAATCATTCTGCTGACCATTCCAGACAGCAGAATCACCCAGTGAATTGTAGACTTGGGGAAAATAACAAATGGCTATTATTTGAAGCTATTGAAGACTGGGGTGGTTTGTCCTACAATATAGCTAACTGATACAACATCCAGTGCAGAGTGACCAGAGGGACAGAGCATCTACACTAAAGGTTGGGCATTGATGGTTTCAGAGAGTCTTTTGTAGAATTTTTGATTTCTATTCTGTGGGATGATATTGAAAAGAATAAAATGGATTTTCTAAGGTCAGATGTATGAGAGATGCTAAGTTAAAGTTTAGTTTAGTTGGTTTCTTTGCTGTAGGATTTCAAAGACTCTAATATGAATCCTGATAAATCTTCCAAAGCAAGAGCTTTGTTTCCCAAATTTATTGGACCACAGAACTTTCTCTATCCCCTACGCCCAAGCTGAAAATCACACAAAATCAATATCCCACAGAACACACTTCGGGACATTATTTAAGATGAACTGATCTTCGCCCTGCTTCTGTGTTGTCCTAGAAGGTAGAACTACATTTAAGGTATGAACATTGTAGGCAGAAGAACTGGGATTAAATAAATTCAAGCAAGGATTTGTCAACTATGAGAATTACTCAAAGATGGACTTGATGGCCTTGTGAAGCAGTGACCCCAACCCCAAGACCAAGACATTCAAAGAGACAAGAATATGAGATGTAGAGGATTTTTGTGGTGACAGATTACCTTCATTGATTCTTATCCCCCAAGAACATGACAAAGAATTCAGATCACTTCTTCTGGTTATAAGTAGCGTGATAGTTACTTTTATGTGTCAATTTGGCTGGGCTATGGTTCCCCATTGTTTGGTTAAACACCAGTCTAGATATTGCTGTGAAGGTATTTTGTAGATGCAATTAAGATGTTAAGTAAAGCATAGATTTTAAGTAAAAGAGATTACTCTCCATAATGTGGGTGGGTCTTATCCAATCGGTTGAGGGCATTCAGAGCAAAGACTCAGGTTTCCCACAAAAGAAGGAATTCTTCTTTGAGACTGCAACATAGAAACCCTGCCTGAGCTTCCAGTCTGCTGGCCTGTCCTGTAGATTTTGGACTTGCCAGGCCCCATAATCATGTGAGCAAATTCTTTAACTCAAATAACTCTCTCTGTGTGTATAGATATAGATATATAGCTATCTCATTGGATCTGTTTCTCTGGGGAACCCTAAATAATAACACATAGATCCCAAACATCATTTATATTTCATCACAATCCTAGATTAAAAATATCCAAAAGTTCTACTCTGCTTCCCAGACTTGCCTAGGGTAAATTACAGTGTTAGGTTCCCCAGATTTCCTCTTCACTTTCTCTAAGGACTCTTCTGGGCAGTCAGCTGAGAACTAGAGCTGCTAATTGCATCACGGTGATAGCTCGCAGGTGACATTTCTAATATTCCCGTTTTAAGAGGGGCAGATTTATGAGTCACCTTGGGTGGCATAGCAATTTCGCAGCTGTGTAATGTTTGTAAGGAACTGACAGTCCCTTATGAACCACAGTAACCCAGCTTGGCAGGAACCCAGCGCCTATTTATGGCCTGAAATATAGGGGAAGAGGTCACGGGAGGTGGTTCTCTCTTCTGGAACTGAGTCAGACAGATGATAACACTCTAGGTCAGAGTTAACACGAAGTCTTATTTACTGCAACGTGTTCTCTGAATGACTTCCTGGGAGCCTAACTGCACTACTACAAATCCTGTGTTGATATCCAGTGTTTAGTCATTTAGAAAAAGAGGAAAGAACTGAAGAAAGTCAATAATAAAAAAGAGGGATTTAAAATAGAAGAAATAAACAAGGAAATGACCAAGTGTAGTCCAGTGATGATGGAAATACAAACCCGGAACAACCCCCTGCTAGGTTAGGCACTCTATTCCCACGTGTCAGACTTCTCACACTGTAGCAGTCGCCATTTATAGCTAGTTTCTTAAGGACAAATTCTGGTGCCAATCATTCGTGTCCTTCCTACATCTATTCAATACCTGGTACATAACAGGAGCTTAAAAAATGTTCGCTGAGTGAATAAACTAGTAGGTACACAAAGCCCTTCACAGATATGTAGCTAGAGCGTTCAGCCAGAATGTTTTTCCTTCCTATCATTGAGCTTAGCAAGCACAGCATGACCCAGCACCTGAGAATATTCCTTTCTAAACTAGGCTTCATACAAATGTGCAGTTTCTAGGTTCTTAAAATCTTTTAGACAGGAGTCTTTATAATTATGTATGTGTGTATATATTAGTTCGCTAGGGCTGTCATAACAAAGTACCATAGACTGGGTGGCTTTAAACAACAGAAATTTATTTTCTCACAGTCCTGGTGGCTAGAAGTCTGTGGTCAAGGTATTGGGGGGCTGGTTTCTTCTGAGGCATCTGTCTTTGGCTTACAGATGGCCGTCTTCTCTGTCTTCTCAGTTTCCCCTTTGTGTCTGTCTGTGCTCTGATCTCATCTTCTTAAAAGGACACCAGTCCTATGGGATGAGGGCCCACCTTCATGACCTCATTTAATGTAATTATCTCTTTAAAGGTCCTGTCTCCAAATATAGTCACATTCCGAGGTCCTAGGGCTTAGGAATTCGACATACAAATTTTGGGGGAACACAAATACACATACATACACATGTACAATATACACACTATATATGTAAACATTTTCACAGCTTTAAGATACGAAAGGGAATATCTTTGCATCTATTCTATTCTGACTCTTCTCTCTGATTGCATACTTAGAACCCCTCTTCACGTATGAAGGAAGACGAACTATGAGACACGTTCTCTGTATCTTTCCTCTAACTAATAGATAAGCTACCTTCAGACTAATTAATTTTCACTCTCAGTTCTCAATTTTCTTGAGAAAAATTTTCATCTATCCTAAATTTTTATATCCCCTTTTAGAATTCTAGAAAGCTGAAAGAAACAGGAAAACAAGAGCCTAGCAGTGGCCCATAGAAAAGTCGTCGGATCCTGAGCCCCTCGAGAACTGGCTGGGCCTCGTATCTGTGTATTGCCAGCAGGTATTACGCTACCTGGCTTATAATGGTTGTTTTAAAGATATAGGGTTAAAATGATACATGCAGGGAAAAGCACCTCATGCCAGCTTCCTATTTTCATGTTCCAGAATCACATCTGGCCCCTAAGCAGTATTACCATATGCTGACTTATGTTGGGCCCATTGTACCCTTAATTTTTAAAAACACATTTATGTATAACTACTTGTTCCTGGTGTTTCAACAGACTTGCATTTGCAGCCATTTAAGTTAAAATAAGAGATGGGAGTCTGTAGAATATTATCTACACATAAACAAAAGCCAAATGGCATCAACCTGTGAGATGCCATTGTCCTCTCAGGGATGAACTCCTTTCAGTGAAACATACACTAGCAGTGACTCACGGAGCTCTCTTGATGCCTCACTGCGGGGAGAGTGTGCTCAGGAGTCACATAGCCTGGCATCTGACCTTGCCTTTGCCCTGGCCAAAGAGGCAGCAGCAAGAGGCAAATATGAAAACTTGGTTAATATTCAGTGTTCTTCTTGTGTAATACCATCCAGGCATTCCTGTGATGAACCAGTAATCCACTGATAAGAAGAACCTGTTGCTGAAAATCTTGAAAATTTAATGTCTAACAGTCTGTATCTGACTGCGGCTGATTATTTAACTCTAATCCTTGAATGAATGGTTCTGATCTGGTTAACTTCCTGCCTTCTGGCTCTGGGCCCAGACTACATAAACTCTAGTTCTTTTTATGACCTGGTTATTTATCTGGAATGGAGTGGGAAACAAGGAATAACAACTACAGCACAGTGACTAACCAGCAAGCTTCCTACCTATTCATTCAGAACAGAATGTAAACAAAACAGAAAACTAAACTTGTCCTACACATTGAGACTGAGGAATCTTTTTATCTTTTTTTTTTTAGACAGAGTCTTGCTCTTGCTCTGTCACCCTGGCTAGAGTGCAGTGGCGTCATCGCAGCTCACTGCAACCTCAAACTCCTGGGCTCAAGCAATCCTCCTGCCTCAGCCTCCCAAGCAGCTGGGACTATAGGCTCGTGCCACCATGCCCAGCTAATTTTTTCTGTTTTTTTGGTAGAGATGGGGTCTTACTCATGCTCAAGCTGGTCTTGAACTCCTGAGCTCAAGCAATCTTACTGCCTCGGCCTCCCAGAGCGCTAGGATTATAGGTATGAGCCAACGTGCCCGCCCGAGACTGAGGAATCTCGATTGGTTGATATGTGGATGGGCCACATCTTGATAAATTTCATTATCAGCTGTCAAATCAGCTATCACCTAATAATTCTGTCCTGCTGTTGAACATCAATGGGCAAGTCCTGGAGTGCCATCCCCAAGTGCTCACTCACATCGCCCTACAGCTCCATGCCGTTAGATGGGGTTTCAAGTGGGATGTGATGGACAATGAACTTGGGATCATAAGGACCAAAGTTCGAATCTCAGCTCCACAGTAGCTGCATCCTCCAAGCAAGTTACTGAGCCTGCTTTTTCAGTTTATCACATCAAAATACCAGCAACTAACCCCTTAAAGCAGTGGTCCCCAACCTTTTTGGGGATAAGTTTCATGGAAGACAATTTTTCCACAGTGATAGGCCGGTGGGGACAGGGGGTGGTTTCAGGATGATTCAAGCTCATTATATTTATTGTTCAGTCAACCTCTCTGCTAATGATAATCTGTATTTAGTGCTAGCATCACTGCCTCAGCTCCACCTCAGATCATGAGGCATTAGATTCTGATAAGGAGCATACAACCTAGATCCCTCAGGTGCACAGTTTACAGTAGGGTTCACAGGCCTATGAGAATCTAATGCCACCACCAATCCGACAGGAGGCAGAGCTCAGGCAGTGATGCCAGCGATGAGGAGTGGCTCTAAATACAGAAGAAGCTTCGCTCACTCTCTTGCTGCTCACTCCTGCTGTGCAGTCCGGCTTCTAACAGGCCATGGACCAGTACTGGTCCGAAGCCCAGGGTTTGGGGACCACAGCCTTAAAGAAGTGCTATGAGGATTAAATAAGGATTAATTCCATCCATTGGCCAACACATATTTATTAAGGATATATTAAGTGCCAGGCACAGTTCTAGGATCTAGGGATATAGCTGTGAACATCACTGGTGGGACTTATATGTTAGTGGGGGTGGGGGGATGGACAATAAATGAGTGAGCAAATACATGAGCAGGGCAAGGGGAGATGAGGTCAATCAGGTGGCCCTACATCCCACAGGGCTTTGTAGCTAATGAATGGACATTTGGATTTTATTCTCTCATAGGAAGTAGCTGGATGATTTGAGCAGAAGAGTGATATGAGCATATGTGAGTTTCAGGGGAGCACTCTGGCTGCTCTGTTGAAAAAGACCAATAGACAAGACTGGAAGTAGAGAGCCCAGCAAGGAGGCCATTCAGGGGTGGGAAACCTGCAGCCTCGAGGCCACATGTGGCCCTCCAGATCCCCAAGTGCGGCCCCTTGACCAAATCCAATCTGTGAAGTTTGGATTCAGTCAAAAGGCCACACTCAAGGATCCAAAAGGCCACATGTGGTAGGGAGAAGCAGATGGGATCAGGATTTTTTTTTAGGTGAAGCCACTAGAATTTGCTAATAGATTAGATGTAGATATGTGATAAAGCACATGGTACATAGTGTTACTCAGTACACGTTGATCTGGGGATCCTACAGGGAGGCATCCTTCTCAAGAACCCAGATCTAAAGGAGTTAGGTTACACCCAGGCATAAACTCTACAACTGGGACACAATGGCTCATAACCAAGATCTGCAGTGTCACCTTAATAAAACAGCCTGGTACCACTGCCAAAAAGATGAAATGAGGCCTCAAAAGTTTTAATATAGCTGAAGAAGGGATGTGTCGGCCAAATGGGGGTTTCCTAGATGCAGAAACATATATAAAAAGAAAATTATAGAAGCAGAAGCTGACTGCACCTTTCCAAATGCCATTATGGGAGCCTTTGCCAAGCGATTTCAGTTATTATGGTTCCATTGGCAGGGCTGTCTCTATTGTAGGGATTGATATAGGGAATTACAGCCAGTTGACTTCAAGTATTCTGGACCCTTGGCAAGATAAGCCTTATTGTGGAGATGGATGCGATTGCTTGGTAAGCATGGCAGGCAGCAATAAGGGAACTCTGGCTGTTGCCATCGCAAGAGTCCAGCAAATGGCTATTAACAGGAGAGAAGTCAACAAATCGAGAAATCATTGTCCCTTGGCTCAGGTGAAAGAATTGTGATCAAACATAGGTCCTCTCTTCTATTGAAGCCTGATCTGTATTATTTATCATCTTTAAATTAAAGGCCAATAACACTTGTCATGCCTAGACGTTTGGATAAGAAAACACTATAATAAATTTTTTCAACCTTAGTGCTAGGTAGTGAAGAACTTAATGGATTGTTTTCAATGACTGAAATGCCAACATTAAATTTTGTTAGCTTTCACATAATTCAGTTGAAAAGAAAATTGTTCTTTGAAAAGGGTATCCTATTGACTGATCATAGAAAATACTTACTGTTAATGCATAAGATTTATCAAGTTTTGGAACCATTCAAATGGATATTTCAAATGATTGCAACATGAAGTTTTGCCAATACTTTGGATACATTGATAAAAATAATTCTAAAATAGATCACACTCTTCCTTGCCCTCTTAAGCAAAGGACACTGAACATAGTTCCTAGTGACTCAGAACCATGACTATGAACATCAGTAATCATCATGCCCTCAGGAACCACTGACCTCCATGGAGGGACATGTCCCTGCACTAAATGGCCACTCTCCAAGTTAAAATATGATAGTTTTTCTTTAGTCCCTCCATATTAAGCAACTACTCTACCTTTTGACTCTGTTGGTATATCTGACTTTGCAAAGTGCCATGGGCAGAATTGTATGTCCCCCCAAATTCATATGTTAAAGCCCTAACCCAAAGTGATGGTATTTGGAAGTGCTGCTTTTGGAGGATAATTAGGGTTAGATGAGGTCACGAGGATGAGGCCCTCATGATGGGATTAGTGCCCTTATAGGAAGGGACATGCAAGAGCTTGCTCTTATTCTCTCTTCATGTGCACACACTGAGGAAAGACCATTCAAGAAGGAGGACATCTGCAAGACAAGAAGAGAGCCCTCGCCAGGAACCTGAATAGACCAGCACCTTGATCTAGGACTTCTAACCTCCAGAACTGTGAGAAACAAATTTCTGTCATTTAAGTCACCCAGTCTACAGTGTTTTATTATGGCAGCCTGAGCTGACCAGACACAGGGCAACCATATTTCCATTTCTGATTCATTGCTTCTAATCTCCTGTGAACTGCTTGATCAAATTTTGTTTAAACATCTGAATATGATCCATGGGTGCTATTTTATTTATTTTGACTGCTTAGGTATCTTCATTACCTACTTTCAAACTCCAGGTTAAATTTTGGCACTTGGAAGTTCAGTATTTACATTTGTTTTCTAGGCAGCTAATAACTAAAAACTGTTTAACAAAATTAACAATGAAGCCATAATTGTCTTTGGAGAGGGTTTCGTTTTTAAATTTAAGGAAAAAGGGAAAAGCATTCAATTGTCCCTCACATCTGAGTTAAGAGAAGAATCTTAAAGTCCTCTCAAATTCAAAGAGAAAAGAGTTCCCTTTGAGAAATCATGATGATATTCTGACTTTTAGCATTTTTCTTGTGAATAGTTGAAAAATTGGGGGAGGAAAACAAATAGAAAATGCAGGTGCTAGCATTTATTTTGTCTTCATGGATAGAGTTAAGATGGTATCTTTAGACGTGAGCCCTTCCTCGGAGTTTGAGCTTATTTGGGAGCAAGGGAGGACAGTTGCTAATGAAACCTCTAGAATAATAAAATAATTAGTATGCAGTTCACGCCAAACATTATTATCGTGGTTGGGTGACAAGATAAGCATAAACTGCAAAAGACTATTAATCTTAAACAATGTAACTTCTGATCGGTTTTAATATTTGTTCTAGGTAGGAGAAGCTAGAAGCTTGTGGGGGTCTCCCAGAGCTGTTTTGCTATGATTTTTAGAAGATGACTTAACAGTGAGTGACCAGGATGCTTAACAGAATGGGGTCAAAGAATACCTGATGGGAAGCCTGCTTAGGAGATGAAATTTTAAGATTATCAATTGCTAATAGGGCCCTGAAGAGAAAAAAAATGCACTTTGTGAGTAATGACTTATTTCATGTACATTTTATGCAATGTATATATTACGAGAGTTCCAGGATGTGAGAGAGGAAAGGAAATGGAGCTTAGTTAGAAAGCAAATAAAGAGACCATTTACTGATTTCAACTTCCACCTCTGGAGCAGAGCCAAGCACATCATATGGGTAATATATATAATGAACACAAATAATCTATGGGCCAAGTGCCAGAACTTTAGGGGTGGCAATCAAAGTATAAAAAATAAAAAAAGCAAGAGAGAAGATGAAGTGACTCTTCCTTGTATGTCTCATAAGCACAAGGTTCCTGGGTAGTGCACTTAGGTGTCTACTGTCCCTCTCCCCAGCAAATTTTATAACCTGGCCAAGCACAGTAGCTTAGACACAGCAGGGCAGCTAACAAATATTTGTGCAAGAAACAGCTGCATTTGTGAGACAGTTTACTAAGCACTCTCACCTAAGTTATTATTAATATAATAGCCTTCTAAGAGAGATTGCATTATTCTTCCTAATTTATAGATGAGGAAGGCAAAACTCTTCTTTGCCCAAGATCAAACAGCTAAAAAGGATCAAAGAGAGGTCTCCAACTCAGATCTGTCTCCAAATTCAATGTTCTTCCCACTGACTGTATGAAGACAATATACACCAAACTGAGAGGCATATTGATACTATAGCCTTGGGCTTGAGCACAGCTTGGCAACACAATAAAAATTAGCTTCAGAGTAACAATCCACATATAAATTATTGATATCACCGTATATTTTCCATTTCCTAACTTATTACGGATACCTCAGTCCACCCAAAAGAATAGTGACGTCTTGGCTTAGAAAGAACATCTCATCATATACCCCATTACACAGCCTTATTCACTGGAAAAACAGGTACTTGTTCACATGTTTTTTGGCTATCATTCATTGCACAGTCCGTTTTCTGTGAGCAGCACCTAAAAAGACAGCTTGTTTGCAATGAATGACAGGGTAATTTCTAGTGAAGCTCAAGCTTATGGTCCAGCAAGACCAAATGTGTTGAGTGAGATTGAAAATGCCACCAAATCAAACAATTTTAAAGGTTTTTCAAAATTTAAAGACTTTCCAAAGCATGTGTGGGAATCATCAAGTTACTCTCATCTATGCCAGTAGTTTAAACTGGAAATAATTTCAAAGGCTACTTTTACATGGAGGTTCTGAACAAAAGTCCAGAAATTTCTTATTTCAATTCTTTGATCCTATCTTCCATCTAGAGTATTTTCTATTCTGTTCTACCACATATTCTTTATAGCAATTTACCTCAACTCCACCAAAAAGTCATGAAGATTTCAGTAACTCCCTTTATTGAGTTACTTTAACCTTCTCGTTTAATTAATTAAGTTTGACACTTAACATGTAGTCATCTGTAATTTCTTCATACACAGATACTTTTTATTTCTCATCAAGATAGTACCCTCCCTGAGGATGAAGACTATGTACTGGATACTTCATACTATAACAAAACCCTATAGACAGACAAAGTAACTGCACTAGGTCTTTAAAATAGCAGGAATTTAGAAGGAACTGATCCCACAGTGATAGAAGAATTGAGAAGCCAAATGGAGCACGGCAACCCATGAGTTAGCAACAGTAGGAAGCCTCTATCACTCTTCCGGGTGAGGAAGATAATAGGAAGAATGGGGTCACAACTCAGAAGGCAGCGCCTTCCAGTGAGAGCCAGGATCATGCAAGAGACAGAGCTACTGTCACGGACACCACAGGAAGCAAAAATAGAGGTGAGAATACCTTGACTTCGCTTCCCTATTCTCACCCTACAACTTTCTACCAGTGCTTCCTTTTGGAAACCAAAGAGTGAGAAGGCCTCTATTTGTGATATACATCAGGGAAGAAAAGGAACAAGGAATAGATATGAAAATAAACAAGCAGTTTACAGAAATGGTAAATAAAGTTTCACTGGTAGATACAGGAATCAGTGAACCCCCATGCAATCATTGTATATTACAATTCAACTTTCCCTTTAAGATTGATGAGTATAAAAGACTGCAGAATGAGAGACTATTTAAGAAATGTGTATAATAGGCTTTTGTTCCTAGTAATGATAGATCAGGAGATTTAAAGCAATTCTCTTGCTGAAGCTAACTAAGATACACACACATACACTCACACACACACATTCTGCTCGATGGCATTGGTGAGCTGGCATGGTAGTAAAGATCCAATGTTTGAGTTTTTCCTCTGGGGTCAACTACCAAATTGGGAAAAGGCAGCCAAAAGGGTAAATAGCACTTTTGGCAGTCTCACAGGGATAAAGTCACAAATTTTGTATTCTTGGGCTTGGTAAGAATCACCCTAATAGTGGAGAACCAGAAGTAGACTGGCTCTTGCAGGAACTTCAGCTCAGCTTTGAATCATCTTCATCCCTGAAATTGGGTTATGGTGATTCCAGATGCAAGAGCTGATGGACACTGAGGAGAAATCTTCTCTGTAGGAAGAAATAATCACAGGCAACAAATTATACAAATGATTTTTCAATACAATTTCTGAAACTTAATAAAGGAATAGCAAGAAGACAAGAATAAGAGACAACAGAAACAACATATAATGGAAACAGACCCACAGTGGATCCAGATATTGGACTTATCTGGCATGGGCTTTAAAATAACTATGGTTGCTAAACATTGATAATTTCTGAAACTGGGTGATGGGGCCTTGTGGGTTCATATACTTTTCTCTATGCTTCAATATATATCATAATTTTTATAAGAAAAATTAAGAAGTCTCTGAACCAATCCAAAAGACAATCTTAGTTGGCTCTTTTTTTTTTATTGTCTCATAAAGAACACACTGAATACCATTGCCTAAAGAAACATCATATCATCTCTCTGACATTCATCGGTATGGCATGAATAGCAATGAAACCTAGACAACATAAAAACAAAACTATGTATACTCTTTCAAAGAAATAAAAGAAATTCAGCTCAGAATAGAAATAATTTTTAAAGAACACACCAGATTAGAAAAGGACTAAGTCAAAATTCTATAACTGAAAAATACAATAAGCAAAAATTAAGACATCAATGCATCAGTTTAGAGCAATTTACACACAGCTGAAGAGAGACTTAATAAACTAAAACTAGTAGAAGAGATCAGAAAAAAAAAAACCTCAGATTGAAGCATAAAGAGACAAAAAGTTGTAAAATATTTTTAAAAGAGGGTAAGAGGATAGAGAAAATAGTGAGAATCTCTAAGGTACTTATGAAATCCAAAAGAGACAAGAGAGAAAGAATGAGACTAAAGGAACACTTGAAGAAACAATAGCTGAAAATTTTTCAAAATAATGAAAAACAACATATCGTGGGTTCAAGAAATTCTGTGAACTCCAACCACAATAAAGAATAACTTTAAAGATAAGTTTAAATTATCTATTTAATTAATTAAATTGCCTCCAAAGAAGCAATGAAACCAACAGCCATCTTCTCAAAACATAAAAATAAAAGCCAGATGTTAATGGAATGATTACTTCAAAGTATTTGCCTTTTCAGAAGAAGAAGGAGTGATTAGGAAGATATAAGAGACTTCTCAGCTGCTGTCAATGTTTTCCTTCTTGACCTGGAGTCGATTTTTTAATAACTTATTGAGCTACATATTCATATGTTTTATGTACTATTCTGTATGCTTGCAATAATTCACAACTTTAAAAAACAGATTGCGGTAGAAAGATTATTCAATAATCATACATAACTCTCATACTACCCTAGCTCTATCCGAAAGCAAGCTTTATTGTACTGTAAAATTTTAGACGACAGAATTAAAAGGCTGAATATTTGAAGAAAAGAAGTTTCAGGAATCCTGAGTTTGTAATTAAAGCTAGCCTAACCTCACCTTTCTTATTTATGATCCTAATGAAGCCTTGCTGTAATGAAGGAATAATATGCTAACCACAAAAAAAATAATCATATCAATAATATGTTAAACATGCTTCTAAAGTGCTTAACTGAGATGTTTGAAAGCCATTTTTCTCCAAGCCCTTGGAGTATCCATCATCCACTTTTTGTATTATTCGTTTGTCAAAATTTAATAAACAGGCCGGGCGCAGTGGCTCATGCCTGTATTCCTAGCACTCTGGGAGGCCGAGGAGGGCAGGCGGATTGTTTGAGCTCAGGAGTTCGAGACCAGCCTGAGCAAGAGCGAGACCCCCCGTCTCTACTAAAAATAGAAAGAAATTATATGGACAGCTAAGAATATATATATAAAAAAATTTAGCCGGGCATGGTGGTGCATGCCTGTAGTCCCAGCTACTCGGGAGGCTGAGGCAGGAGGATCACTTGAGCCCAGGCGTTTGAGGTTGCTGTGAGCTAGGCTGACGCCACGGCACTCACTCTAGCCCGGGCAACAGAGTGAGACTCTATGTCAAAAAAAAAAAAAAAATTTAATAAACAAAGGGGAAAGACTAGGTCCTTTAACATTATTCCAAATGTAAAGGACCATTAATTGTGCTATCCTGGATAATTTGCTGTTCTCTATAATAAAATTTGTATGCTCTGAAAATTACAGGGATGGAAATGGACTGGCACCATTCATTGCAGTAGTGGTAAGGCCGTATCTGTGCCACTTGTCACACTCTCCAGGGTTGCCATGAAAACAGGAAGAGAGGCTAACTGCACACAGTAAGAGTTTTAATTGACAAGTACCTGACCATTACAGCAATTTCCACTTCCAGAAGCATCCCAGCTGACATTGTTATAGAGTAGCATAACTGAAAAGAGTAAGACTAATTGGAGCAATTAATTAAAAGCACACAATTAGCTTCCATGGCAGACTTTTTTTCTTTTTTTTTTTTTTACTTTTTTTCCTCATTGCTTGAGGCCTGTGAGGGTTTTATTGAGTCTTATCACACTGGAGGTTGTCTGTGCTGATAATTAACAAGGAGAGGCTGGGAAGAGAGGGAGTGGGCTCACAGCTCAACCAGGTGATGGGGCTTGGCCGCCTTCCTCCGTGGCCAGCCAACAACAGAGCAAAGACCCGGAGCCTGAATGAAAACACAGGATGGGGTCTAAATAACAGCTGCTGAAATGGAGAAATTTAATTCTCTTGCCAGTTCCTCCATCTGTAAAAAAGTAAGATAACTATTACTTGTCTACTTCCCAAGAGCCTGGAGAAGACTCGTCAATGATTATGGTGTCGGCAGGAAAGACCACCCCCCCTTTGCAGGTGAGCATTGCTGCTGCCCAGCCTAAGTTTGGGGGATTTCAAGATTTGGCACCTGGTTTCTAGAACGATGTCTGATTTTTTTTTTTTTTTTTTTGGCTATACCTCTGAGTAATATGAAGAAGTCAAAACATCTCTAGAAGGATGTGAAGATTCATGAAAGCAACATATTCTCTTTTACCCACATCCTGGTCTGGCAGAGACCTGATCCAGTTCTCACCTGGAAACATGCCTAGAACATACCAATAAGCCTGGGGTACAGGGTAGACCCCCAAAATCCCTGATATATTTAAAATCAAGGTGTTAGGCTGAAGCTTGCACCCAGTTATCTGGCCACAAAAGAAGCTGACAGTGAATAAGTGAATTAAAAGTAAAGACCTTTATTAGTAAGAGCCTTCTTTGGAAAAGGTCTGCAAAGGATCTACCTGAGGTTTCCTTTGCAACCTTTTCCCAGGCACTCTGCTAGGAAATAACATTCTACAAGGCTCCCTTCTTTTCATGATCAAGCTCTGTTCCAATAAGAGGGAGCTAGAATCATGGTGACAAGACTATATAAAGATTATGCTCCAGTGAGCAAGTAATATGAGTTAGGCTCCAAAGAAAGCTCTTTTTCATAACTGCTTTCATGGTCCAGTACGTGTTACTTCTGAAAAAAGAAGATGAACTTGTTGATTCTTGGTTACAAATAAACCATGTCTTTATTTCAGCATTTTTGTTCAAGCCCTGACTTATAATTACACATTTTTTTCCTTATACTTCCACACACTTAAGATGACTGAAGCAATATGTAGTGGCAAAATACTGACCAAGTTCTATAAATTCCTACATATCTTAAAAGAAACAAATAGTGAACATCTAGAAAACAATATAAAACCCATCTAAAAATCTCTCAGCTAAACATTTGAAGTAGGTAAAGCTTGTGATGATTATACAGAGGTAAGACATTAAATTTACCTTTATTTTCCAGTTTGATTCAACACTTTGCTATGGTAGCAATGACTGAACATTTGATATATTTCTCTTCAACCTCAAACATATTTGCATTTTCTTGGCCAACTCTCAGTCAAATGCACATAAATCTAACTACTTGTGTTCAGTAAATATGTTCATCACAAAGCCTATCAAAAATTTATGATGCTTCAGTGATTGATGCAAAATGGCAAAAGATTTTAATTGTTTTATATACCCAAGTCTTCAAGCCCACTGTAACAAAACCAATTAAGGCACTGACATAACAGTTGGCAGCACAGAATAAATATATGTAACCTCAAATTACATTCATTACCGAAACTGTTTCAATCATTAAGGGTGAGAGAAATCCTGTCAAAATCAAAGTAGTATAATGGTATTTAGATGGCAAGAGGTACTGATAGCCTGCATTAGATACCAGCCTCCCTACCTTCCCAAGAGTTTAAGGAAAGAGATCCATAAGAAACAATGGCAGTTAGGAAGAAAATAACCATCACTGTGTGTGTTTGGGGCCCCCAATGAAAAGCTGAAAGCTTAGAGAAGTTGTTATAGACAATCACCCCTTCCCCATTTGTTTCTATTTGAATTAAGCCTAAATATCTTTAGGCTGAAGCAAGTTGACCTACTAGCATAGTAAGGCAGAAACAGAGTCAGAAACAGACGACAAGAAGCAATGACTTTCCCCAATTCTTAGCCCAGTTCTGGTCCAAGTCTGACCATGGCCACAGGGAAAAGACAATAAAAACAAGATAAGGTGGCTGGCCCTCATCCCAGTTAGGAACAGTCTTGGCCTTCATAATTCAGCCTTTGCATGGAATAAATAGGAAACAGCAAGCTACACTCAATAGCTAAATGTGATATTGACTAATACTCGAGTGAAACTAGAATGCTTTCAGCTGGAAGAAACAGAAAACCCACCTAACACTGACTGAATTAAGGGTGTGCGTTCTCCATGTAAGAAGTCTACATGTGGGTAACGGTTAGTGTTAGTTCAGCAGCTCAAAGACAGGAGAGGCTATGTCTCTACCATTCTGTTGATCTTTCTCTCAACTCTGTTGCCTCATGGTTGCAAGATGACCACCAAAGTTCAGGCATCACATCTGAATTCAAGACTAGAAGTTAGAGAAGGGGGTTCCAGTATGACTGTACCTTTATAGAGAACATGAACCTATTCCCCAAAGCCCTGCAGAATTTAGTATACATTTAATTGGACAGATTTTGCCATATCATCACTCTTGGTTGCAAGAGAGTATGGGGAGTACTTGGAGAGTTGTACAAGGGAGTTCTCCCTCTTGGGGAAGAGCAAGGTGTGGGCCTGGGGGCAAGATAGAAATGAAGACATGAGAACCTTAGGAAGATCTCATAGTGAATATCTGGCATCAGATTTTGAGGTCACATCACTAGAGGAGAGAAGGAAACAGTCCTGTTCCTTATTTCACACACACAGGAAAATATTTCAAGAAAGAGCAGAACAACACACATCATCTTACATGAAACGGATGAGCAGAAAGAACCTCCCTGGACTAACTCAATCAAAAACAGGACCTGGAACAAGTCTGGAGTTTCACTGAACCTTCATCAAAACTGACAGGCCAAAGTTGCAGGCCATTATAATCTTCTTTAGTATTTCCATCTACCAAACAACAAATAAGATATGGGGAAAATAATGCCAACTAAGACACAGAAGAAATCCTTGCATTTGACAACACATGTTCTTGTGTTGAAAATGCCTAAATAAATATTTGATAATCAATTGAATAGGGAAGAGAAGGGTAAGAAAATTGAAATTCACTCCTTCCAAAAGAATTTCAGATATAAAACTTAGATGAAATACAAGAAAAGTAGAAAAGGTTCTGCAAAGCTTTTCTAAAAAGTAATTGGTAAGATTATGGTAAGGCGCGGGGGGATGCTATTTGGGTTCAGGAATGGTCTTATTTTTTCCAAGTATATGGAAATCCAGTTGTTTTGATACCAAAAAGGTATTGAAGTAGAATATTTTTCATTGACCCAATTAGCAAAGTGGTTCTGACTCTTTTCTATCAACTAGACTTATTTGGGAGCCTTCCAAGTTACAAATGCCTTGGTCCCCCAACTCCTCAGAAATTCTGATTTAATTGATTTGGGGTGGAGTCCAGGCATAGGCTTGTTTATTTGTTTGTTGCTCCTGTGTTGATGGCAAAGTGAAGCCAGAGGTGAGAACCACTGGATGAAAAAATAACCGCCAATGGCATTGAAGATGCCGTGAGGCTGGAGCACACATAAACACTAATGAGAGAAAATTAGCATCATCTGTCTAAAATGCAATTTAGTACTATCTCATATGCCTAAACAAATTGATTCCCTCTCTAAGAATATATTCTAAGGAAATGGGCAGAGAATCACTGATTAAGATTCTGAAACGTTCACTTCAATTTCACTTATTAGTAAATATATCCAACAATAACAGTACAATAGCCTGACATATTTGTGTTAAATAGTTTTTAAAAAATTCAAAAATGAGGAGCCACTAATGAAGTTTATATAAAAGAAGTATACATGTGAATATATTATGGTATGATTCACATTATGTGAAAAATACACACGTATGAAAAAGAAAGCAAATATATTAAAGTATTAACAGCAGTTTCACAGTAGAACTACATATTGGTAATATCCATTTTTATACTTTTATATAATTTTCAAATAATCTACATGCACATGTTAATTTTACAATCAGAAAACAAACATTTCCAAAGCCTTTGGTTGTAGCATTTGTGGGTCTCTCACTTATTTAGAAAACCGTAGTCTGATTGCTGCCACATTAACTGAGAATAGGGACTTCCAGTTTGAAGAAAAATGTAGGTTTTCATCATTAAATGATCAGGTTAGTAAGTTGGGGAGGAAGTACTCAAAACATATTTTTTTTAAAGTTTCCATAGCTCCTTTATGAAATTAGCTCTTTTATTTTATGTAAAACATAATTTAGTCTACAAAAATATAATTTTCAAAAGAATACAACTGTACACAGTCAGTATATATAACAAAATTAGTCCAATTTTCTATGCTATTGCTGCCAAAGATGTTAACCTTCTAGGAGAAATTTAACCAGAAATGTTTCTTAATATGTTAAATATGCTAAATAATCCATGATATAATAAGCAATATTGGAAAGCTGTAGATATTCTTTTGTAAAGACATTCTCCCAGACCTGTATACTTTCTTTTTTCTCTCCTCTTTCTATACATTACCATTTGTCCCAGTGATCTTCCCCCCAAAAAGGGAGCCAGTTTATTTCCCCTCTGAACTGTAATAATTACAGCATTTACATTTGCAATATTTAATTTTGCTTCATGCAAGCTCATGGCTGAGCCAAGCACACTGCGCCACTGGTTTCCAATTTTACATTCCCTGGGGAAACAGCTGGCTTCATGTCATGGTTATTGAGTTAATTGCTGTTTTGATGACTTGAGGTAATGACTTATATAACCCTCTAATTTAAAGCTTCTCAGCAAAATGTACATGGACTCTGTTGGGAATGGACAAGAGTCCAGTTTGAGTCACTATGCTACAGAAGAAGATGGAAGAGGAAAGCCTCCACTTCCATGACACATTGGCTGAGAATTTAGAATGAGGACTTGATCATGCTGCTGGCTCCGTAGGGTGAGAGCCTCTTGCTATTTGTTTATCAGCCTTGTGTAAGGACTATTCAAGTCATGAAGCTTGAATACGCTAGAGGGAAGGGGTGGGTAGTTACCAACGGACACACAGAGAAATATTACAGCTTATATGGATCAGGCTCAGCCTAATTAGTGCATGAAAGAAGCCAGACTAAGAGCCAGTGTGATTAGAGAGTCTACAATTATTAAGGGCAAAGACAACAGGCTATAGATTGTATCCCAAGGAGGCCTAGCAAAGGAGCTAAATGTAAATGAGCTCCGTAAAAGCTATAAAACAGGCAGTTTGTCTCTGGGCACTTCTCACCTGCTCTCCATGCTGGCTTTTCCCCAGCATCAACCCCAGATCCTGTTTTTGCTTTCAAACAATTGTCAGCTAATTCCCACTAAATTAGCAAAGGGGCTGGTTGGCAACACCCCAAGTGGCCATTCCCCCTGGGGTCTATTTACATGTTGGAGGGAGAGGAGAGGGGGGAGGGGAGGAGTCTAGAAAAGAGAACCCACTTGCCACCTTGTAGGGCCAGCAGCTCTCCTCCCCACAGCCCGTTCAAGAGCAGCTCCTATGAAGGGGCCTCTCATCATACTGTCATCGCCCCAGGGCAGTAGCGGGGAGATGGGGACTGTGCTAGAATGAAAGGGACCTAGAGATGACCTGCAATTTCACTTAAATTCAAATGAGCAAATCAAGACAGTACTATCTTCCCGGAAAAGCCACTGACTGATCATCTAAACTATAAATAGTTTACCCTGCCTCCATCTCAACTCTGCCAGCACCCCGGAAATTTAGCAGGGATTCAAGAATTTGATCCTTGAGAAAACACTAATGATCATGTTATAATTAACAATTACTGAATATTCACTATGGTTCAAGCACTGTGTTACAACCGTAAATGAACTTGGGTATACTATTAGCATCATCATCAATTCCCAGATGCAGAAACAACCTCGGAAAGGTGGAAGGTTTTGTCCTAGGTGACACAGCAAGAATGGGTGGAGCCAAGATCAAACCCAGGAAGCCCGGTGACGGGGCTGTGTTGGAAACCACCTTAGGAGGAGAGGAAGGGCAGGGGGAGACGGAGAGGAGGCAGTGGAAGAACAGTAATTGTGAGTCGTCCACACCTGAGCACCGAATCCATGCCGACCTCTTTGCTAAGCACTTTTCACACACTACCTCTGCCTATCATAACAACCTAAGATTGGTTTGTTTCATCAATCCCCGTTTTACACACACACAAAAAACTGAGGACCAAAGGGATTAAATGACTTATCGAAGGTCCCCCAGCTGATAAATGCTGGAGCTAGCATTAGCATCCAGACAGATGTTCCAGTGACATCTGACCCAATATTCTTGCTGCTGCCAGGAAGAGGCATTTACTGAGCAGTCTGGCTAGAAATCTAAAGTTTGAGCATCTTCTACTTTCTAGGAGGATGAGGAACATTTTCATTTTGATCTTGCTTTGTTTCATGTTTTAAGTTTGTTTTCCCTAAAAGTCATGGAAGGGGGACAGGTAAGAGGATCTCTAAACACTGTGACTTAACCTTGAATAGAGATGGCTCAACAGCACAAACAGTGGGCCAGCAACTCTTCCTCCCAGACCACAAGTTTAATCACTAGGGGGGTTATAAGACCAATGACAACTACAAATGGAATATGTAAAAATAGAAGGTTGTTCTTTAGTAGTATCATCTTTTCATACACTGAATCAAGTTTTTTTTCCCCCAGCAAATACCATCTACAGCATTTAAGTCCTGAATTTCAGATGCCTGTTGAAGTCTATTACCCACCATATTATTTTGGTGATATTTGATGAAAGTGAGAGGGGATGATGAAAATTTTGGCAGGCTTTAAACAAGGCTGATCAATATTTTCCATTTCCCCATTTATGTGTCACTACAATTCACTAGCTAAGAGGACAAGTTAATGGGATACAGCATAGGAGAGAAAGTCAGGCAGATCTGTAAGTGAAGGCAAAGAGAGAAGGAAAAAAATTAATGGAAAGAAGCTGAAGGAAGAAAGGCTAGAAGCAGCAAAACAACACGCCGTTCATAAAGAAGCTTGCAAATTAACCACTGCACATATAATGAAGGTGGTGGAGCCAGTCTAGCCAGGACTAGAGGGGGTAGCCACATACACCCAGCATCATCAGCCTCGTTCTCTGAGTCACTGTCAATGATTCCTGGAGCCCTGGAAAGCAAGGGCTTCAGGTCCCAGGCTCAACACCAAGAAAACACCTTGGAAGGAGAGACCTTGGAACTGTGGCCAATTTCAACATCACTCCTGCTAAGATCTGTCTTGCTAGGCAATAGGTCACCCATTAGAGTTGATGTTGACATCTCAGGCTTCACATTCCCTGGCAGTGCTAAGATTTGGTGTCTTGTTTCCTGGGTGCCCTAAGCTTAGCCCCAAGGACCTGAGAATTGTCAGTAATGGAATAAAGCTATGAAGATCTAGAGGTAAAGTCAAATTTTATCCAGGTGGCTAACCAGCCCCTATCTACCTTCCATCTTACCCTGATGGGTTAGGATGAGGAGACTGTATTAGAGCTCATGGATTAGTTTCTTTAACTAAACGAAGCAGAACATGGGGATGGTGTGGATTTAAGAACACCAAAGTCAAACCATCACACAGCCAGAGAATCAACAAACACCCCTGAAGGCAAGGCTAGAAATGTAGACATGAATATCCATAAAAAACAAAGAGAACAATAAAGAATGAGAACAGAAATACTGAAGACCCAAGTCAGATTTCTTGGAAGGGAAAGGAGAATCAGGAGCAGTCACTAATTCTGCTAAAGTCTCCAATATTTGATTCTTCCTCACAAGTTTACCCCATGGCACAACGAATCTGCTTATTTTTCCATACAATTTGGGTGAGAGTAGATGCTTATTAAATTCGCTTCTGGACTATCCACAGCCCCCATTTAGCACACAGCCTCCATCAACACTTAATGAACTAATGACCCAACATAGCCAGGGGACAGCCTTCTGGGAAGCTCCTGGTGACACAGCTGGGCAAAGAAGGGCCACCAGGTGACTCTTTTAGCCTCTTGAGCCACTTGATAAGGGTTACCTCTAGGAAGAGCAAGAGGAAGAGAATGGGGCCTGAGCATTGAAAAGGACTTTAATTGTATTTGTAATGTTTTATTAAAAAAATAAAGTAGGGGTTTAAAATGTTAATTACAAATCAATATTTGTTAATTTGCACGGTTTTGCTATATTATTTTAATATATCAAAATAAAAACAAGAAACTAAAAAAATGATGAGACTGAAGGAGAACAAGGGAGGATGGAAGAGAGAGGGGTAGGACTAGGGGGAAAATGAGAGGGAGGAAATTCCATGTTGAAAGGCTCTCTGAGGCTATTAGTGATCCCCACGGTAAAGTGACATGGAAACCCAGTTCTCTCAGAGGCTGTAAGCCCACACTAAGGGATGAATGAAGACAAAGTTCTAGAAGCTATAAATACAGAGACAGAAATCCTTAGGATCCAGGGAAAGACCTACAGAAGTCCTTCTAGGAATAGCACTTCCAGTCTCCAAAGGAGATAAAAGAATTATAGTCGGCAGGTAAATTCCACTGATGTTCCCAAAATTCTAGGGACCTTCAGCATCTGAACCCCTGGTCACCACCTAACCTCCCATCAGACACTTTATATTCATTCATATAGTCCATCATGGAAGTGTTTCTCTGGCTTCAAACTAGAAGCCAATAAAAAAAAAAAAGAATTCACTTTACAGTTAAATTCTGAATAACTTTGTCAGGAAATTGACTTTTTGTATGATGGGATACATATACTGCATTTACATTTTCTGAAATCCAAGTATGGGCAGTAAACGAACATACCACCTGGTGGTAGCCTACCTGTTATGCCAGAAACACAAAAATCCATTCCCTTCCGACATGAAAAAGAAAGGTTTTTTTTTTTCCTTATAAGACTTTAATATCCAGTAGTAAAACTAGCAGCTTATAAAATCTGCAGTGTTGGAGAGAAGAAGAAAAAATTCCAAATATGTATTGATTGTTTCCTTTCATTAACTGAATACTGGGTAATAAAGGAGGCTTCACAACTGCCGGCAGAATACATCCTCTCATTAATCCCAGCTGTTTAATTAAATCATTTGGAAGTTTCTAATTTCATTGTGTCTTTTCAGATGCTTACATTTGTTTATCGGGAAGGGAAGATTTTAGATGGTTAAAGTTGCATTTGGTAAAATTTCTTCAAAAGAAATAATCTCTTACTACAGAAAGGGATTGTCTGAGACAACCTACTGACAGATTCCCTCCCAGTACTTTTCAAGTACTGTCATAGAACAAAGCCATCATACACAGTGGAGCTGACTTCTATAAGACACATATGATAAAAAAGAAAAAAGATTAGCCTCCTCATATGACAGACGCACTTCAGTCCTTAGAGAAGGTAGAATTTTACCACAGCATCTGGCTGGCAGAAAAACTACCACAATTTAAGAAAAGGCATTTACTCATTTCCTCTGGAACAGAAGATAATCCGAAGTAGCAAAGGAACAAGTGACACATTTCAAAGCAATACAATAAAGGGACAAACAAATCTATATAAGGTCAAGAAAAGGAATATCAGAACCTAGAGGTCATTCAAGTGAATTTGTGCTCTTATTTAAGCATCAGAAATGTTTTATTTCTGGGAGGGAGAAACACAACATTTAACAAAGACAGCAGTAGATTTTTAAGAAGTGTTTGCATATGAGGACTAGTTTGAATGGAAACACCAGTGTCTCCCTCTACAAGTAATAGATTACTTATGCTTCTCCCTTCCCCCTGGGTGGGGCGGGGGGGGGGGGGGAGAGGGAGGAGGGGAGCGGAGTTCTTGACCATGGGAAAAAAGTGACTTCTGGAAGTTACTTTTAAAAGAGAAAAAACTTGCCAAATAGTACCACCATATTATCATGACCCCACTAGTGCTCTGTTTTTTTACCTCTTTTTATAAAAGGGCAGACCTTACACATATTTTTAAAAAATTGCAGGAGGTGCATTTGTTCCATCTTGAATACACATAAAATCGAATCCCCAATCCCACATTCAGTGGGGCACCCCAAGAGGCGATTACATTTTCATAGTCATTTCCCCTTCTCAAGTTCTCCCCACACTCAGGTCTCACCTCCCATAATTCCTTTGGTCTCGTTATTGAGTCCCGATCCATTGAAACAGTCTCTTTTCCTAATTTTCCTAAAGCATCACTTACTCACGGCATGGGGGTATGTTACACACTGTATGGAAGGCCTGAAGCCACAGTGGGAATTATATCATAGCACCTCACACACCCCAATAATATAAAATATAATAACTTATTTTATATGCTGCTTAGTAGAGGGAAAAATGATATAAAATTGTACGCATCTTCTGATTGTGTTAACATTACCTACAAGGAGGAATAAAGGGAAATATACAAAATCGTGAATAGCAGTCATCTTACGGTAATAAAATTAACATTCATTTTTTTCTTCTCCCTCCCTCCAGATTTTCTACATTCTCTCTGATGCACTTGTTTCTCTACATGTAGAGGTGGGCGGCCTTCTCTTCAGACCCCCACACCTGTGGGCTCCCTGTTTACATTTATAATGGAATTCTATCTCTGCCCAGCACAGTGAACGTTTCGAGCCTGTGGCTCGACACTCTGGCATCCGCTGAGAAGAGCTACATTCCAGGTACTCATCGGAGATGACCTCTAACTCTGTGCGGCTCAACAGTTTACAAAAGTTCAGTTGAAAGTGAATCACGTAAATGGAAGATTGCCTGGCAGTTATTTCTTTTCCTTCATAGAATTATAGTTTGGCAAAATGCCAACAACGAGGGACGCAATACAAAGCAGTCCTACGCAATTCAGTGGTAGTCACTGTGGGGCATTGAGGAACTTGGTCATCAGAGCTCAAAGTATCCTTTTTATGAGTAACTGTGAGAAAACATACTTCTGTTCTCAGTGCCAGGGACAATTGAGCTCCTCCTAAGAAACTTCATTTCTTAAAATCAAGTAACCAAATGGAATTTTCCTCTTTGCCCTGGTCACTGGGAAGCCCAGAGCCAAATTTTTATTACACAGGCACGGATTTTCTATACCTAATTTTGCCATATTTTCTCTTTCCCCTTAGTCTTCATTTATTTTGTATTCTTATTTTTTTAATTGTCTTAACATCTTTATGAAATAAGATAGTCATAAGAAAAGCACTTGCCTTATTGTTAGAAAGGAAAACAGTGTTTTTTAATTGCCCATGGAATGATGGAGGTGTATGATCAGAACTTCCTTTCAATCTTCAATGAAAATGACACCCAGCACAGCACCTTCTTTGGCAAAATAACACTGATAAAGGAAAAGGAACATACTTCTCCAACCTTCAGTATTTTCTCTAAGAATCCTAGGCTGTTTTCCATAAGAAAGCAGGATCTTTTTAAGAAGTTCTAAGCTGGCCGGGCGCGGTGGCTCATGCCTGTAATCCTAGCACTCTGGGAGGCTGAGGCGGGTGGATCGCTCAAGGTCAGGAGTTCGAGACCAGCCTGAGCAAGAGTGAGACCCCGTCTCTACTAAAAATAGAAAGAAATTATCTGGCAAACTAAAAAATATATATAGAAAAAATTAGCCGGGCATGGTGGCACATGCCTGTAGTCCCAGCTACTCGGGAGGCGGAGGCAGTAGGATCGCTTAAGCCCAGGAATTTGAGGTTGCTGTGAGCTTGGCTGACGCCACGGCACTCACTCTAGCCCGGGCAACAAAGTGAGACTCTGTCTCAAAAAAAAAAAAAAAAAAAAAAGAAGTTCTAGGCTGGCAAAATGTTTTCATTAAATACATTCAAACAGTTTTTCTCTATGGTTTTTCCCAGGAAAATGTGTGTGCGTGAGAGTGCCTGACGGCTTGTTTTGCATCAGCATAAGCACACATTAATATTCACCTTTTAGGAAACAAATGGAGACCAAGAAGAATCACATGAATTTTTGTTCCAGGGCCTTCCACACAGAGTAGCAGTAGGTTCTAACTCTGCTTAGCTGGGGATAAGTCAATGTGAGATGGTGAACTTATAATTCCATGGCAGAGCTTGCATAGACCTCCTTTTGTATAAAGGTTATTGTGTGATCATCGTACTGCCTGAGTTCCTCAGAGATCCCTTGGACCTCCGTGTAAGTATTAAGAGCAAATACTCTTAAGTATTAAGGGTCAGAGAGAAGATGTTTGCTTTCATGTTTAAAACATTCTATGCAATATGATCCACAGCTGGCTTATATTCTCCCTAAATTACTTTCTAGAAAAACTCCCATCCTTTTTTGCTGAAATAGAGCTATACCTTGTCACAGGGTTGTTCTGTGTAGCCTCAGATGACTGTAAGCAACAATTCAATGGAGTACGTTCTTACCATGTGCCTGAAACCATCCAAAGCTCCTTACTGAAGATCTCATTATCCTTCACCACCAGCCTTCAAGGTAGGAGCTGTAGCGTGAATGTTTGTATCCTCCCAAAATTCATATGTTGAATCCTAATCACCAAAGTGATGACATTAGAAGGTGGGCCTCCACATGAGTGCCCTTGTAAGAGGCCCAAGGGAGCTTATCTGCTCCTTCTGCCATGTGAGGACACACAGAGGACACAATCTAGGAGGAACAGGCCCTCACCGGACACTGAATCTGCTGATGCCTTGATCTTGCTCTTCCCAGCTCCAGAACGGTGGGCAATAAATTTCTGTTGTTTATAAATTACCAAGTCTAAGGTATTTTGTTACAGCAGCAGGAACAGACTAAGACAGTAGGTCTAATGCATTTTAGTGTTCAGGCTCAGACCACTGAGCAACTTGTCTCATATCTCACAGCTGCTAGATGACAGAAACCCAGATCTATCCAACTCCCAAATATATACTCTTAAACATGACATGATTGGGATTCTGTTTGTCCAGAAAAGCAAAAAGTTTCAATTCTCTTTCTGTGGCTTGCCCACTCCAATAGATCTAAGAAGTCCCAGGTACTTCCTCATGGGCAAAGGGTCTGGAGCCAGAGCTCAGACATGCCCAGAAGACCACAATAGCTTCCAACAGAAGGCAGTTGCTTTAGAAAACAAAAGTAGGCCAGAAATCTAGCATCCCGTGACATTCAAAAAGGTTTTCCACTGGCTTCCTTCACTGGAAGACATGGTCACCTCCAGCTATGTCCAGAGCAGTCTGGGTGAGGCTGAGCCTCTACCGCAGTGTTTCTTAATAACAATGTTAGTACCCCCAGAGTGTGTCTTGGAAATAAGAAGACACATTTTAGTTGTCACAATGACTGAAGGTGTGTTGCTGGCCT
The DNA here is from genome assembly GCA_028533085.1 of Varecia variegata. Taxonomy (NCBI): domain Eukaryota; kingdom Metazoa; phylum Chordata; class Mammalia; order Primates; family Lemuridae; genus Varecia; species Varecia variegata. Next base: position 75,904,694 of record CM052443.1, read on the forward strand.
TTAGTGGGCAGGGCCAGGATTCCAGATATCCTGCAAAGCAGGTGACACATCCTACACATCAAGAAAAATGGTCTAGATGACTCACATGCAAAGATGTTCCACTAGGCATTAAGGCTATCCCCCCTATTTATAATTATCTGAGCAAAGGTCCTGATTTTGTTTCATATATAAGCACAAATTATTTTTTACAGTTTTAATATAACTGAATTTTCCAGGAATATAACTACTATATCCAGTAAAGGGAAGATTATTCTTTATTTTGCTTGGAACATCACCAACTGTGGCTTACCATTTCAGAAAATCATGTCATTAACAGCTGTACTACTTGTGACATGACAGTCTGCAATTCACCATACCTGCATCAGTTGGCATGTGGGGCTGCCACCGTCACAGAGGTTCTATTAATACGTGTGCAATACCTGACCCCTGTATGTCGTCTTCTGGTGTGGTTGAGTCATATTTCTTTACTACAAATTATTTTCCATTCATGTTTCTTTTATATTATATTCAGGACATTATTTTTATTTTTTGGTAGATTTTATATATATATATATATATGTATAGTTTATGCTTGATTTTCATTTCAGAATAGGGAAAAGGCATTTCAAGATATTTCTTATATGAAGAGGCAACATAGTGTTGAGAACCACTCTATTTTCATCAAACAGACTGCAAACTCCTGACTAGGTAATGCGGATCTTCAGGTAAAAAGAAGGAGGGTTTTCCACTCAGTGTTATCTCAGCTGAGGGTGCCCCATGCCAAGTGACTTGGGCTCCCACCTGCCATCTTCTTAGATTCACATGCCCAAGCCATCTGTTCAAGGCAGAATCCTTTGCTTTTTGGAACAAGGCAAGATCCAATGGCATTGCTAACACCCAGCCCAACTCTTTCTACCCCCACGACGATTGTAATACAGGGACATGTTTATACTCCTAAGGTACTGGATCACTCAGCCCATCCTGAAGGTTTCTGTAACCTGGAATTACAAGGAGAGATTTTGGTCCCTTCCTTCCCAGGAGGGCCACTGGAGTACTTATGCGAAGTTACTTACCTCTATCCCCCTCTGTTCCCTACAATTTTAAATTCTGAATCTCAATACATTGTCATAGCAAAAACGTCACTGGACACTCCCCCAAACCACTGACAATTACTTATACATCCATCTCTATTTGGAGCCAGAAGAAATGCTGTGAGGCAAGAAGTAGGGCAAGGATTATCTCCTTTCCCCAGTTGAAGAAAGTGAGGCTCAGAGGAGGTAAGGGACTCTATCAAGGACACGGAGCTCGTGAATGGCAGAGTCTGGATGAAAACCTCAGCTTTTGAATCCAAATGCCAGCACTGTTCACAACATATTAAGGTGATGAGATGGAAAATTTTGCAAAGTCATCTCCGAGTCAAACAAGCCCCTTCTACCACATCACGTAGAAGATCTATATTTTCTTTCTTAAGCAAGGTAACTAGAGTCACCGTCTAGACAAGCAGAGAGGATATTGCTTACAATTGAGAGAGCATTTTTTAACCAATATGGGCCAGAAATCCTTCTAACATACGTACACAACTCTCACACACTCACACACAAAGTCCCACCTGTTATTACTACTTGCTCAGTTGCTTATTAATGGGAATGCCTGGGCAATTTAAAATCTTATCTAGGGGCTGCAAATTTCATATCGGAGTTATCAACTACCACAAGCTTATTGGCCCTTTCAGTCCTGAATTCCAGGGTCCTACAGAGCCTGGGGACAAGCCAGAAATTTCAAGAGCACCACTGTTTAGTATGTTTTCCTCAACACAATAGGAGAGCTAAGGTCACTTTTAGCTCAGGAATCCCACATTGCTTTGACAAGGGCCATGCTTCCTTTCCCTTATCAGACACTGGGCATCTCATCAGTCTCCTCTGGCAAGGGGAGCATCTCCAGGCTGCATGCATGGGATAGACACGGGCACACCCCATGCCTACCCATCAGAGTTCATATGGTAAGACTAGTGCGTGTTCTCCATTATCCATATCAACGAACAAATACCACAGAGTCACATGCGATGGTTGAAATTACACACAGTGGAACCTTACTGTTAACTTCTTTCCACAAAACAACTTTAGTACAAGATAGGTGCCTCTTGTACCTGGCCCCGAGACTCTATGCTGCCTTGTTACACAAGGATTCCAGTACAAAGTGTCACTTCTATGAGAGGGTCATGCTATGTGCTCCAAAGGACACAACTTTATCAAGGCTTTAAACATTTAGGGTGTGAGTTCTGGCTCCAGCAGGAATTTCAGTGGGTTATAGAAGACACAGTAAGTATAGGCTGGGTACAGATTACCATTAGTCACTTAAAAGGCCCTTTAGGTGTATGCGTGCTGTCGGCTCCATGGTTGTGCTCTCAGACATCATAGGAATGTCAATGCAGTTGAAGGAAACTTTAAAAATAATGAAAGTAAGACAAAATTACATGGCAAATAAATAGTAAAGTTTCTGTAATCCCCAACCTTACTGAATACGATTACATGCATACAGTGACAAAAATTTCACAGACCCACTCCCACCTGATACTAGAGTTCAAGACCAAGTTTAAGAAAACATATGACTGCAGCAGGCATTTCTGGGCAGGACAAGAGACAAGCTCATAGAGATAGGGGAGGGCAGGGGGTTCCAAGTGCCCACACTAAGGCATTTGTTTAGCTTCTGGAAGGAAAGACACTGAAAATTTCTCAGCAAGAATGTGTACAACAAGAAAAGCTGAGAAGATGGATTTGGCAGTGAAATTTTAAATAGATGCCACAAAACATCACAGTCTCTCATTTAATCCAAATAAATCAAAGATTTCCACCATACCCGCAAGAAGATTTCTTTGAAAAATTAACTAGGGAATACTCGGGGAGAAAAATACAAAGAGCCCTCCCAAAATCCAGATAACCACATGAGAGCCACAGTCAACTTGCTGCTTTGGTTGTAAACCCAGACATGCACACTGCCAAGTCTAGATACAGGACAAGTATTTATAGCTGAGCAAGATTTCAGTAGCCAGTAACATTTCCTACCAGAGATACTTTGGTGATTAAGAAAATAAAGATTCTGATGATTACCAGAGGCTGGGGAGGTAGCAGGGGAGATAATGGGGAGTTACTGAGCAAAGGGAACAAAGTTTCAGATAGACAGGATGAATAGGTTTTGAGATCTATGCACAATAGGGTGACCACAGTCAATAATAATGTACCGTATATTTCGAAATAAGTAACAGAGTAAATTTCAAATGTCTCACCATAAGACATGATAGGTAAGTGAGGTGATAGATATATTAGTTGGCTTTATTTAAACATGCCCCATTATATACATGTCAAAACATCACCTTGTACCCCATAAATGTATATAATTATGATTTGTCAGTCAAAAATAATATTAACAATAAATTTTAAAATAAAAGAAAAAATACAGAAAAAGAAGAAAAGAAAGATTTTAATAAAAGAGCTACTCTCTCTGGCAGCATATTACACCTATTAGTAGAAATAAACTGAAGACAGTTCATAAAGCAGAGGAAATGGGAAGACAATTTGAGCTGATAAATAGTTCCTGTGTTCACCTTCAATTTCCAAATAATCCTTGTTGCAATATTTCTGATAATTTCTCCAGTGAATGGTTTCCTGAAATGAACTTGATTTGAGGAAATGATATTAGGCACAGTTCTATTTCTCTTTGTATCCTATAAACTTTCTTCCACGGGCAAGGCCTCCTGAGAGTCTTTAAGAAAACCAAAGAGAAGGCAGGACAGGGATTGGTGGAGGGGGTGGGAATTAAAATAGGAGAAAATAAACAATTTTAGTGGATGCAATTAAAATGTCTTTGCAAAGACAGAAAAAGGAGTTATAACTATTGTACATTATAACTACTGCTTTTTCCTTCAATTTATTCAAATTTCCTTCAAGTGATTAGAATTTCTAACCACTGCACTTGCTACAAGATCCTAATCAAAACAACAGAAAGAAAAAGGATGATTTTATTTCCCCTTTCATGGAATCCTTTAAGACTCCAGGTTTTCCCCAGTGATCCAATTTGGTGCTAAGTCATGATAACACAGATACTACTCGGTATCTCTTGTTTTGTTCTCATTTTATTTTTGCCTTGTTCCACAAACAGATGTTAGATGAAAGCCAATTCTAAAAGTGGCCATTTGGGAGAAAAGAATAAGAAACTGTAAAAATGTACAGTGTGCCTTTTCAAAGCATGAGACTTAAGAGTTCATCAAGAGATCTCACTTAGACTTCATCTAGCTACATTAAGTATTAATGCCATTCTTCGGCATGTGAGGCTTAGAACTCAATCAAGGGACACTTCACACAAACTCAGTGGGGACACTGATCTGTGCTTGAGCTTCTCCAAACTGCTGAAAGGGATCATTCTCCTCAGAGTCAGTCCAGAGCCTCCTCCCAGGGAGTATTGATGTCATGTTTGCAGAGTTCTTTGAACCTACTCAGAAGAAAGGCATTTTTCTCATACTATGTAAGACATAACAATCATTTTTTTTTGTTTGTTTCACATTTAGAAATCTGCCTCTCTAGCCAGGCAAGGTCTATGAAGTCACTACAAAGGGAAGAAGAGATCTTCCATGACCTTCATAGATTTTTTGTTGAGTATCTGAGCAGCCTTTATGCCAGCCAACTCTCTCTCCATCTCCTCTTTGTTGTTTCTTGAAGTCCCTGATGAAGGGAGGAAGGAAGAAATGTAAAGAGGGAAAACTAAACAATGATCCATCCTCCTTGGAATAATTATTCCCTGGAAGGTACTCTCTTGGAGTTCACCAAGGGAACCTGATTAAAAGATCTCTTCCCATATTCCAATTCAATTCCACAAATTTGGTGGGCCCTACAAGTACTTAAACCATAATTTTTGCCTTCAAAGTACTTCTTTTAGCAGGAAAGATGTAAGTTTTGATTGCAAAGAAGGATATTTTGGTGATAGTGTGGTGTTATGGCTAGGAATGTAAAAGGCAAATATCAGAGTCAATAACAGTCTCAGGTATATCTCATTCCTCAAGATCTCCCATCCCAACCCCAATATTCCCCCTTCCATCTCTATCGACAGTGAGACATCTGATCTGTTCTTCCAAATGGCCTCTCATTATCCTCTTCGCAAAACAAATCCAAGTCAATTTTTGAACAAGGTCTCATTTGGGTCATTAACCATCAATTGTCTTTCAGTTTGGGTCAATAACCATGAACCATCTTTCAACTCTACAAGGAAACCTCTCCCAGAGGGTGACACTACTTATTTCCCTCACATGGAAGGATTGTAATTCAGAAAAACAATGAGACCTAAAAATTACTATCATAAACATACCTTCTAAGAGAGTTCAATTTCTCCTGGGGTGGGGGGACATAGAATTCCAATCTACCAGGTCTTAAATCTGCTCCCACTATGGTTTAGCAAAACAACCACAGCCTGCACCTTGTTATCCTATGAGATGAACAAACAGCTGAAAATCACTATTCCTTTATGTTCAAAAACATACTTCCTCTCCCACACAACTCATTCAGGGCTCCTTTAAGATTTCAGCAGCGGAAGACCCAGCTCCTGCTAAAAGAGCTTCTCCAATTACAATGGAAGCTCCTTAACTCTTTGATCTGTCTATCCATTTATTCCAGACTTCTGACTCTAGAAATCATTAAGTGGTCTTTCCTCTTTTAGATGGCAAACTCTGTCATGCCTCATAATTGAGTGGGCACTCGATAAATGAATGCTATAGTGCTCTAAGAAATAATACACTTCCTATTGGCAGCAAATCCAAGAGTAACTTCCTTAGAAGAAAGGACTGTCAATTACCACTTAAACAAGCCTAAGTTTTGGCTCCTGCAGAAAAGGCAAACGAAACAATAAGGACTCACTCCCCAAGAGCAGCCACATCACTATCTGGTTGCTGCCCTCCAGTCACTTGGCATGCTGCTGGTCCCACAGAAGGTGCTCAACAAGACCTTGTTGCTAGATTGATTTGTAAGGGCATGAGATTGTTCTGGCTGTGCCAGCTTCTGACCTCCCATGGTCCTTGGCTCTCTTACAGCTGAAAAATCTAGCTGGATGTGAGATACTGGGCCAGGAGCAGGATGTACAAAGCGAGGCCTGGGAGGCTGTTCCAGAACACAAGCAGAGGAATTGCATTTGTTTCTTGTGCAACCGCCGCCATGACATCCCTGTCTCCTAAGGGTGCAGACTCATTCAGACCCTACCACTGGGCTTTCCTTCTACACTATCTGGGGGGCCAGAGCTTCAGGCTTGACACCAGGTGAGTCACCAGCAGAATGCACATTAGACTCACCAGGGATGATTAAAAATGCTCACACCCAGGCCCCACTCCTGGACACTGTTATTCAATTGGCCTGGAGTGGAGCTGTTCTGGTGTTGCTAGTCTTAAAACCTCTCCAGGAGATTTTAATATATAGTTAGGGTCGAGAAACACAGCCTTATATCGTTTAACTCCTGGGCCCACACCTGCAATGTTTTTGCCTCCCTTTTAAATTGGAGCTACTGATCATCATCATCATCACAGCAATGATAAATGTCATTATTATTAACAATAACAGGGAACAATTACTGGGCATGTATTACATGCCAGGCACTGTTCTAAGTGCTCTATTTGTATGAGTACATTGAATCCTCATAAGTGGGTGCTTTTGTTATCCCCATTTTTCAGGTGAAAAAGCTGAGGTATAAAGAGAGGTTAAATAATTTGCCTAGGATTTTATAGCTAGTAAGTGCCAGAGCTAGGCTTTGAACCCAGGAAGGCTGGCTCCAGCACCCACTCTCTTAACCATTAACCGACACTGCCTGGATGCATTGATTCATTGCACAAAGGCTTTCAGGTACCACATGGGCGCCCTCTGGATCCCATACAGAAACAATCACCTTCTCAGATAGTCATATTTCTAAATACCCATATCCACCCTCATCATCTCTTGATCAACAACCTTTAATGGTCCAGGTGTGGTGGCTTATGGCTATAAGCCCTGCACTTTGGGAGGCCGAGGCAGGAGGATCACCTGAGGTCAGGAGTTCACAGCCAGCCTGGGCAACATAGCCAGATCTCATCTCTACAAAAAATAAGAAATATTATTAAAATAGCCAGGTGTGGTGGCATGCACCTATAATCCCAGCTACTCGGGAAGCTGAGGGCTTGAGCCCAGGAATTTGAGGTTACGATATGCTATGATCAGGTCACTGCACCCCAGTGTGGGCGACAGAGCAAGACCCTGTGTCTAAAAAAAAAGAAAAAAGAAAAAGAAAAAACAAACAAAACTTCAGTGGCTTGCTAAATGCTTTTGGAATAAAAATCCAAATATACAAATACCTTCCTTAATAGAACTTGCCTACCTCTCTGGCATCTCCTCCCACCGTAAGCCATTCTGTCCTCCAACAATTCTGAATTACTTGCAGTTTTAAAATCTACCATATAACACTAAAAGCAGGCTCAAAACCAGGGCTTCCCTCCACTCTCCAGATAGGGTCGTTATCAGCATTAGAACTCCTCATAAATGTGTTTCTAAAACAATGAGATGCTAGGACAAAACCCTCCCGGAAAGCCAGTCTGGAAGGAGGAATATTTATTCAGAAATGCAGCCCTTCAAGGAACATGAGCAGCAGTAATACAAATTTAAACCTCACACATAATCAAGTAAGAAAACGTTGGATACATCAACTATCCACTTCTACAAAATTCCTAAAAATTCAAAAATGGAATTATCATGGTGAAATGGTACACACTTAAAGAACTTGCTGCATGACTCATAATTTGCAGATTAAAATTCTTATGTCCTAATGAGTAATCTGTGCTTAGCTAGCTCAGTAGGAGCCACAATTCCCTCATTTCTATAGAAACTCTCATTGTAAGAGTGTTTTAAATGCTATAGCCCTATATTCCAAAACCTCCTGTAAATTGCATTTATGACAAATAAGAACAATCAAATTTGGAGCCAGAATCATAGGAATTATCAGTTTCCAGAAAGTAAGTGGCCCAGCACCTCATTCCCACATTAAAAAAACAAATGAAACAAAACCCAACACTTTGCAAAATAAAGGACACTAATGAGCTCACAATACAGCCCTACATTATCCTATATTTACCTACTTCAACTTAAAGTGTAAAGTACTTGTGATTTACTTTACATCTCCCAGGTCTGTAAATCTACCCATTGCCTCCTCTGACAGGGCATTCACATCTGTCATTGACTGAACAAAACCTAGTTTGTCCTTTCTTTGTCCTGAGATCCACAACTTTCTATTAGGCCACCCAAGTCCTAAATAATGTCTCTGTACCTTGCCTCATTATAAAAAGCTCATGCATTACAGAGTCATCTAACTTCTCATAAGTCTAGCCCAGGATGTCTCCACTGTGGCACCACTGACATTTTGGACCGGATAACTCGTTGTTGTAGAGATTGTTCTGTGCACTGGAGGATGTTCAGCAGCACCCCTGGCCTCTACCCACTAAATGCCAGTAGTATAATACTTCTCCCCCAGGTATGACAATTAAAAACGTCTGAAGACATTGGCAAATGTTCACTGGGGGGTTGGAGGGTGTGGCAAAATTGCCCCCAGTTGAGAACCAGGAGTCTGGTTTCATACTCAATCCATTTAGGAGTTTTTCTCCAGCCATAGGCCATTTTTACCACATTTGGCCATAGTTTTACTTTCTGAAATTATTCAAAAGCAGTTTGCAAAATCATCTTTGATCTTGAGATTTCGAAAAATTTGTTCTTACTAGATTGTAATCAGGGTTCATTTATGATAAGTCTACACTCAGCATTTGAGGTTGAGGTGGGGGTGGGGAGTTGATTTGGCCAGGATGCACAAGAAAGCAGTCGTTGACGACAGGCCTCACTAATGCCTGTATTCCTCTTCTAAATACCCTTCAGGAGGGGTTGGGCACGTGTTCTCCACTGGCGGCCACATGTGGAGTTTTGCCCATTGCTTTATGGTAAGCGTCTCTATCAGGTAGCAAGTAAAAGAAAGCAGCTCAATCTAAACTAACTTAAGCAACAAAGGGAATTTATTGGCTCAGATAAGTGAGAAGTCCCATAGAATGGCAGCTTTCAGGACAAGCGGACCTGGGGTCAGGCTCACAAGTTTGGATGCTGTTTCTGATTCCTTCAGTTTCCTCTCCTCCATCAGTTGGTTTCCTCTTCACACTGGCTTCCTTCATGGAGGTAAAATGGCAAGAGCAGTCTGGCCTTATGTCCACATTAGCACATTACTTAGAAGACAGGACCTTTCTAACTAAGCACAAACCCCAGGCAAAAGTCCTGAGCCTCACTACAGCTGACTAGCTTGAGACACATGCTTAGCACTGAAGCATCCAGTGGGAGTGGCCAGAAGGCGGCCATACATTGACAGGTGGAGGCCCCTCAACCAATCACAGTGGTTGAGGACAGGAGTTAAGCCAATGGCTTTAGAACAGTGGTTCTCAAAGTGTGTCCCCTGACCAGCAGCATCAGCATCACCTGGAACTTGTTAAAAATGCAAATTCTTGGGTCTTACCCCAGATCTACTGAATCAGAAACTCTGGGGGTGGGGTCCAGCAATCTGTGGTTTAACAAGCCTTCCAGGTGATTCTGATAGAAGCTAAAATTTAAGACCAACTGATTTAGACCATCAGGTCTTACCCATGGAGCTAAGAAGGGGGTGAATCCTATTCATTCCTCTGACCTGTCACACAATTAGAAAGTGATGGAATGGTGGCCTTGTAAGTTACCATCGAAATGCTCCAGAAGGGGACAGCTCATTTCACGTCTTACTTTCTATGCTGAGGCTGTAGGGTAGAAAACACAACGATCAGTGCAACTAGCAAGTGGTTTGCAGATTACTTCTGATGCCCACATTTATTGGTCTAAATAATAAATTTTCTTTCATTTGAAGAAAAGAAAATGGCAAGCACCAACCTTAGCATTTTCTATGAGTCCTAAACCACTCCCTTAGGAGAAACTGGACAAACACATTTACATACGTTTGACAGAAGTAAAAACTGCTTCGCAATTAACACCTCATTGAAGAAGGCATTCTCCAAAACCGTTTCATAATCATGACTAATCCTGAGAATCAGCTGAAATAGGGTACACGTACAGATTCCTGGGCTCTACCCTCGACGTATTGCATCAGGATCTCCAAAGGAGGTGATTAGCAGACATCACCAGTGACATGTAGAGATAATGCATGTTTGGAAAACACTGTTCCAAGAGATAAAGCTACAGGACTGAGGAAAGAAATCTCATGAAAGAATCATATGAACGTTTCTGACTATGCAAATAGTAGCTTCTTCCTCTCCTTTCTTTAATGTACTCCCTCACTACTGGGGCCTCTAGCTAATTTTTTCTTTCTCTAGTCTTTGTCTACTCCACTCCCCCAAATAAGTCATTTTTCATACCATTGTCACAATGATCTTTCTAAAAGAAACTGAATGTCAGGCCTTGGATCAAAATCTGTCACAAGTGCTCGCCATGGTTCATAGGACAAAATCCAAAGCAGTGTTAGCATGACAGCCAAGGCTCCACTTAACCGAGTCCTTGCCTGTCTTTTTTTTTAGTTTGATTTTTTCCTCACTTCATTCAAATTTTATTTGATTTTTTTTTAAACACCCACAAAGTGCGTAGCATTGTGCTGGCCACTGAAAATACAGTCATCAGTGCAAATGTACCACAGTTTATTTAATGGTCTTCTATTGTTCAACATTCACATTTTCCTAAATATTTTGTTATAATTAACATGTATGTAGTTAGATCTTTGCAAGTATCCAAGATTATTTCCTGAGGAAATGAAACTGTGAGTGAAAGAGTAAGTAAAATCGTAAAAGGCTTTGACATATTTTAGCATATTTACCTCCAGACAGTTACAAAATAATCTTGCAATTGTTTGGTTATTTGAAAACTTGATAACTTGTTTTTTTTATGTGTCAGGCAAATTATTGATAAAAATGTTAAGCAAGAGAGGGTCAGTGAAATTATTTTGGAGTAAGTTAGTAGATCATTCTTCCCCAAATTGTATTAGTTCATTAATCTACACTTTGTGGAGACACTTGCCTTTCTTCTTCAGCCTTACTTCCCACCATTAGTTCACCTGAATCCCACCCTTGAACCATCCTGAACCCCTTGCAATGCCTTGAACACACACTGCTCTTTTGCCTCTGTTCCCTCTGTTCACCATGGTCCCCCTTCCCTCTTTACCCCATGTATCAGTCAGGTTAATACCAGGTTATGATGAGGTAACAAAATCTCAGTAGAGGAAGACAACAAAGATTTATTTCTCATTCGCTTAAGTCAGGCGTTAGCAAGTTTTTTCTTTAAAGGACCAGATGGAAAATATTTTCACCTCTGTTACATGATTCCTTCTTTGTATTTTATACATAACCCTTTAAAAACAGAAAAATCATTCCTATTTGTAGGCCATACAAACACAGGCCACGGGCTAGATGTGGCCTGTGGGCCCCAGCTGGTTTTCTCTACTCTATGGGGCCATTGCCAGAGACATGTAGGCAGCAGGGAGCTACTCAGACGAATAGCTCTGAATGAATCTAGTCATTCAGGGACCCGGGCTAATGAAGCAGCCACCTCTTGAACATTTCTTGTCACCATGCACACAAAAAGAGAGGGTCTCACACTTGCAATTAAATGCTCCAGTCTGGAAGTGGCACCCTGTAACTTAGGCTCACAAATAATTAACCAAAGTTAGACTTTCAACCCCACCCAACTATCAGGGGGGCAGGAAGTGAAAATCCTACCATATGCCCAAAAGAAGGAAGAATTCAAATAAGTTGGTAAAAGTGATGAGTATACTCAGAGACAAACCCTCTGGCAAGCCATTTCTGATACCCTTATCTCACAGCCACATTAGCTGCTCCTTCTCTGTAATCTTATAGCATCTTGGGCAACTTTTGATCAGTGCTGTATATGGGGTACTGTAATTGCCCGCTTCTCTGTCTCCCCCACCAGAGGCTGGGCTTCTTCAGATAAGTGTCTCTACGTGCCTACTGCCTTGCACAATGCCTGCTACCCAGAGATGCTCAACGAGTGTCGCTTCAACACATACATGAATGTGCTGGACTGTGGGAGTGAATGGGACTGTGTATGCATCTACCTGAAGGCATCCAGATCCAGTAGTGTCAACCTCTCTGAGCCCAGGTAGTTCAGCCACATCAATATCCCCTTATGATCAATGTATCTTTTTAGCTATTACTTTCTATCTTAATCAAATATATTCCTCCTTATGATCTGTTTCTTCTAATAATCAACACTTTACAAAGAGCCAGTCCTTGAGGCCATAGAGCAATGTGATATTATGTAGGTTGGTTTTGTGTTTATTGTATAGGTCAGAAGGCAGGCACAGAGAGGCACAGTGATTTTTCCCAAGTTAACAGCCAATCAGAGATGGAACCAAAAGTTATGCTTCCTTTTGATTCAACAAAAAAGCTACAGGATTGAACACCAAGCTGCAGCTAAGTTCACTAACAGTTTATTTATATCCTTTGGGGGAGAAATAGAAATCATAACACATGTTTGCCAAAGATAAGTCTTATTATACCGTATCAATGTTTACCTTGTACTCTACGTTTATCTCTGAGTAAAATATTAAAATCCAGCCACACAGCTGTTTATTAATGCTGTACCTTTTCATACTGATTCCATCTATCCCCTTTCCTCTTCTGTAAAGTGACACAGCTCATCAGATGGCCTTTCAGAACCCCAAGAACATTGATGACATTGTGCAGCTAAGGTTTTACCATCACATCTCAATGACTGTTAGAGGACTAACACCAGCATGCATCTTCACTACTAAGTGTCATAAAACAAACTGCGGTTGTTTCACTGTATGTGTGTGGCTGCTGCAGTTTGTATTACCCACATAAACACAGGGTAGGCAAAACAGCATTCCATTCAGAACCCCCATCCATGCTTAAGAGTTAAGCCCCTTCATGCTTAGCAGTCACAATCCGGATATCCTATGGCCCCACCACAATGTATGCTGACTCAGAATTTTCTCTCCTCTTTCCTGGGTATAGTTAAGTTCCTAATAAACATCCCATCTGATGGCTAGCCTTGACAAACGCCCAGGAGGATGTAACCAGGCAGTGCTCACCACTCCTCACATCACCAATAGAATAGAGTCAGAACATATTATTGAAATATGGCAAGTTTCAGTCATTCAAGATCGAAAACTTTATATATACATATACATGTCTCTCTCTCTCTCTCTCTCTCTCTCTCTATATATATATATATCTTTTATTTAAGAAGGTGAAATAGCTCAGTGTACCCTCCCACTCTGGTTAGATGCTTAACAGACCACAGCAGACACTGCACTTCCACCAGGGCTAAGAGTGCAACAAAAGTGAAGTACATACAAAGCAAATTATAGGCTCAGGTACTGCCAGGCACAAAACAAGAATCAATCCTTTCTAGGAGTCTTGCCTTTCCTTCCTTTTTTCTTTAAGTCTTGTAATTGAACGTTACAAAGTCTATCAAGAAGAATGAACCTACTGGGTCTCCCTCTCCCAAACAAGAAAAGGTTAAGCTTTTAATTACAGGTCCTCAAACTATCATTTTGTGCAATTAGCAATTAACTATAATCGTTGATGAGAGAATGCAAAGCTGCGCTAGCAATTTCCCTCCTCCTCATCCCAGACTGGGTTATTTTAGTCTTGTTCTATTACAGAGGACAAGCCGCAACCCCGGGTTTTCTCTCTCTCTCTCTCTCACTTAAAGACACATTTAATTTTTAGCAAAATGGCATCTCAGCGTGCGATTGAGACAGGCATCCCGAACCCCACATCAGAGCAGCCCAAACGTTTGGACCCCTCCTCTTCGTCACTTTCTGGGTGGAGCAAGGAGGCCCGAGGAAGATGCTACCTACCAGCCTCTCTTAGGGGCGCAGGAGAGGGTGGTAGAGAGACGCTTGTTGCCTGGAAGCTGCCAGTGCACCCCGGGCTGCAAGCCCCGTTAGTGGGGAGGCGGAGGCAATAGCCGCGATAGTTGCATCAGCGGTAACTGCTGCTGCTGCATTTACTGTTGGCGGCTGCCGGGAGGGTACAGTAATGACTGTAGGGAGCGCACAGCTGCTGCGGCGGCAGGTTCCTTGGATCAGGAAATTAGGACAGGCACCGGGGATTGGAGGCGAGGGCGGTGCGTGAGCCAACCAGCGGCCGCCCCGGGCCCCCGTGCGCCTCCGGCGGACGCGCGGAGCTGCCGGGCCCCTGGAGCAGTCCGGGTGGCGGCGGCGGCCACGGCCACTGCCACTCACGCACGCTCACACTCGCACACCCCCGGCGCAGGCACCAGGCTGCCCGGCGCAAGAAAGAAGAGCCCGTAGAGGGGAAGGAGGGCTGGAGCCGCTGCGCTCGCCCCCCACCCCCCAGCTGACCACTCCCCCTCCTTCCCCCTCCCGGCTGCTCACCCCGCGCTCCAGCCGCCGCCAGTGTGGGTGCTCCGCAGCCGGCTCCTCTCTCTTCTGTCTTCTACTCTGCTCTCGGCTCCCCACCCCCTCTCCCTCCCCTGCTCTCTCCACTCCTCTCCTCTGCAGCGCCTGCATTATTTTCTGCCCGCAGGCTCGGCTTGCACTGCTGCTGCAGCCCGGGGAGGTGGGTGGTGGGTTGGCTGGTGGGGAGGAGATTGAGCAAGTTGTAGGGGAGGGGGTGCTCTCTTCTTCCCCGCTCCCTTCCCCCCCCAACTCCTTCCCCCTCCTTCTCCCCCTTCCCCCTCCCCGCCCCCACCTCCTTCCTCCTTTCCGAAGGGCTGGTAACTTGTTGTGCGGAGCGAACGGCGGCGGCACCGTCCTGGCGGGCACCATGGGCACGTCCGCGCGCTGGGCGCTCTGGCTGCTGCTCGCGCTGTGCTGGGCGCCCCGGGAGAGCGGCGCCACCGGAACCGGTGAGTGAGGACGCGCCCCTCCGCGGGGCACCCGGACCCAGCCAGGGCTACCGGGGACCCGAGGCGCGGGTCTCCTTTTGCCCACCCCCCTCCTAGAAGGCGCCTCTCCGCTCTCCTCGCCGCCTTTCCCTCCCCACCCTGGTGGCGCCTCTAAGCTGTCACCGCCGAGGCTAAAGGGAGCCGGGCTTGGGGGACAGTGAGGTTCGGGCTGTCCGAAAGCCTCACCTGAACTAACCTTCATTCCCTTACACCCCTTCCCCCAAAGCCACTGCTTTGCCTCGTTTTTTTCTCCCCTTTGACAGTGACTGGGGAATGTGAGCTTCGGAGCCATTGAACAATGGTTCTGCCGCCTCTGCCAGGCGGAGTGTTAGGAAGCAGGCAGAGGGCCCAGACCTGCGCGGCAGCCCGGGGCGCGCCCCTCGGATCTCGGGGAGCGGGGGAGCGGACGGTGGGCGAAGGTGGGGGACGCGGGGACGCGGGGCGCCAGGTGCGGGCCGGGGCAGGGAGTCCTCCCGCGGCCGTGAGCGGGCGCACGTTCGGTGGGCGGCAGCCGGGAGAAGTGCGCAGCCTGCGCACCCAGACTGCGACTCCCCCGGGCGCGGGGCCGTCTCTCCGGCGTGCAGGTTAGAGGAGGAGTGTGGCTTTCTGAGTGCTTCTCCCCGCCCCCCCCCTTTCCTCCCCTCTGGCCGCATTCGGAGGCCGCTCGGGTCTCCGGTATAGCTGAACGGGGAGGGGAGTGGAACGCAGACTTAACCAGGTTAGTTTGCCGACTCTTGTTCCCCGTGACGTTTCCTCGAGAGGCATCGAGTCCTAATCTAGTGAGGGTAATTAGCCTTCATTCTAAACAATAGATCAAAGGAGTAGCGCGAGAGCTGGCGTGCGGCTGTGTCTTGTTGGGGAGGGCGGTGGTGACTACTTGTCGAGTCCCCAGAGTCTGCCGCACTGGGCCTGGGAGTCCTGGCCCGTCTTCAGCCAGTCTCCCACGTAGAGCCTCTGAACTGTCCCGGGCCGGCGACAGAGAGCCCTCCTAAGAGGGTCCCGTCGGAATGCTGGCGGGTCCCGAAAGTGATCTCGAGACGAGACACCGAGGGGCTCGCTTGCCAGCTCTAGGGAACTAGGACAGAAAGCTGCCCCAGCTCTAAATACTCCAGAGTCCCTAGCTGCTGTCGCCGGGTGGCTTAGGAGGCCCGCCTGTCTCCAGTCACGTGTCTCCTGAAGTGAGAGCAAACTTTAAAGTATGTGGTCAGGAAGCCTCTCGGGCAATAGTTGGGGTTTTTACGTCTCCGAATGCGCCCTGCCCTTTAGTTCCGACTGTCCGGAGCGTGTGAAGCCGGGACTGGCTTTTCTGCCCTCTGCGATTGGCTGGCGGTCCGGTCACGTTTAGGGCGGTCACGTGGCTCCGCGGGCTCGTAATTGAGCAGCCTGAGAAGTGTTATCTTTAAGGGAAAGTAAAAGACCGACAGCTTCCAACGGGCTGTTTTTTCAAATGCTTTCTCCCGCCTGGACTCTTGGAAAAAGACGAGCGTGTAGTGAAGACGGGATCCGATGTAGAACAAGCCTCAGAGCCTAGAAAAACCCTGCTTACAAGAGTCTGCAGACGCTAACATTAATCATTAATGGACGAGTAATACTAACTTATTAAGCGATTTCTCCAAACAGTGCCATGACTCGCATTATGCTCTTTTTAACACTTCAAAACAGAGTTATATCGTAAAGTACTGATGATTATCTAGCGAGGTGAGAGAAAAGTTTCATTTTTGCTGCATGTCCTTTCGTAATCTTGGAATTTAAGGTATAATAACTTTCCATTAGAGGTTAACTTTACCCTGCAGAATGCTAGGAATGCACCTAAACTGTTGAAATGAGTTAGCCAAAGCCCTCTGTTCACCTTGTATTAGGCAGGTGAGGATCTTCTTTGTTTGCTCCCCTTTGTCACATGTGAAATATGTGACATACCCTGAACAGTGGAAAACAGAAGCCCATGCAAATTCTTCAAAGGGAAGGAAGTTCTTTAGGAATTGGAGGAAATTTGGAGTTGGCTGAGGCAGATACTCTAAGCCAACCCAGACTGGCTTCTGTCTTAAGTTCAAAGTCCCAGAGCATGTGGACTGACTTTCTGGCCCCAGACTTGTACACTTACCCTTTCTCTCCACCATCACGTGGTGCTGGTCCAAAACTGTAGGATAGAGCAAGTGGGCACCAAGACTCTGACAAGGAGCTTAAGTAAGGCTAACGAGAAGTTAGTACACCTGATTGTAAAGGACCTGGGGGTTCTTGGAAACATTTTTCTCCAGCCTAGGGAGTCAAAATTAAGATCTGGGCTACCATATATTCTTTAATGCCAGAGTTTAGAAGAACCAAGGTTTTGTGAGAGCTAATCAGATACAGCTATCAACTAGCAACGGAGTAGAAAGAAACTTCTCCCATTATGGGGAGTGGGTTGGTGTTAGTGGTAGTACCAATAGAACTGGAGGTAGGAAACTGGAGGGCAAGGGGAAAATAAACCTGACTTACCCAGATAGCACCAAAGGAAGGTATGATGATGGTAATCCTTATCAAAAACTGAGCATGTGAACAAGGACTCTTTAAAGGAGGGTCACCAGACAAGCCCTCATTGGCAGTAGCAGCTTCTTGAAGTTTGGAGCACTTTTGTTCCTTAAATCACCCTCTTACCCATTTCATGCGGCATTTTGATTCCTTGTCTTTATTACCTGCATCCCCAGGTACCTAAAGCATGTATGAAGGTCAAGTTCAATAGAGCTGAAACATGTTAAAACTTCAGTACAAACTGCATATTCAAATGCTAAACATTGCTAGCAAAGGCGACAGCCTATATGCTCAAAAGAAGTGAAGACCTGATCCAGGTGTTTCTACTTTTTGTGAAATTGAGTAATCATAAGCTTGTCTTCACTTGAGTAGTTTTATTACAATTCTGGAAGAGGTGGAAAGCAGTTACAAGCCCCTTCTATTCCAGGAGGGATATCAGACTAAGACTTAACAGGAACTCCTAGAATAAAACATGGCCATAAGGTCAAGGGAACAGATAGTACCCAGCCATATGGCTTCAGGTTTTGATCCAAGATCCAGAAGACTTGGCACACAGCCTAAGAATACAGATAATTCATATTAAATATCTAAATCATTTTCTATTTCTCACAGATTGTAAAGTTTTTCTTTTCGATAGAAGGCATAGTGATTAAATCGACACAGTTGCCTACATGATTTAAAATCATGATTACATTCACTTTGGATACTGACCTTCCTTTGGAAAGCCACCCTCACATACTAGCCTGTAAGAAATTCAGTGCGTTGAAAGGCTATGATAAGGTCTATAATAATACTCATCATAAATGTACCTGCCTTAGGAGAGCTTCTTGTGGTGGGCTAATACAGCTGCCCTCTACATGATTAGTTGATAAATTCAAAATTGCTTAGTTTTTTCCCTTATAAATTAATCTCAAGAGAATAGTTAGGCCACAGCATGACAGACTACTTTCAAGGCAAACAGTCCAAAATGCCTTTTTCTGAGGTTAGGGGTACAATGTACTTGCTGAGCGGAAGTAAGTGGTCCAGGGGTAATTTTTCCCCTAACTGAAGAGTTTTTGGCTAGGAAATCTGGAGGACTGATAGCTTTTCTGAGAACAAGGGGCAGAATATGACAAGGTTGAAGAGAATCTGACTTTGTAAGTGAAAATCAACTCAATTTTATTCTGTGCATTTTCCAGTCTAAATCAGCATCTCTTTGCTAAGCTCTTCTGTTTCCTTGTAACATAAACTCTAAACACTGTTAATACCACTTAGACACGCTAACTGTACTGCAGGAACCAAACCAGGTGGCAGGTGATACAGGTTGAGTATCCCTTATCCAAAATGCTTGGGACCAGATGTGTTCTGTGGATTTTTTTCCAGGGTTGGAATACCTGCACATACATAATGCAATATCTTGGGGATGGGATCCAAGTCTAAACATGATAATTTATTTATGTTTCACATATACTTTACAAACGTAACATGAAAGTAATTTTATTACAATATTTGTAATAATTTTATGCATGAAACAAAGTTTTGACTGTGTTTTGGCTGCATTTTGACAGTGACCCACCACATGAGGTCAGATGTGGAATGTTCTACTTGTGTCATCATGTCAGCACTCAAAAAGTTTTGGATTTTGGAAAATTTCAGATTTTGGATTTTTGCATTAGTGATGCTCAACCCATACCTTAAATTTAGCACTTTTACCTTTGCACAAAGCTCCTATGAAAACTTGTGCCTCCTAGTTATTTTTGAGGCTGTAAATTAAGAAAAACAATGGCTGGTAGGTGCTGTGAGCATAAGTATAGAACTTCTGCTAGAAATGTCTTAATGTTTACTTAGAAATCTTTTGTCTGCTTTGTATCTTAGAGATGCTCTATGAGTGGTAGAAGGAGTATGCATGGCCTTGTATTTAAGGGATAACAGTGGGCAGGGGGAGAAATTATAAAACAGGGCTTCTGGATTGTGGCTGATTTTGCCACCTCAGGGTATCTGGGTGGGCACTGCTAGCTAGTAGTCAGGTAAAGGAGATGATGAAGCCTTGGTGATAGACAACATTTGCAAGTTACTTCACTTGTTATAACTCAGTATTGCCCCAAATACTGTGAGTAAACAGGTTCCTATTTTATTGACTGCCTCTTGTCTTTCATTTTCTTAAAATGGCCTTCCTAAGATCTGAGTTATTAATGGATCTATAGGTTAACTATGTAGGTTGTAGATTGCTGCCAATCATCTTTGTACATCTGCTTGAAACACTTGAAGTACATCTACTGAGCAGCTACCATATGGCATCAGGCATGGGGGACACAGTGACCACAGCATTGGTCCCTTCCTTCATGGCACTTAATCTATTGGGGCAGCCAAACTGGGAAATCAATAATCCAAAGACAGCCTGGAATAGAAGCTCTAAATAGGAGTGAGCAGATCTAGTGTTTAAGACTTAAATCGTGAAAGAGGCAGATAGCAGCTGAAGATTGCTGGAATTCTCACATGCTACCTGGGTTATAGCTTATGAAGTTTTCATAAAATCACCAAGAATTTAGACTTTAATATGACAAAGCCAGAAACTATTTACTCTCTGCAGAAGATCTTACAAAAGTGATGTGATTCAAGCAACCATGGATTGCTGCCAACATTACCAAAGAGCATTAAAACACGTCAGAAGTAAAATCTGGGTCTGATATATCAAACTCTTAACCTTACCAGTTAGCCGCTGCTGTCAGAATTGCTCTACTGACATGGAAATGAGGCCAACATACCCACACTGACACGCTCATTCTGATGGACAAGTGTGGAAAGATGCACTGTTTTTAAATGAAAAAGTGCTATAAATACAAGGTGAACATACCCTCATAGGCATAGGGAACAAGAGCCTTTATAGCTTATAGTCTTTCAAAGTATTCTAGCTAGTAAAACAACTGGTCACACTTGGTTTCAATTTCAGAAGAGCTGGGAAGAATGTTTTGACAAAAGTCTCTAGTTCAGGCCAGCTTTATTAGTGAACCAATGAATCAACTGATACATCCAAGACTACTAACTAGTGCTTAGAGAATCTTTGGATGTCAGCCCCCAGGTCCTGAATTACAAAGACAAATTGCAGGCCCTGCCTTAGGGGATCTCTGTGTCTAAAGGTGGAAATGGGTAGCTAAATGCATCACAGTGCATAATGGCTGTGTGACAGGGACTATGAGAAAGTAGCCAGACCATACCTACCTCTGCCAAAGGCATCAAGGGCCTCATTCAAGAGTACCATCTGAGCCCCTCCTGTTGGGTAAGAGAACAGGGGTAACATGAGCAAACCAAGACAAAGCAGCCACATGGGAGGGCAAAGGCATGGGGAGGTGAGGGCGTCCCCTTGAAGCTGTTAGCTCAGCCAGTATAACCGGAGCAGATGGTGGCGGTGGCAGACAGGGAAAAGTCTAAGGAAAATCGGTAGGGAACTTACACTCAATCCTAGGGACAGTGGGAAACCAGGAAGTGATTCCATCCTTGGCAATTCTGGCCATTCTAGGTTGCTTGAATGAATCACCATCTTGATTTGGCCGGAGAATGTGGCAGCCTAGAGGCAAATAAACAAGAGACTTAAATTTAGATTAAGTGAAAGATGGGGACTTGAACGTGGTCAGAGCTTAATGGCCAAATGTCAGGATAGAGGCCAATCTGTGCTCATTTTTAGGCTGTTGATTTAGAGTAATGGACCAGTCAAAGACAGAGTACACTGGGAGGGGAAGATAGATTTTAGAAGAACCTCTTTATTGTACATGCCTATTAAGGCATCCAGATAAATTTTACCTACCTAGTAGGCTCAAGGGCTTTGCTCAGGTTGTCACCGTGATGTCCGTTGTAAGAGATTGGCATTTATCTCCTGTGCCCATCCAGGGATAGACATGAGGGCATATGGGGGTTAATATTTAATAATATATCTTAAACCCTGAAAATGAAATAGCCATTTCCATTATGGGTAGAGTCATAGCTGCTTAACCTTAGTGCAGTGGTTCTCAAAGTAGGGTCTGAAACTAGCAGTGTCAAGATTAACTCTTTAGAAATGCAAACTTAGGCCCCACCCTAAACTCACTGAATCAGAATCTCTGGCCTGGGCTCCAGCATTCTGGGTTTTAACAAGCCTTTCAGGGGATTCTGATGCATACCTAGAACTTGAGGGCAACTGACTTAGTTTACCACCCATAGAAACTAATTTCGAAGTATATGAGGTGAAGGGCCTTTGCTCTGACTTGACCAGTGTGCCCTAGACAAGAAAACCAAGAGCCATAATCCTTCTGGGAAGAAGACCCACTGAGGAAATTCTAGCAGTATATCTTTTTTTAAAATTAGAATGAGGAAGGGAAGTGCAGGGCTCTATCTCAACAATAACGCTGTATTATGAGAGTTCATCTTGACAAATGAAAACACCTACTTAATTGGATTAATTGAAGCTGGCTCTTTACCTAAATTCCAAGTCAACAGAATATTCTAGAAACACATAGTCCTGAGTTGGGCACTCTAGTTTATTTGAATGCTCAGTAGCACCATATCTGGAGCCAGAGTGCCTGGGTTCAAATCCTAGCTCTGCCCATGGTGATCTTGGGCAGGTTACTGTACTTCCCTTCTCTGAACAGGTTTCCTGATCTGTAAAAGGGGAATAATAGTGTCAACCATGTAGGATTGAGAATTTTAAAAGTTAAGAGACATGAAGTCTTAGGGCAGTGCTGGGCCAACAAGAAAAAACATCTACTTATTTATCCATGATTCTGAAGATCATCTCAATCCAATATAAAGTAGAAAACTGTCGACAATTGTCAACTGTAAAATTCACTTATTTCAGTGATCAGAAGAATCAACCTACATATTCAACAGCATTTAGTGGCCCCCAGACTGGTTCTTGCAGTGCTTCAGAGGCTGACTTTAAGGCCAGAACAAAACTTTATGCCTGACAGCACAGAACCTCTTCCTTGGCACCTCTGTTGTGGTACTTTGCCTCTTGTGAACCTCCTTCCCCCTGGGAAAACTTCTTTGCTGACTCAGAAATCTGCTTGTCCTAAAAGGAGTTTTAGCCTATGAATAGAAAGATTGGCATTAAAGTGGCAGGCAGTGAAAGTGAACTGGACTAAAAATAAATGCCCTTGGTGGCCCCAGAAGTGCCAAAACAAACAGACGGAAGAAATTCCAGCAGATGATAACACCTCTATGCTCAAGCAATGAGGAAGGGCACGAGAGATGTAAGTGCTTGGTCCTGGTGGCCCCAGCAGTGTGGCAGCATGAGCCCCTCTGTGCACGTTGAAGTACACTCCTAGCCTGATACTCAGAGACACCGTCTGTATATTCTGGGCATGCATGTTGGAGCACTCCTGCCACGGTGCTGCTCAGAGCCCAGCAGGGAAATTTGTAGCCCCTCTTGAAGGCTCGGTATGTACTGTAAGGTCTGTGCAGTTTTTTTTTTTACTGAAGCTTACATATTGTTCTCCCATATTAACCCTTGCAGGGACAATTAGACAACAGCAGGCTGACTTCCATATGCATTAAAAACCCTGAGTTTCTTGGAGCCAGTGAACTGCCAACATGTCTGGGTAGCAACGTTAACAATTTAGGTAAGCAAGGCTCCTGGGACATGGGCGCCTTGACGTAAGTTTGCATAGTCTGATTCCATCTCTCTAAGTGACAGTAAAAGCCAGTAATTCTTTGACACTTTGGGAATTCATTCATTACAAATTTAAATAGCCACATAAGCGAGTAGGCACAAGTGACTTCCAGCCCCTTGACCCAAAGGAACAGAAATATGCATTCTAAATATCAGAGCTAGAAGGAAAGCTAGACAGTTTAATTTCTTGAAGCAATAGAACCCTTTTCTAATTCTTACACAGAAATCTAATGTTCGAAAGAAAGCCTTCTTGGTTGAGATGGGTAGAACACAGAGAGCCCCTGCTGTTCTGGCCTATCCCCCCACTTCACCCACCCCCTGGCCCTAAGCCATTCATGTGAAACCCCATGGCTTTGAGGAACCTGTTAAAAATTGCATTTTACCCCAAATTCTCACCTTTCTGAGCAGGCAGACCCTGGGATAAGTACCTTAGTGCTTCTACTTCCAAGGTTATTTTTTGAGGTGTTATCGGCTTTAGCTTAATCTAAGAATTAAAAGAACCTCAGGTGTAGATGATTTTAAGCTCAACTTGTTCGCTTTATAAAAGTATAATGCCGAACCCGGGACTTAACTTTCATGGATGGAAATAGACTGCAGGTTCACAATCCTGTAATCCCAAAAGCTTCAGGAACCAAAAGCTCCTTAACTCATTTGGTGCTCTCAATTCTGGAGCTGGGTACAGCAGCAGTCCTGGTTGAGCACTAGAGGTGGAAAGGCAGAACCTTTTTAAAACTTGAACAGAAAACTTAAAGCGTTGCAGTCAGATGACTTAGTGTCTGAGTTCTCCTGCTCTGCGTGAAGCAGAGACTTAAACAAAACTAGGGAGCATTTTCTGCCCAGTAGCAATCTCTCAAAACAAAGTGCTTAGGAAACTAGGAAACTGAGAGGCATAGCCATAAAGCTTAAGGTCTTTATTTGCCTCTCTTTAAAGGGTCCTTTATAAAGCCAGCTTCCCTTCCCACCCCCACCCCGCTCTCGCTCTTTCCAGCGAGCGGGGATGTTTTAGCGGCACATTGTACTCCCAGTGCCAATTGCCCCTCTGTTGGAGTGTCTGTGCCTGCAGTGGCAAAACACAGCTCCACAATGATCAGGCAGAAGCTTGGGTTAGGTGGAAATATCGGAGATAAGAAAAGGTAGAAATGAAACTCCTTTTTGTCTTAGGATATTTTCTTAGTAGAAAATGCTCTGTCTGTCCTGAGCCTACTCAATATAGACTCTTGAGGCAGAGTTGCCAGGATTTTAATACAATTGATTACTATTGATAGCTTGTATACTACAGCTAAATTCAGACACCCTCTTCAAGGTGGTAACAGACTAAATATCAGCCTTAGGAAGCTGTATGCCTGTATTTCATCCTAGGCCAGTTTGGGTGTTTATAAAATCTGCAGCTTCAAAACTCATTTTGAAGGAGGTCTTCTTTTGGGTACCTAACCCTGAAGTGAAAAATCATCATTTGACATCTATGTTTAGGTCTCCATCCAAGTCCGATTACAGGTTTCCTGTTTTGACTATGTAGATACCAATGTTTTTATCTCATTTTGACTTAACAACCTTTGTTAACTAAAACTTTTAAAAAATTCAGAGCCTTTCAGCCTTCACTGTATCCTAACTGCAACCTATTTTTCCCCCAAGTATATTTATACCTATGTTCTCTGACTGCAAATTGTTTTTCTTCTGCTTTTTCTAATAAAGTACTCAAAGAAGATTCTTACCACTCTCACCATCCTCAAAAGTAGTAAGGTTATAGAACTACAGCAAATGGCCCCTAGAACATGTCCCCCCAGCATTGAGAATATGGAGACTATATTGAGAATCCAGTGGTAATGGGGCAAGGGAAGGAAGCAGCTAGGTACCTCATATTGGATTTAGCAGCATAAAAATGAACAGGTGATGCTTCCTGACAACAATCTCTTCCCTCTTCTTGTTCCCCTTCTAAATCCCTAGTATCTTGCAACCAATAAAATATTGGTAAGTGGAATGCATAAGTATTATGAAATGTAGGTAAGAAGTGTCATTCAACCATACTGCTTTGTAGATGGGTCCTGGTTTAACTAGATTCTTAAGAACAGAGTGGTATTAATAGAAACAGTTTTTAAAGCAATATATTTAATATGTAAGAATGTAACCACACCCATAGGTAATCTTGACTTGGGCCAAATTTTGATCTCCCAGCAAATTAGTCACAAAGCACAGAATGCTCCCAGACAGCAGGGAGTAGCTGATACTAAGGAGACCAACTAGAGTATTGTGTGCATAACACAAGCGTTCCAGTCTGTGCTTGTCGCTGTAGTACCAGTTCTTATGCCAGCATGCCACAGCTGCAAATGCTGAAAGGTGGCAGGAAATCGGAAGGCTTTCTGCTTGGAAACCCTCCCTAAGTAATCTGCATGAACTATATGATTCCACTGGTTTTCCCAAATATTTGCAGCATATTTGCTTTAAGTGACCAGATCTGCACCTTTTCTAGAGATCACTTCCTCCAAAAGGACAGAACTGCTGATGATAGGAATCACCTGAATATTAGTTGTCCCGTGCCAGGCACAAAACTAAGTTACCCTACTTACAAGTCTTAGTTCATACCATTATGTGGATTAAGTATCCGTACATTCAGCATAGGAAAAATGAGGTTCAGAGAAATAGAATTCAGGTCTGTGTCACTACCTCACTTTCCTTTTCTCTCATCACTGAATTAGAAATGATCTCCCTTTGCCTCTTAACTGTACTTTCTTGTTACTTTTATCTTGGAGCTGTTTTGTAAATGTGGTTTTTGCAATTAGACCTCAATTTCTAAGATGAGGAACTATATATTAAACCTCTGTTTTTACCCTCTTCTTGCTGCCCTTTCTAAATCTCCTTTACTTTGCTTATAATAGGAACATTATTCATGAATAATAGTATGGATGTGGGCAAGAAATGCCATTAAAGGATTAGGGTTTGGCTGTGTGATTGTAGCCACACAAATGGCTTAAACAAGTGAGAGAAATGAGCCCAGGGGCAGATGTGATGCCCCTTGTGGTGTCTGGACAATCCAGGTTCCTTCTGTCTTGGTCTGGCTCCATTTGCCCAAGATCACTATTCCAGCCACCATGCCCAATTTTCAGGAAACAGAAAGGAATGAAGGGAAGGAAAATGGATCCTCTGTCCTTTTACTGTTTCGTAAAAGCCATATATACCATTTCCATTTCGTTAGCCAGAACTTAGTCCCTTGGCTATGCCTCACCGCAAGAGAGGCTGGGAAGTCCAGTGTTTTGTCTCAGCATGTGCCCAGCTAAGAAGTCAGTTACTGTCAGTCACTGCCCCTAGACTGTTGCAGCCTGCTGAGTCTGCAGCTATCTTGAGAGAGCCCCTGTCCATGGGTTTTGGGTAACTTGCATCTCTAACTTACCACCCTTCTATCATCGCTTTGCTTAGTGTTCCCTTCTGATTCTAGGGAGAAAAACCAAATGTGAATCCTCCCAATTCCAGTGCACGAACGGGCGCTGTATTACTCTGTTGTGGAAATGTGACGGGGACGAGGACTGTGTTGATGGCAGTGACGAAAAGAACTGTGGTGAGTAAAGAGTTTGATGATCTCACGTGCCATCTCCTTTGGACTTAGACATTTTATTAAAATGGGATGATGTTATCTTAGTGTCTACAAATGTACTGAGATTTTGAAAATAAAATCCACTCCTAACAATTGCTTTGAACCAAAGTCCGAAGACTCTGAACTTCCCCGTCTAAAAGAATATAATTGGATATTTAACATGAGGTTATCAACTTGAGTATGGAGTGTTGAAGATAGGATGGATTTCCTTTTAAATGACAGGTCTCAGTATATCTTAGATGAGGCAAACATGTGGTATAGGAAGCTGGGGGAAGGGAGAAAAGGACCAAAAATAAAGGCAGACAGAAGATTGCTTAGAAGTGACTTTTTCTTTTTTCAATTCTCAAATGGCTCTGATCCCAGAAAAGCAAGCAAGCCATGGACATGAGGAAATCCCATAAAGTTACAGGGGGTTAATTAACCCCTGACATAGAAATTACAAGCCAGCACAGATCAAAGATCAGATAAGGGTTCTTTTTTAATTCTCTGCCTACAATAGTTGCTAATGCTAAAGCATTAGCAGGGCGGAAGACACTCTCTCTCCAAGAGAATGGGGATATAACATCATACCCATCAATCAGCATCTGTGAAAAGATCATTGTGAGAAATGCCTGTGTATGCACTTCTCATGACAAGCCAGAACAGCTGAGAAGTACCTGGCAAGCTCACATTAGGTACCTTGAATACATGCTGTGGTTTGCTTTATGGTCCCTTTGTTCAATGTTGTAAAAATCCGGAAACAATGTTGTGTGTGACTATTGGTGCTAGTGTTGTTATTTACCTTTTAAAAGATGTTATATGAAGATGTTCACTACACAAACTAGAAACACAGGAGAAAAGTAGAAGCTAAATGTAGGTTTCATCAACAGCCATCTTGTTACGGCCTTCACTGCTTCTTCATGCATCATTACTGAGATAGAGTAAACATCATGGCAGACATTGTCCTATGCTTGATGTCTCTGAGCAATGTCACAAGTGTTTTCATGCCAATGTGCAGATCAGTAGCTTCTTTGGAAGCATAGAAAGTCCATTCTGCCATCTCAGGGAAGAAACTTATATCCAGTCTCAGGACCAAGAAGAGTTCTCCTGTGTAACACTTTTCCATCATTTGCATTTTAACTCTAAGATTTTAATTGACTCCACGAGATATTGAGTTCCATGCTATTTCTAGGTTACCTAGGTAATTTAGTTCTCTCACTAAATATCTCCCTTGAAGGTCCTCACTCTTGTCAACTGTTCTCTTAGTGTAAATAGCAACTTTTCCTCTATTCTAAAGACATATTTGGCAAAACCCATTGCTTTTTCTTAAAAAGTAATTGTTCTCTTTATGTTGTTGAAGTCTTCTTTTACCATCTGACTAAATCAGTAGGAACTGACCTGGGTCATCTTAGGGCATAATCACTGGCTTTTCCTAAAATAGTCTGTTATAAATACCTTCTATTAGCCACATGGTAGGAGAGTTTGGAAGAGGGAAGGAGGTAGTTGTACATTTAATTGAGATTATTTGAGGTGGGAAAAATTAAATATATTCTTAGCCAGAATTTATCTCTGCCTCTCAAGTGTGAAAGTAGAGGAAGAAAGTAGAAGCTGGACACAGGGAAGCTCTGAACACTTACTTGGAGATGTTCCTTTATGGAAGAGAAAAGCTATACAATTACTTAAAATTTCCAAAGCCACCTCCTACTTTTCCTGTTTAATCTCTGGATATGGAACTTGGATATAATTTTCAGCAGGGCTCTTTATTCAAACATGCCAACTAGCATATTGAATCAGCGTGGCCTTAGATGTGCTTTCATTGGTCCTGTTAACTCATTGTTTTGTGGTGGTCTGAGCGTACTAATCAGTAACTTAAACACTCTGAGTATGTAACTGCTAAGTCTCTTCCTCTGTGTCACATCTAAACTTCTATCCCTCTCTCAAGGCTCATCTCAAATATCCTGTCTTTACCCTCCTAGTCTGTGATCAGAATGAAGAAAGAGAACTCTATGGCAGTTTGTCCCTATTTATCTTTTGCTCACTTTGTTATACAGCCAGTCTTTCATATCCTCATCATGTTTTCTACTTCTTAAAATCATCTGGTCTCTTTACAGCCATTTCCCTACTCCTTTTGTTGTAACCTCTGAAGAATATCACAGATTGAATTCACCCCTGCAGATGCTCTGGCCTCTTCCTCCATGCTCAGGAGAATGGGCCTTAGATAGCACTTAATTCATTAGCGCTGGGGTTTGAGTATTTTGGTGATTTCAGAAACAGGTGTGAATCTAAGAGCTGACATGACCTTTCTTGTTTCCTTGGCTGTGCAGTTCTAGGAGATGAATAACATTTTTGCATCATCATAATTTGTCAACCTATATTGAGTTCTAGAAATTAACTATAATCACTATCTCCCTGCTTTAAAATATCTAAGGCTAAACCAGAGTGGTCCAAGGGTAATCTCTAATCTGTGAGAGTTCTAGCTAGCTTAAATTCTTGACTTGATGCAGTCCCTTTCAAATTTTCAGTGAATTGCAGACTTTTAGCTGATTTACCATCACAGAATAATTGTTAGAGAGGAATGTTTTAAAGTGGAAATTCAGGTAGAAAGTGTAGGCACATAGGAAGGAAGAATATAGTCTGACAAGGATAAACCTAGGGTATACTGTATGGCTATTTTATCAAGACTTTTCCTACTCTCAGATTCCTTTATGAGTAGGGTGACCAGTTTGCTTAGGACAGTCCTGGTTTATGCTTATCTTCTTTGTATAATTAGCAGTGTCCCCTTTCTATTGAGACTGTCCCTATTTGGACAACAAATTGCATGGTAACCCTAAGTATAGGGGAGATGGCCTGCCCTAGGAAGAGACCTTGCCTTAGGCTTTTTTAACACTAGCAGTAAGTTATGGATATCAGCACTGGCAGCTTCAATAACTTTTAGCTGATTGATGTTGGCCTACCCTTTGGCTGAAAAGGCTAAAATATTTTCTTGAATTCTAAATATGAGCTCTTTGTTATACTGTTTGAGTTTTCTCTCCTTCCTAAGAGATAAGTTCCTTTGCCCCAGAAAATGAGTAGGGGTGACAATATTCAGTACTGAGGCTTAGCCTTCTATCTACATCTATTATTAAGACATGCCATTAGAACAGTGTCTTAGTTCAGACTGCTGTAACAAAAATACCATAGACTGGGTGGTTTAAACAACAGAAATTTATTTCTCACAATCCTGGAGGCTGGGAGGTCTAAGATCAAGGTGCGGGCAGATCTGATATCTGGTGAGGGCTCTCTCTCTGGTTTGCACATGACCATGTGCTCACTGTGTTCTCACGTGGTGAACAGAGAAGGAAAGCAAGCTCGCCTTTCTTTTTATAAGGGCACTAATCCCATTCACGAGGGCTCCACCCTTGTGATGTAATTACCCCCACCAAAGGCCCCACCTCTTAATACCATCCACATTGGCAGTTGGGATTTTAAGACACAAATCTGGGGGAGATACAAATATTCAGACCATAGCAAACAGTTCTATGATCCAGTCACAAAATGGAATGTTTGGTTGTTAAATTTAAGAAGTAGTTAAATAACTTAGAAAACAGCACATGAAGAGAATGACAGTGTTACTTAATCTCAACATTATAACACAGGCAGGAAGTTAGATGTATCTATGGTTGTAAGGTAATGGGCAACCTTTGTCTTACCTTGATTTCAGTATCCTCCAAGTCTCTCAAATGAGCACCTTCCTCCTCTAAAAAAAAGAATGATTTTTGTGAAGTTCTCCTGGACGTTGGCGATTGAGTGCCAACTGACTAAGCTTTATTTTCAGAGGTAAACATACCAACAATGCAGTTTTAGCCCTACTGTGAAGATAGGGCTCTTGGGTAAGTGACTTCAACTTTAACCCTTCAAATACACTTTTGTAGTAAAGAAGACGTGTGCGGAGTCTGACTTTGTGTGCAACAATGGCCAGTGTGTGCCCAACCGATGGCAGTGTGATGGGGATCCTGACTGTGAAGATGGTTCCGATGAAAGCCCAGAACAGTGCCGTGAGTGTGACTTGCTTTGGACTTGACCTTTTCCAAGTTGTTCTGTGTCTCGTAATTCTAAGTATGGCTTAATCCACTACTCGGTATTCATTTTTCTTTGCCTGCCTTAAAGTTTAGGCCAATTGACTCCAAGGTCAGTCAAGTTATTAACAGTTCATCAGTCTCCTTTAAAGAATGTACTCCCTGCTCTAACAAGACTGACATTCTCTTGGGTAGCTTCACTGTTGAATACTTAAGACCGAAGCCAGAAGATCTGATTAAGAACTCCTTGACTAGGTGCATAGATTTCAAATGTTTGATAATAATGAATCTGAGCAGATGGTACACTGGTCCTGGAAGCTAAGTCAAGATGTGAGGTTCCCCATAGACCAAGTAGAAGCTTTTAGATGCACAGCTTCTCATATTATCAAAAATCTATTACTGAAGGGGTGCAGTAGCTAGTATTTGGTGATATAGTGACTTTTAACAAACTCTGCAACCTACAGTTACTAAAGCAGTGATCTTATAGCTTGTTTTTAAATAAGATAAACTTCTTAGGTGTGCAAATGTGTGTCTGTGTTCTTAGGCTGATACTCAGGAAAAAGTCTGAGATCTTAGAGGATGATGGTTTGGGATCATATAAATTGAGATTATTTCCATGGCCAGGTAAAGAAAGTCTTGGAGTTCATTAGTTCATTTTGAGGGAGGCCTGCTGACACACTGAAAAAGGACTACTGTAAACAAAGTTTAGGTCTGAAATGTGATTATAAAAGAAAATCAAACAGAAAGGAAGATAAGGGTGTTACTTTCAATTTTCTAGGCAAGGAGTGAGGGGAATAACTATAATATTGGTCAAGGCCAGTAAATTAAAGGCATTCTATAAAGATTCAGCCCCAAGGTTTGGTGGAGGACAACCTGGTAAAGGCAAGAATTAGGGTGTGCCCCTACTTTGCAAGATGTAAATCTAGAGGAGATTGTGAAGGAGGCCTGTGAAGAAATCTAAGCAATGGAAGATTTTGTAAGTGTTCGACCATCTGGCCTTGAATGAAGTTGGAATGAGGTGACAATATGTGAGTGTGCCCACTTGATATCCAACAGATAAATAGCAGGCTAGGAGCAGGCTGGCCCATAAACCTAACTATGCCAAGTAAAACAAAAGCCAGAGCTGAGCACACCATGGGACCTTGAGGGAGTGACATGGTCAAGGCCCTCGAGTGCACTGCCACATAGCATGGGTTGGCGTGGCTTCTGAGAAGTGGAGCTGGCGAAAGAACGGCCCAGGCTTCAGCTAGTAAGTTCAATGTCACCGGTGTGCCAGGCCACCGAGTTGCAGGTGTTCCCACCTCCAGGCAGCGCAGGAGCAGCAGCTTTGCGTTGATCAGTTTTGAGACTGTATATCATCAACAGATATGAGAACATGCCGCATAAATGAAATCAGCTGTGGCGCCCGCTCCACTCAGTGTATCCCAGTGTCCTGGAGATGTGATGGTGAAAATGATTGTGACAGTGGAGAAGATGAAGAAAACTGTGGTAAGAAGATCAGTGTTGAGTGGCGTGCCCCAAAGGCCCTTTTGCTCAAGGAAGGGTGGGTAGGGGAAGCCCACCCCAGCATGAAGATGCACTTACATCGACTCACTTTTCAGTGACTTCACTATCTGCTCAATTCCTTGTCCTTCATAACTGCCCTAAAACTCTCAAAGACATTCACATGGTAATCGGCCATCGCTTGGTGTTTCTTTTAGGCAAATAGAAATAAGAAGGTAAGTCATTCAAGGCATCATATCTAAAGGTAGCTCAGTGAAGCAGCAGTTGTGTGGACTTTGTTAGGGCCTCCCTCACTTTGGCTCAGTAAAACTGCAAGGTGAGTAGGCTCTCAAACACCTTCATAGGTCTAACCTAGATTGGCTTATTGGAATAAATTCCTTGAGTATCATACAAGCATTTCTTTGCCTCCAAACTAGATTCTACCATAACCTTTCCAAAAGTTAAACTGGCACAGAAGCACAAATTAACATCTTGCTCGCAGACACCCAGAAAAGTCTACCCAACTTGTGATACCTTTGTCTCCCATTATGGTTCTTACCTCTGAAAGCTAACTCCGTTTCCTATTCTTTCATGTTTCTGGTCTTGGAAAATCTGTAGTAAAATGCTACATGTTAAAGGTGAGGCCCTGGGAAAATCTCTAGGTTGAACAAACATTGCTTTGAATTCTTTCGAGCTACCGCCCCTTTTATAGAGCCTCTAAAACCCACAGCTCCCAGGTCTGACACGTGTGAGCCTCCCGATGTGGTAGTATACAAGGAGCTCAGGGCACTTACAGTTGAAACACCAGTGTCGTGAGTAAAGATCACCTCCTGAGGTCAATACCACTGCACCTAGTCCAATGAGTTTTCGTGTTCAACTCTAGAATTGAATTTTATGTATTGGTCAGCCCTGGAGCTGCCGAGTATTTCCCTCATAAATCTAGACTTGGCTTCCCAAGAGAGTCGTGGTCTCTATTCTAATTACCACCAAATTGTGACCTTAATGTGTTTGGCAGGAATTTAAGTCAACGTACAAACTGGCTAGTATGAGTAGCTTATCGTGATTCTAGCCCTGGCAGTGACTTTTTAAAAACTGAGTGTTTAAGACTCGTTATTCCTGATCCTCATTTATAGGACCAAAAAAGGGGGAACCATGTATGGCGGTATGTGGTTCATTTCTTTTTGGTGATAACGTCTTAAAGCTCATTGTGAGCATTACCTTGCCTGTGTACCTAATGCATGATATGCTCAGCTAGTGATGCAATCTGGCCTGACAGGCAGTATGTTGATTCAAGGATAACTCAGTCTCTGCCTTCCAAAATGCAATCCCCTGCTACGGTTTAAGTTATTGATCACTGTCCCTGTAGAGTCAATTGTGATTCTCATCGCAAATTTATTTCTGGTCTTCAACTCTTTTCTTGATCCTTTATTTCTGTTCTCATTCATAGTGTGCCTGCATTGTTTTATACGATGAGACTGTTCCCTAATATTTCAGGAACTTGTTCTTGATTTAACTCCACTTTAGCTTTTGAATTAAGCTAGGAAGCTAGAATTAATGATCAAGGATCAGTATATTAGATTTAGGGACAATGGTCTTAAAAGGACCGGTCCAGATGCACTTTCAACGGGGCATCCTCTCTCTCACTAGGCAACGTAACATGTGGCCCTGATGAGTTCACGTGCTCCAGTGGCCGCTGCATCTCCAAGAACTTTGTATGCAACGGCCAGGATGACTGCAACGATGGCAGCGATGAGCTCGACTGTGCCCCACCAACCTGCGGTGCCCACGAGTTCCAGTGCAGCACCTCCTCCTGCATCCCCATCAGCTGGGTGTGCGACGACGACGCAGACTGCTCTGACCAGTCCGATGAGTCCCTTGAGCAGTGCGGCCGCCAGCCGGTGATGCACACCAAGTGCCCTGCCAGCGAGATCCAGTGCGGCTCCGGCGAGTGCATCCACAAGAAGTGGCGATGCGATGGGGACCCTGACTGCAAGGACGGCAGTGATGAGGTCAACTGTCGTAAGTAGCTTTCTCATCAGCGTGGCACGTGCGGCTCTCTTCCATGGATCAGCTGGGACAATTTGGCTGGCTTCGTTCCATGCTGTTCCCTCCCTTTGCAGCTTCTCGAACCTGCCGACCCGACCAATTTGAATGTGAGGATGGTAGCTGCATCCATGGCAGCAGGCAGTGCAATGGCATCCGGGACTGTGTAGACGGTTCTGATGAAGTCAACTGCAAAAATGGTAAGGGTCTCTCCTTGTTGGCCAGGCAAGGGGTTGCCCTGATCAGAACCCACTGATGGAACTTCTCTTCTGTGTTTCTCTTCATAGGCAATCAGTGCTTAGGCCCTGGGAAATTCAAGTGCAGAAGCGGGGAATGCATAGATATCAGCAAAGTATGTAACCAGGAGCAGGACTGCAGGGACTGGAGCGACGAGCCCCTGAAAGAATGTCGTAAGTGAAGGGGTTGCTCGAGTACAGAGCTGGGAAGGTTCACACGATCCAATGTAGCTAGTGCCATCCGGACCCTGCATGATGTCTGGTTAAACTTTTTAATGAACTAAAGTTCAAATATAGAATTAAAAAACATTTTATGACTTAAAAGAGGTTAAACTACGAACTAGTTTGTCATTGCCTGGGCTTTTAGGATAACTGATCAGCAAGAGAGAAACTTGACTGTATACTGCTTGACCAACTAGTAACTTGCCAAGGAGCCAGTCCACCCTCAAACGCATATCTATAAGACAGATGATTAGGTCTAATCATGGGTTTCAGGCCAACTAGAGAAGTCATCACAACTAGCCTGAGTTTTAAATGTGAAAGACAAATACCAACTGAGAATAGGTTGTCAAGTGACTTTGCTATGTTTTTATTCCAGATGTAAACGAATGCTTGGTAAATAATGGTGGATGTTCCCATATCTGCAAAGACCTAGTTATAGGCTATGAATGTGACTGTGCCGCTGGGTTTGAGCTGATAGATAGGAAAACCTGTGGAGGTGAGTTGAAGAAGAGCGCGCCGGGGCCCTGCGGGTGAGAGGAAAGGGCAGTTACATCTGGTGAGGTGTAGGAACAGCAAGACTAATTCTAATTTCCCTCCTAGATATTGACGAATGCCAAAACCCAGGAATCTGCAGTCAAATTTGTATCAACTTAAAAGGCGGTTACAAGTGTGAATGTAGTCGTGGCTATCAAATGGATCTTGCCACTGGCGTGTGCAAGGCAGTAGGTAAATGGACTTGGACTGGTGTTGCTCTGGTACCTTTATGAGTAAGTGCTTATCAAAGGTACAGCCAGTGACTACAGTAGTCAAACTAAATATTAAATAGTCCTTGAGAGCAATGCTACTAAACTCAGTGCAATAGTGTAGGTTAAATATAATAGCAAATCTTCCCCCCAAACATCTGCCTTGGGCATTCCTTTTGCATATGATACCATGAATACCTACCAGGTTTGCTTACTTTCTGCTTCCAAAACTTGAATGCCATTCAAATAAGTAACTTCTTTGTCAGCCCACTCCATCATTGAATGCTGTAACCCCAGGACTGCCTCCCTCAACGGTGGGAGGCGCCCGCAGGTCCCAGGGGCAGGAATTCCGGGACAGGTACTACTAAGGTGTTTAGCAGTACCTTTATTGTTTAAGTGCTCCTCTGTTAGGAGGAGGTGACTTAGAAGGACCTTGCCTTCTTACAGCAAAACTAAGTAAACCCGACTTCTGTCTTGCAGGCAAAGAGCCAAGTCTAATCTTCACTAATCGAAGAGACATCAGGAAGATTGGTTTAGAGAGGAAAGAATATATCCAACTAGTTGAACAGCTAAGAAACACTGTGGCTCTCGATGCTGACATTGCTGCTCAGAAGCTCTTCTGGGCTGATTTAAGCCAAAAGGCCATCTTCAGGTAACTTTCAGTTCCATTCTTGGTGTCTTGGCATAAGTCATTGTCACTTGGCCTGCGGGAAGGTTTGAAGGAGCTTCTCCTGTCTCTATCCCAAATCTAGCATCTAATTACCTGGGAACATTAAATCTAACACTAATTCTTTAACTATTAAATTGCTATCAGTTCCTAATTAGAAACTAACAATTGTGTATAAATTAATAGATGGTTACAGCTGTAAGATTGTATCAGATGATATCTTAATTTCTAATATTTTCTTTCCTTTCCCTATAGTTAACTGAGAACTGTACATTGTTGGTACAAATAGAAATGGTAGTGCAGCCTTTTCTTAATGCAAACTATAGAAACTCAGATGACGGCTAATGAAACAAATAGCTTCACTTAGAATTTTGTTGTTCTTGTGTATAGAAAGCACCTAGATAACCTACAGTATTATTAATTTAGCATCAGTAAGCAGAAAGTCCGTTCTCCAGGCTCTAATGGTGTCAAACTCTTAAATTTCTTGTGACCTATTCTGTTTCAGTGCCTCAATTGATGACAAGGTTGGTAGACATGTTAAAATGATCGACAATGTCTATAATCCTGCAGCCATTGCTGTTGATTGGGTGTACAAGACCATCTACTGGACTGACGCGGCTTCTAAGACTATTTCAGTAGCTACCCTGGACGGAACCAAGAGGAAGTTCCTGTTTAACTCTGACTTGCGCGAGCCTGCCTCCATAGCTGTGGACCCGTTGTCTGGGTTTGTACTCTCTGTTTTCATAGCCTTTTGGATGCTATCTGCATAGGTCAGGAACTTTCCTCATACCTGAATTGGTACTATTAAATAAAATCTCAAGATATATCAGCCCCCCCATTACCAAGAAATTTCTGGTTCAAGATGTCAATGGTGCCACTGTTGAACAACCCTGGGATGGCCTCATCTATATGACAGGTCTTCCCTGACTCCTGTATAACTGACTGCGGGGTGACATTCACAATTTGATGTATACCAAAAGCTGTATCTGAACCTTTTGCCCACCCAGTTGATATGTAAGTGATTTTTAATTTTTGTCTGAATACTTTTCTGGGTTAGCTCTAGATAATCAAACATTGCAGGGATTTTGGTAACCATATTGCATCTAAAAGCGCAAGTTGTCTGAACGTCCAGTTTAAATAAATAGGCCTTTTTAGAAACATTTACCTGAGGTCTTTCCCTAAATTGCCATCAAATAACATAGAAAGGCAGCTTTGGAAGATGACTAAAGCTGTAGTAAGTGTAGTTGGCCCCCGTTGAAGCCTCATTAGAACACAATCAGCCAGCCCCTACTATAAAATTTAAAGGGTATTCATCTTTCACTCTTCAGAAAGAATTGGCCTTTTAAAAAAGAAATACATAATCTTGTGACTAAAATTTAAATGTCAGATGGATATAGATTATTACAGTTAACAATGAGCTTGCAGATTCTTTTAGTGTTAAATTTTATTTACCCGTAATTTGGACCTTCAAGTGTTACTATTCGTCTCTAGAGAATCAATCTCTTGAGTTTTCTGTTCACTCTTTAAACGTTTGTTTCAAGCTACAAGTTTTATTCCTTCTAAACCACTAAGGATTATTTCTGATTTAATTCTTCCCAGCTTTGTTTACTGGTCAGACTGGGGTGAACCAGCAAAAATAGAAAAAGCAGGAATGAATGGATTTGATAGACGTCCACTGGTGACAGTAGACATCCAATGGCCCAATGGGATTACACTTGGTATGTATGTTCTTCCTTCTCGACTACCAATTCAACTGTCTTCATGGTGTTTTAACTTACCTCCATAGTTAATTCCAAGCCACAGTAGGTAATTCTCCGGTTCCTTCTATGGGAGGCATTTGAGATGAGAATAACACAAGTGGAATTATAGGCTTAAATTTCATGCTCCACAATTATGTGCTTGTTGTCCATTTTGGCCTGATATATGTGATACGAATTCAGTGAATCTTGGGTCTTGGGGACTGCCGTACTGAATGTTCTGAGCACAGGTGCCTTAGCATTTCCTGAATTGCAAGCTTACAAGAGTTTTCTTCTGGCTCTTTGGGGGAGAACAACAAATGGTAGCCTCTTTTAATATTTTCTGTAATGTGAGGGACATTTCTTCAGTCATTTATTGAGAATCTTAGGTATCCCTTTAGCCCCCAGAAATGAATGTGGGTACAGATTCTGCATGCTGCATCACAAGGTTTGTGGGAGCCCTGTTAAGAAACCCTTCTGGAAAAGGAGCCATGAAATTAGAATATTGAATTCATCAGATATTTTAAATGGAAGCCAGAGCAGTAATGGCTTATCATGCAATGACAATTCTTTCCCTGCTTAGACCTTATAAAAAGCCGTCTCTATTGGCTTGATTCTAAGTTGCACATGTTATCCAGCGTGGACCTGAATGGCCAAGATCGAAGGATAGTACTGAAGTCTCTGGAGTTCCTAGCTCATCCTCTTGCACTAACAATATTTGAGGTAAGTCGTGTGTCTCACACCTAAGTGTATGTCTGTGAGTAACCACAGCACTTTGGGGAAAAGAACAGGTGTAGAGGGAGGAAGAGAGGAGCATGACTTGAGAAACTGCTTTGTCTTAAAACCCGGTACAAATTAGACACTAATTCCTCAAAGCACTTCAAGAAACCTGAACTTGCTGCTTTTGCAGTTTTATATTTGATGTCCTGGATCAGCATTCAATAAACTTGGCCCATTAAGTGGCCAGTAAATAATGATGACCTTAGTTAGACACTGACTTGTGTTAATCCTGGGCAGACATGCTGACTCTGGGGGGTTCTGTTTTAGGATCGTGTCTACTGGATAGATGGGGAAAATGAAGCAGTCTATGGCGCCAATAAATTCACTGGATCGGAGCTGGCCACCCTGGTCAACAACCTTAATGATGCTCAAGACATCATTGTCTATCATGAACTCATACAGCCATCAGGTACTGTGGAGAAGCACAGTCCTTAACTGCCACTGCTAAGGGAAGCAGCAGGACACGGAGCCTGTTGGGTGGCAGTAGCTCTTTGGCAACTCAACTTTCTTTAAAAGAGAACTTTTGCCCTCTCATACCCTGCCTCAAACACTTCACAGTTGGTGTTTGATATCTTTTATTTCTGGCGTCTTAGTGAAAAAGCTTCATAACCTTAGTTCCTATCTTTTCCCAACCCCCAGTGTCAGCTTTCATTTCTGTTTCTTCCATGTCCCCTTAGTCACTTGCTAAGACTATTGCACTAACTCCCAAAGTAACTCTTATTCCACAAAGTACCACAAACTGAGTACCTTAAACAACAGAAATTTATTGTCTCACAGTGCTGGACACTGAAAGTCCAAAATCAAGGTGTTGGCAGTGTTGGTTTCTTCTGAGGCCTGTAATGGAAGGATCTGTTTCAGGCATCTCTTGTTGGCTTATAGATGGCCATCATAACACCTACCTCCCTCCAGGACACATTTTTATAGGATTATATAGATCCTCAGAACATCTGATAATATTGCCTGCTGCTCAAAACACCTGGATGGTTATATCTAAGTGCAACCTTCAAACCTCCCTATATCTGAGTTCCCTTCTACTTTATAGGAGCAAGTCCAGACAAAGCCAGAACATGCTTGGTCTCCTTCCTCTGAGCCTTCACTCTAAGCCTTGGACCAACAGTGAGAGCCAATCCTGGTTCCTCACCTCCCTCCCCCAGCTCCCATCTTTTGAAGATATCACTTTTATTTTCTACCTCCAAGAAGCCCCTTTGAATCTGGTGTCCTTAGAGCATGTGGCCCATCCCTATTCTTCATGGATATTGCTTTCACTGGAAGATTTGACAGAATAGAGAATTTTGAAGCTCCTTGGAGATGAGGACTCGTGTCTTCAACCTCTAGAACAAGGCCTTATATGTAGTAGGCACTGGAATACTTATTTTAAAGGACTTTTTTCTTGACTAGGTAAAAATTGGTGTGAAGAAGACATGGAGAATGGAGGATGTGAATACCTATGCCTGCCGGCACCACAGATTAACGATCACTCCCCAAAGTATACCTGTTCCTGTCCCAATGGGTACAATCTGGAGGAAAACGGCCACGAGTGCCAAAGTAAGGCTTTGCACACACCAGGCACTATGATAAGACATTAGCTACAAAAACTGGCCTGGCTTTTAAGAATTCTGTTTTAACTAATCATTTGGATAGATTTGTGAACCTGTCTGCTGCTGTCACATGCCAGGTGTTCGTGTTAGTTCTTCAGAACTGACTTTTAACCCATTTCAACATTGTATTAGTTTATAGGTGACTGAAGTGTCAAGATACCTCATACCAATTAGTCCCATAACACCACAGAGTCTTCATGTTTTCCTCCAATGAGGAAGAGCTGAAATTCTGCTTAAGGCAGGCCATGGCTATGGGAAACCTCAGCCGAAGACACTAATTTAAGCTCACTGTTGAACCAAATTTGCATTTCAGCCTTCTGTTCTTAACTTTTGATTAAGTAGCAAATTAAACTCATTGTGATCCAGGAACTCATATGGCTTTTATTAGCTTAATCTTGGGTCATGGCAGGGACTAGCTCAGTTTCCTGAGAAAGTAGTTGCAAGACAATCTGGTGTGCCTGGTGTCCCAGAGCATCTTGAGAACATTTCTTATAGCTCCCAGGAGAACAGGATATTGTTCAGAGGGGTCATGAAGTGTGGCTGTCCATCTGTTTGAATCGTCAAGTTCCAAACGCTGACTCTTCTGGCCCGAGTTTTATATATCTCTGTTTTTGTATGAAGACTGCTGTTTCTCTCAATTCTGATATATCAGCCCTACAACTTAGTTCAGTAGTGGTTTGTCTCTTTCACCTGGTGTTAAAATAACCTTTTGCATGGCTTGTCTGGACTAAACAGCTAGCCACTCTGGAAGGTTCGGAATAACCAGGTGCTTGGTTTTTATAATTCAGGTACTGCAACTACTGTGACTTACAGTGAGACAAAAGATACCGACACAACAGAAATTTCACCAACTAGTGGACTAGCTCCTGGAGGTATTGGGTTCAGTACTGCAAACTGTTAATCTTGACTAACAGCCACACTCTTTGTCTCTATAGTGTAAATATAATAATTAATGCAGCCTTTAACTATTAGTTCTGCCCCAACTGGTAACCTGAAAGTCATAGTCTGACCTATTAAGGTTTCTGTTAGAGAACTGTCAGTGACATGGCTATTACAGCATTTGACTCAAATACGTCTAGGCCAGAGTTGTTCTTGGCATACATTGTAGTAGATACTGAACATCAGTATTGGGTGCAAAGGTCTGAGGTTCTCCACCTGAGGGGTGAATTTCTAAGTCTGAATTCAGATTCTTTTATTCCTCTATAGGGATCAATGTGACCACAGCAGTATCGGAGGTCAGTGTTCCCCCAAAAGGGACTTCTGCTGCCTGGGCCATTCTTCCTCTCTGTAAGTAGATTCCCTACATATCTCGATTTGATAAACTTCTTAGATACCAGATAGACAATTCTAGTTCATTAGCCACCCCTTTTTTATGGTCCTTTATACTGTCATAACACTTGTAACCCTGAATTACATTCTCTTCCGTGGTATCCTTAGCACAATAACTGACAGTGATAAATGTTCAGTTACAGGAAAGGTGTTTACTGCTTTTGACTTTGGCTTTAGTAGCCTGACTTATCCCCTTTTATAATGAGTCCCTTTAACTAGTATACTGTTCTATTCCCTTTTGAAATATGTGTTATGCTTCACACAGAGGAGATGGCACACATGCTTTCCTGAAGAGTTGCAGGATTTGCAGAGAGTAAATTAAAAGTAGTTAAGAATATTTAAACCTAGGGAAAAGGACCTCTAAAGCTATTATCAGACATGTGAATTCTAAAGGACTTTGCTGTCATGGCTTCTGTCTTAAATTACTAGATTTCGAGCTTAGTTAACATACTAGGACCACCTGAATAGCTCACCAGAAGCTTCTGCAATTTTAATTCAGCAGGCCTGGGGTGAGGCCCAAGACTCTACACCAGCCTGGATGGCTGTGGCTAGCCCAGCTCTCATGCATAAGATAATAAAACATGACATTTTTATCAATGTCAATTACCATGGATTCCTGATCGTTACCTTTTTTGCATGTTCTGAAACTAGACCTACGTCACTTAGTCACCTTCTTTTTCCAGTGCTCTTAGTGATGGCAGCAGTTGGTGGCTACTTGATGTGGCGAAATTGGCAACACAAGAACATGAAAAGCATGAACTTTGACAATCCTGTGTACTTGAAGACCACTGAAGAGGACCTCTCGATAGACATTGGTAGACACAGTGCTTCTGTCGGACACACATACCCAGCAGTAAGTGAGCTTTGTGTCTTTACGCACCCTGGCTTGAAGTGAGACTTTCTGGAAAGGAGACTATTAACTCAAGGTAGAGCTAGAGCTACCTGGGCCAGGAGGAGTCATTAGGATCCTGGAGTCACCAAATACTTCATCTACTACCTGGACGTTAGTCTAACCTGTTAGAATATAAATCAGTCATTTGATCAGCATCTGACCCAGACAGAATGACAAATAGGTCAAGGTCATCATTATACTATGAGATATTTTTGGTTATAGAAATTACATGTAAATATTATCATGAACCAAGTAGCACACTTTTGAACTGTTAAATCCATTATCTACTGGATACTTAAAAAGAAATTATCATATCATAAGTAGGGAATGACATATAGGGGAGTAGGCTTAAAGTCAATGTACTGGGTAAAATTCACTTATCCAAAGTTACTTGTGTTCTGATACTGTGAACAACAAAAGAAAAAAGACAAAGTTACTAAATGCTTTATGAAGAAAAATTTCTCATCCCACCTTTCAAGCTCTCTGGCAAAACATGGAATGGTGGTCAATCCATGGTACACTTGCATCTTTCACGTTTTTCTCTAAGACTTATGATCATTAAGTAGAATAGGCAGAATCAGTCACACTGTTTTTCTCTCTCTACCAAGCCAGGTATAGTTGAATTCAAGTTAAATGCATTAATGATACAACTTAATACTGTTTTATATCTGACTTTCCTTCTGAGTGCATTAGGGTCTTTGCCAACTAAAAAGCAAGCTCCACTTTAGAGACTAGAGTTGTCACCAGTGAGTGATCACCAAGCTCATTTCATATTTTTCCTTTCCACAGATATCAGTTGTAAGCACAGATGATGATCTAGCTTGACTTCTGAGACAAGTCTTGACCGCTGAGGTCTAAACCCATAATATAACCTATGTCAGAATGGTAACCGAACCAGCAGCTGAAGTCTCTTTCTTCCTCCTGTCTGGAAGAACATCAAGAAATCTTTGCGTGGATCAAGCTTGTGTACTTGACTGTTTTTATGTTACTTTTGTAAATATTCTTGTCCACATTCTACTTCAGCTTTGGATGTGGTTACCAAGTATCTGTAACCCTTGAATTTCTAGACAGTATTGCCACCTCTGGCCAAATATGCACTTTCCCTAGAAAGCCATATTCCAGCAATGAAACTTGTGCTATAGTGTATACCACCTGTACATACATTGTATAGGCCATCTGTAAATATCCCAGAGAACAATCACTATTCTTAAGCACTTTGAAATATTTCTATGTAAATTATTGTAAACTTTTTCAATAGTTGGGACAATGGCAATAGGATAAAACGGGTTACTAAGATGAAATTGCCAAAAAAAATTTGTAAACTAATTTTGTACTTATGAAATCTTTGACCTCAATGGAGGTTTGCAAAGACTGAGTGTTCAAACTACTGTACATTTTTTTTTCAAGTGCTAAAAAATTAAACCAAGCAGCTTAACCATGGTTTGTGCCTATTCCTCCATGATGAACTCCATAAACAGCCTGGATAGTATCAAGTGTTCTAACTATATATGTGACCTACAGCTCTTGATGTTGTATAACTACACTATAATTGGGGTAGTCTTTCTTACACCCAAGTACTAAGACATCCCATTTAACATTTGTTCCCCAAATATATTGTAAAAGAAGCTAGCTTAGCCTGTACCTAGAATTCCTCTTGCTTAGAGGAGAGTCCCTTTTCTCGTTACCTTGTTTCCTGAGCTAGAGGTATGTGCTAAGGTTTCTATGAATTCTGCTTCATATTTAAGTCTGTTTTCCATGTTTTGTCATTATGTATAGGTCAAGTGCCTTCTAAGGCATAGGAAAGGGCTTTCTTCTTATAGAAGTCTAGACTGTCTTACTGTGAAGATGGCTACGGAGGATGAGCAGTCTAAGGCAGGGCGCTCTGTGTGGTCCCAGGAACAGCAGCATCCACGTCATCTGGGAACTTGGTAGAAATGCAAGTTCTCAGGTTCCAACCTAGACCTACTGAATCAGAAACCCGGGGGCAGGGAGGCTG
The DNA here is from genome assembly GCA_028533085.1 of Varecia variegata. Lineage (NCBI taxonomy): Eukaryota > Metazoa > Chordata > Mammalia > Primates > Lemuridae > Varecia > Varecia variegata. The sequence continues at coordinate 75,949,102 of CM052443.1, forward strand.
AGGATCCGTTTTCTTAAGCCCTCAGGTGATACTGATGTAAACTAAAATTTTAAAACCACTGTTCTAATGTGACTTTGTGGAGAATATGATTGTAACATCTCCTAAATTTTTAGTGTGGCGGGGATAGGACAGATTCCTGCAATGGACAATTTTTGGAACGTATGGTATAAAGAGCAGATAAGGAGCTTGAGTAGAATAAAAAGTATCATGAGGAGTTTCGTGAGTTCTCTACTACGTTGGCCCTTACTTTCTTTCTCTAAAGTCTCAGGAAGCCTGGAAGCAAGGGGAGACACAAGGCCTGAAGCAGTGCGTGCACGTTCTATGTCTAAAGGGAGGTGGGGAGTTCACGGCAGAAGGGACAGCCATTCCTCTGGGATCTAACAACTCACCGTCACAGTAGCAAGAGGATGAAGAGATGTTCTGAGTAGCTAAATGGATCAGTGGCTGACGCGTTTCACTTGCATGTGGAATATAAGGCAGCTAATGTCTTGCTTGTGGCTGAGGCAAGGACATCACTAATCCAGATGAAGGGGAAGTTGATTCTGTCATCTTGTTTAATGGACCCTCCTTGTGATTTTGGCCAAATGAGTGAAACAGAAGAGAGAGGCATGGAGCTTTCTCTCGATGGGAGGCACGGGGTTGAGCCTGTGGAAGGAAAAGGCTGTAGGATTAAGGTGGTGTCTGCCCTCCAGCTGTCTTCCTGTACGCAATCTGCACACTGAACAGCGTGCGGCCTGCTGGCAAGGAGTTGCCGTGGGGCCTAGTTGGTAAGTAGGCTAGTATCCATCATAAACTCGGAGGGCCGTTTGTTTGGCTGGTGCTTTGACCCTGCTCTGGGACAAGAAGAAAATACTGATTTTTTTAAAAATTGGATTAATACCAAATGCTCATTTAGAAGCTTAAAGTTTGATATCAGTGTTTTTTTCCCATTGCAAGGATTATACAGTATGAATCAACTATAAGGCCCAAAGTCAGTTTTTACAATAAAGCATTATTCTCCATCTTTTGCAGTCCCCAGTGTGTTCTTTTCAGGTTCTGGCTACCAGTTTCCAACCCTCAAAGAGTCTAAAGCATCTCATTTTTTTACCTTGTCCCTGGTAAAAACCATGGTACAATTCACTGTAGTTAAGAGGTGCAAACTCATTTGAAGAAACAGTATTTCTGTTGAGATAAGAATAGTTATGTGGTAAGTGGCTGCGAGTCAATTTAGCACATAATTACAGCTCAGGAGGGACTAGAGCCCTCGGCTTTATCATCCAAACAAGAACTTAAAGAATCCTATGTGAAGCATGTTTGTGTAAGTTTGCTGTGTCTCTAGAGTTTAATGTAGGAGAAGAGAATTAAGAGGTAAAATGTGAAGCTTATCAAACACTAAAGGGGAGTATATTTGGACTTAGAATGAGCCTGTCACACAAAGTGACAAAGTGGGCCCTCCAGAGACTTTAGGAATTGCCACAAGGATTGATGCTACATGAATAAACAGATTTGTGGCCTCTGGTAAAGAAATCCAGCCAGGTCCCTGAGTTCAGATATTTAAGTAGCCTCTACAAGGTATGTATTTGACAAAAAAAAAAAAAAAAAATTAGTCCCAGTTGTTCAACCAGCTCCTTTAAAACATTCTTATTCATATTCCAAAGCCTTGGTGTTGTTTCTGAGTCTTTGGTTCTTGATGAACCCAGACAAAAAAATTGAGGCTTCAACTTTGGAACTTGCTTATATCCTTGGAAGTCAGCCCTTCTCAAAGATGAGAAGCTGGGCTTTAAATAGCAAAACTATAGTACTGTAGTGCATTTAAAGCACTGACTTCAGTTAAGAGCACCGTAGAAATGGGAGACCTGCTTAAAGTCTACCTTTTCATTATCTTCACTCCAAACCAAGATAGTCTATACATAGGCTTACTCTTACACAGTCTAACTGGAGTAATTTCCTAGAATTCTGACCTAGTGACACAGTTTATTACTTTGAACCCAAATAAAAGCTACACTCCTTCCTTTTAATGGTGATAAAACTTGAAAAAAGCAGATACATTTTGGCTGACTTAGGTCCAAGAACAAAGAATACAACCTGCTAATCTTGATCCCTAAATTTGAGCCCTTTGGTTTCATAATGGGTTTAGCCTGATTCTTTGCAAAAATTCAGCCTTGTATATCCGTGTTTCAGCCATACCATGGACCTAAACTGTGAGAGTTCAGGAATACATAAAAGTAGAAAAAAAATCTTCAAGGTACTACTTTAAATATAGAGGGAATGAATTTGAAGATGAAACAATGGCATTTTTGGACTTAATTTTTCTCATATCCATCACGGGAGATTTTCAGCTCAAAATAGTTTCATGTGAAGCATAATCAGTCATCTTTGTATATATCTCATTCCTATCTACCGTCTCACATGAAAAGCTGCATACAAGTTAGCAGCAAGGTCCTAGAAACTTGGGGATCTATAGATAAGCTAGTAACAAACTGATGAAAGTAGTGTCCCATCTCTCTGTCATGTGTCCAGAATTTGCTTAGCATTTTTGAGCCTGGTCTGAGAAACAGGAATGAAGTGGGACCACCAGAGTCCCCCTGTAAATCTCCTTCCATCCATGGACACTGAGGCAGGAGTAAGACAGGCTGAGGGTGGGGAGTTCATGTTCTGCAAGTTACCCTGTGACATATCAAAAATGTGTTTTTTCCCTTAACCGTGCGTAAGGAAAAGTCACATGAGTGGCGAGGTGGTTCTGTTCAGAAGCAGTTGAGTTAACACAGTACAGACTTTGTGTCAGTCTTGTGTGTGGGACCTCGGGCAAGTTACTAACTGCCTCTGTAAAGTGGAGGTGATAGAGACTATCTCGCTGTGAGCGCCCAGTGCAATGCACACCAAGGGCTCAGCACAGGGTCTGGCATTTGGTAGGTGCAGGGCAGATGTCACTACTGAATATCGCTATCCATGCCAGGCCTCTATATTTATTGTAGCACAGTCTAGGATCTGGTAAGTGACTTTACCAGCAAGAGTTATGGGTACCTTTGCTCCCTATGAGTATAACATGCATTAGATCCTGACCAAAGTGTTCACTACACCTGTCTAATGAGATCTAAGTCTGAAATGTAGGACATGATAGTTTAAGGAGGCTTAAGGGATTACGTGGCTTAAACCCTAGAAACATAGCTGGTATGTTTCTGCCTCAATCTTTTGACTTTACTGCCTACGACACAGAAACAAATATTTGGGGGCCTGCATAGTCTTTGGATGGCTGCCAAAGCACTTTAAATCTCCCTTAAGTTCTTAACCATATGCTTGCTTTTATGCTAAATAAGTGCTCTCAAGTCTTTAATTTGATCTTCACAACAATTCTAATAGGTAAGTATATTATCTCCATTTTACATATATAAAATCTGAGGCTACAAACAATGTGTGATTCCAAATGCCCTGTGCTTACTGCCATCGCCTCTCAGAAGAGGATGCAGGAGTGTATAAAGGATAAGCGGGATATCATGTTGCATATTTGCCGAGTTCCCTTGACTACCAATTTTAGGATGCTTCGACAGTTTCTCAGGTGTCTCAGATGCCCCTTATGGCTGGCTTCCAGTGTGGCTGTGTGCTGGAAGTATATCTCTAGCACTGACATCAGGGCTGCACAGAAAACTGCTAGTTACATGTCATGCCTTCAAGACGCTAGACATTCCAAAATTATTTTCCTTGACCATCCAAGTGAAGTAGCAGTAGCTTATTGGACTGCAAAGAAAAAGATAAGGATTCCCTAAAAGAACTTACAGACAGGCAACATCATTCCTGTGTATAAGATATTGGGGGGAAATAAGCTGTAACACAATAAATCTTAAGTTTCAAGGCTCTCATATAGGGAGAGACATGACCAAGAAGACAGGAAGAACTATGGCTTACAGCCTTGAATGAGGATGCTGTAACTCCAGGATTGGATTTTAGGTATTCTGGAATCTGTCCCTGAAACCTTGATATTTCTCAACTTACACACATCACAAGGGGAAATGAATTTTTTGAACAACACAACTGGCTTTGACAGAACTATATTGCCCCTTTAAATGTCACTTGATACTAAAATGTGATTTAAGAATATGTAATACCTGGGGAGTCCAGTGCATACAACCAAATTATGCTCAGCATCTTCAAATTTCTAAAGGCACATGTTGGAACACATCTAGTCCTGCTGACCTGTAGATAAACATTTTTCTTTTATTAATGAACTGTACATTGAACTTAAATAAAAGTTTATTTTTGAGATAATTATTGTGAGTCTTTCCTTTTTCTAGAGATGTTTTATAAAAGCTTTTACTCAAATCTTTCTCCTTCTCTCAACCGAATCATTGAAGATGACTGTCACCCCTTTCTGAGAAACAAGTAGGGCCACCGAGGTCTGGACTCTTCAGGCTGGAAGAATGAGAGATGTCCCCTTTCTTGCTATTCTTGGAAGCACAATTAGTGCCTCACCGTAGGCACACAGTCCGTCATCTTCTCAAACTCCCCCTTTCTAACCCTCCCATGAAAGGAGCAAAAGTCAAAGCTGCTATTACCCAGGAATGTTAGGTTAGTCCAGAGTTCCTTCCCCGTGGGTGACTGAGAACAGGCAGTATCTGGCTACAGGGAGGGTGCCCCAGGGTGGCAGGACAAGACAGGCCTTGACAAGCAGGTAAAATCATTTTTATGCTGTTCCTTCATCAGATCTTACATGGTCGGTGTTGAAATTCACTTAGGATAAGGCTAAAAATCTTTGTAAGCCTTAGAAATAGTCCACCTGAAACTGTCCCAAGCAGTGGCCCCCAATTGTTTGACTTACATTGAGTGCTAAACCTTGAAATTGACTCAGAGGATGCAAAAGAATAGTGGGAGGAAAATAAGTAAGTTGAAGGAAAGAGAAACTGTCAGAAGTCTTCAACAGTGAATCCTTAATGAGTGAGATGTTGTGTTTTGTTAGAGATGTTGATCTCACCAGCTTTGCAGTGAGAAAGATGTAAGTTTTCATGTTCTTCCACTGCTTAATCAGCTATGGCCACAGGTACGTTGCTTACAATCCAAGCCAGTTTCTTTCCTCTCCTGAAAAATCACACCACCTACCTTCACAGGGTTCTCGTAAGACAGGCAACATATATAGCTTCACTCAAATAACTCCTGCTGTTTCTCTTGCACCAAAAAAAATCATGATTCATTTTTGTAAAAAAAGTTAAAATCCTTTAATTATGTCCATTTGAGGTCTGATTTTTTTATCTGCACTCTTGTGTTAAAGTCCCACTTGTAACAAGTATTCCTTGTTAAATCTCCCCTTAAAATGCTAGCATTTGAAGATGTTTTTTTATTCCAAACAAGTCAAGAAGATTAATGGTCCTGCACCTGTTAGCTTTGCAGAGAACATCATGTGTGACCCTCTGCTGATTAGAGAGCACAGGTGACCAATTATTCAAAAAAGTCTTTTTAATCAGTAGGGGAAGACAGGGTAAACTTCACACCCCTCAAGAAAGCATAGCACACTCTTCAGATTTATCAGGCTCAGCAAATGTTATTGGCCTGTAATCTAGGAAATGTTGGAGAATGCTAAATTTCAGGTTTGAATATTTAATGCTATAGTGTCTAATTCAAACATAGTTCTTGCCTACTAGCTCACTGAGGGCAGAGAGTATATTTTAAACCTTTAGTCATTGTTTATGTTTTCTTAAATTTTCCCATTTACATGCAAGATTTGATTTGCTGAGGATTAGTTCTTTCAAGTTGAAGGCAAATTTGCCTTTTGGCCTCACCCTAAACACATAGCCATGTGGTTTCCTAAAAAGGATTTCTACATGCTGGAGGATGGTTTTAGGTAACCAGAGAGCAATTGGCATTCCTTCTCAGACTTCAGGGGACTCACAAGTAACAGTTTCCAAAAGTTTCCTGAACAGTTCTATAATTGACACATCCTAGATGGAACATTAGCTCAGGGGAAGTGCAAAAATTTCTTAAATTTTTAGTGAAACTGAGGAAGAATATGTGGACCAGCCCCATCAGAAGGCATCCCTCGACACGCACAGACCACGCGCTCTGTGGGTCTTTACTCCACTCTCCCGTTCAGCACCTCCTATGTGCCAGGTACAGTTCTGGAATCTGTGGAACCAGTGAGAACATGACAGACCAAAGCCCCATCCTTCATCCTAGCGGGGAGTCAGGCAGTGAAAAAAGCTGTGAAGATGAACAAAACAGGCAATAGAGGACAATAGAATGTGCTATTTTAGATCAAGCAGAAGCCCCGGAGGAAGCGAGGGGGTGAGCCCACGGGGGGCACAGTGAAGACACGAGTCCCAAGGTGGGCGCGTGCTTGATTCATCTAAGGAAAAGCAAGGCGGCCTCGTAGCTGGTAGCAAAGGCAGAATAGGAGGAGAGAAGGGAGCAAGGATGAGTGATGTTGATTTCAAGGGCCATGTTGGGACTCAGGATTTTCATTTACACAATGGGACAATTTTAGAGGACTTGGGGCAATGGAATGATCTCTAATTTTAAAAGGCTCACACTGGCTGCTTCTTCAGAATAGACTCCTAGGAGGCGAGAGTAAAAACAGGGAGGTAAGTTAGGAGACTCCGGCAGTAGTCCAGGCAGATGGCCATGGCTTGTGCTGGGCTGGTGGGGTGGAAGGCGGCTCCACTCTGCATTCAGCCCATCACATGGTGGGGATATGCACAGGCTGTCTGCCTGGCGGGGGGATGTGGGATGAGAGATGGTCCCCTCAATCCAGTAGCATCTCACTGGTCCCCATCTCAGCTGTGCCCTCTGCCTGTGAGGTATCAGTTTGGCTGCCCGCTCTCCCCCCAAATAGGCAAGGGTGACAGGCACAACCCCAGCTTGGGTGGAAAAATTCAGTGAGGCTGCATGGAAACTAAGAGGAAAGCCATTCTTCTCTTTCCTAACCTAAAGAAGTCAGAACTTAGAAGGAAAAAAAGAGCCTAAAGCATAAATCCTAGTTCACAAAAGTACAAGGGCTTCTACCATTCAAATCAAGTTCTTTCCTCCCTTCAAGATAAAGGCCTTCCAGGAACACATCTTGGCAGAATTATTTTGGTATGGAATTCTGTGCTAATGGTCTCTGGAGGAACGTTTTTATGAATAGCACAATTTTTTTAATGTAATGGCTTTAGACAGAGTCCTACATATTTCGTCTATCCAACTGCTTTATATTTTCCCTGTTATCATCCTTGTCCCTAAAGGCATTGGAAAACTATGAAAACTATTTTCCCTAAGAATTTTAGAACCCTGACATTTCTGAGTTAAAAGGGCCCCCAAGGTCACTGAGTGGGACACCTGTCTTATTGAGGAGGTGACAGGTCCCCGTGGAGGGAGAAGAAAATGGCTGCCTACGGTTACCCAGTAAGGAGACCCCATTCACCAGACAATGCCTTAATTCACCCACAAGCAGCAATGACTCTCATAGTAAGCCCACAAATTCAACAAAAGCTTGTGATCCTCTAGGATAAAAAACAGAAATGGATACTGTTTTGGAAAACAAAGCCTAAGACCCAAAATTTGAGAAAAGGATTTTTGTGGGTTAGGAAGTAAGGTGAGTCTCAGAACTGCATCCCTGAATGTCACAGAATGGAACTAAATATTAACAAATAGCTTATGAAACAGAAAGCAGCCTCTTCCCAGTCATTAGCCCCAATATTCCTGTTTCCATTCAGAGAAGGCCGCTAACCGCCTATATCTCAGGATCCGTTAGGTTCCGGAAAGGACTATGCTGAGAACAGAGATTACTTTGCTGTTCTAACCTCCCAGCACTCTGTGAACTGTCCCATTATGACACAGATAAGCTTTCAATCGGCCTACCTAGTAGTTCTAATTCACCAAAGTGCCACACCCGTTTGTATGTAATCTCGTCTCCTTAGATATCTGGTGAAACTTGAATGGAAAAAGATTATTTATAACCAAAACTAAATGTAGCTTATTTAGCCCACCTTGGCAGGAGGGCTGGGAATGTCCCTGGGAAAGGAAATTTCTGTATCGCTGTGAGGGAAGGAAAATCTTTGGATTTTCCAAAGGAGGTCCTGAGCTGAGTTTGGGGCGTAGGCTACAGGTGGCCGAGTTGCCTGTATCCTACAGAGAGAGGAAATCAGGTCAGGTTGGGGAAGTCATTGTGAAGCAGCAAGTTGGAGAAGAGGGTGGAAGGAGTCACATGGTATACCTTGGAGGTTTGGGGCTCAAAGTGACAAACCACAGGGACATCCAATATGCAATTTTGAATTGCTTACATTTTCTGCACCGTAAACCCCTTCACCCCCCAGTCCTTCAGTAAAGTCTGTGGCACACACTAACACCTGTGTGAGTGGCTTTTGATAAAAATCACAGAAAGGAGCCCAGTTCTAGACCTGGGTTGATATGGCAGCAGAACAGAAACGGGACTTACAGAACAACTCATTAACTGAACTAATTTAGTCACTGCAAGAGCTTAGACCCAGAGAGCATAAGCACCCCCGGGACTCTTAGAATTCTTTGGCTGGGACAATGGGCTTTCTACAGGATGTGGAATGGAAGTTCAAGCCCATATTATCTGGAGCTTAAAGGGCAGAGTGACTCCAGATGTCGTCACAGTAATTAAATTAGGTGGGGTCAGGCAGCTTTTAAATGATATGTAGCCAGCATTTTGCTAGTCAGTATACAGAACTTACTATAGCAATGGCCTATAGGAACTTGGAATATTTCAAACTATGGAATCATCTTTCCAAAGTGCAAAGATGGCCGTGTCACTCCCTATCTTAGATGACTTCTTATTGCCCACAGAATGAAGGCCAAGGCCCTTGGGCTCAGGCTCAAGAACACCATGACCTGATTCCAGTCCTCCTATGTCCTGCAGTTCTCCAGCCCAACTCAAACTCTGGTAATGCTCACCTGCTTGTATCCTCCCCCCTTCCCCCCACCCCTGCTGCTGTATCCCACACCAGCTGTGCCTGTGCTCCTCTCTTCCCTCTGCCTGGAGAGCCCTTCTCAGCTTTCCTCACCTGGCTCTTGCTCTTCTCCAAGTCTTGGCTCAGATGTCACCTCTTCCAGGAAGCCTTGCTCATTGCTCCAATTTGGATCATGTGTCTCTTTTCTACCCAACATGGATCATGTGTCTCTTTTCTACCCAACATGTAATTCTATAATAACATGTATTAACATATCATTATACTGAGATCATCTATTAATGTGTGTAGCTTCTTGACTGAATGAAAACACAAGCTTCTTTAAGAATTTAGTCTTGGTAATCTTTGTGCCCCCAGTGCATAGCACAAAACTGGGTGCTTTTAAGTGTTCAAATACTGATTGTTAAACCAAACAGACCTCATGAATGTAAGCCATAGCTTACTTTGTAAATAAGCATCCCAGAGCTTAGGCTTCCAACTGAGCATGGGCTCTTGAAAGTAATTTTCATGAGAGGTTGTCTGCCTGGTCCAGTGACGTCCTATGCCTCACACAAGTTGAGGGTTGCTTTGTGAAGTTATGTTCAGAAACCGTAAAACTGACTTTTGCATACATACTGTTGTAGCAAATCTTACATCCTTCAAGGTAGACTTAATATTTTGAAACTGAAAAAACCATTGAGTTTCCCTCAGGGAACATAGTAATTTGTCATGCTGCTTAATGTCATTTTGAGGCCCTCCATGGATGTCCTAATGAGAAAATCTTATAGAACGTACTTACAACCAACAGCATCATCTTTGAAATAAACACATAATCAGCCAAGGGAATTACATCAAATGGGATAATACTCATCTAGGCTATTATATACTGGTGGGGCTATTTTAAAAGTTATCCTATCCTATCCTGCTAATCATACCCATTGCTTCCTTTTTGTGTTTAAAATTGATTTGCCAACTAAGTACCTTATTTAAGTATGACTACAAAAGGGCTCGATCCCACAACTTTTCATGGGCTCTTACCCTAGTTATTAGAGAGTGGAAAGTCAACATCCATTAATCTACGATTTACTAAGCTACATGTAGCATCCGCTACATGCACAGCAGGCTACTGGGTACTCTAAAACAAAACAGATTATTGAGATAAAATCCCTCTTATGTGTAACAGTTAAGTAAGAAAGCAAAGCTCAGTGGGTACACCAAATGAATGTGGCAGACAGACAGTAAGTTCCCTGAAAGCTTAGGAGATGGAGAAAACTTCGTGAGCTGCTTTGATGGAGGATAGCAGAAGTTGTTTTTGTGCCTATCAGAGTAATGGTTCCTTAAGAAACAACCCCCCCTTTAAAACTCTAATGAAACCAAAAGATCATCCCAGAAAAAAATATATATATACACTCACAAATTAATTTTACATTTAATTCCAGAGATCCCTGAATCTCCTGATGTCTGTCTATATAGAGATTTCTAAAAGGTCCATTCCCCAGGTTAGAATACTTTATACACTTAAATTAAAATTTTCTATATGTCTCCTTTTTTTTCTAAAATCCTACACATAGGTTTTCTGAGATACCATCAAAACAATGTAATGGACAGAATTAATATTTAAAAGCAAAACATAACAGTTTTTGCATTATGAAATTGTAACATTTGGAAGTTTGTTGACAAAATACTCAATTCAAAGGGTGTTATATTGGTTTGCCCTGTGTTACATACCAGGTGTGTATATTTTGAGTCTTGCAAAATAGGAATGACTTAATCACCATGTCCATATTTTCACTCTAGAAAGTATGCCATCATGGTAGAAGCATGAGAGCCACAGATTTGAGTTCTGATCTTGGTTTTGCCATTTGCTTACTTTATAATCCTGGTAAATTCTCTTCTATCTCTAAGCCTTCATTTCTCCATCTGTAAAATGAGCCAATGATAAAACTTGACTTAGTCACATCACATAATTGTTATGAGGACCAGACGGGATAACAGATGTACACAATCCAAATGTGAGCTTTTTGTTTTGTTTTTAGGCTGTTTGAATAATAGACATTTGCCATGTGTACATTTTGCAGGTTCAATTCCCAGAAAGAAAGTTTATTGAAGTTTGACATCATGAACTTTTGGTTTACAATGAAAATCACTGTGCAGGATGTTCTCCGTTTAAAATAATGCCACCCATGTTGACAATGCCAAGTCATTCACACTAATGCCAAGTGAAAGCCATTGCCTAATCTGGTGATTCTTCCGCTGACATTGACTGGGCCTTTCTCCCAGCAACACTTCATTATTTTAGAAAGGTGTTTAGGCATTGTTTGAGCTGCAGTGCAGAAAGAAATCCTGAAAGATGCTTTCATAAAACTTACATTTGGGGAACTATTTTCATGAGCTAAAAAGGGCTTATAAAATATGATGGTTTCACTCAACACAAACAAATGATAAATGTTTGAGATGATGGCTATGCTAACTACTCTGATCTGATCACCATATTATATGTATCAAAATATCACTACTTTATGAATATGTATAATTATTATTTGTCAATTAAATAAATTAAAAATAAAAACAGATTATAGCTTAGGCTTTTTATCTTAGAGTTATTTTTATTAAATGGTCTTCAAGATGGAGATGAAATATTTAAATTTGTAATACTGGTTTTTCTTTGTTTCTTACTGTCACGATAGGCATGTTTATGTAAAATTTTAAACCTAGAACAGATACACTTTGTAGAATAGCAAGTAGAACCAGAAAAAAAAAATCTATCTTTTAAAGAAAAGGCAAAACAAAAACAAAAACAAAATATGGTGGTTTCAGTCTTAAGACAAATTCATATTGTTATGTTTACAGTTTGAGTTACTAAGCTTTTTGGTTGGCACTGGCCTATGCTATCCTGAGAGCTGATGTGGTTGGTACGGTGAAACTCATTGCGAGTGGCCATTGCAATCAGATGGATCAAATTGCAATATTGTTCTTTTAAAGCAATGAACAGTCCAAAAGGAAATACAATGGCTACCATGCCCAGGAGATTGTATTTGTTCAAAATGACAAATCTCCAGTGTTGTGGGAAGGCAACCACTTTACAAAGTTGGATTATGAATAGGTCCTTCAGATTTGTGTTTCTTTTATGACTCTTTAAACTT
>CM052443.1:75961596-75980325 GCA_028533085.1 Varecia variegata
AAGTTTAAAGAGTCATAAAAGAAACACAAATCTGAAGGACCTATTCATAATCCAACTTTGTAAAGTGGTTGCCTTCCCACAACACTGGAGATTTGTCATTTTGAACAAATACAATCTCCTGGGCATGGTAGCCATTGTATTTCCTTTTGGACTGTTCATTGCTTTAAAAGAACAATATTGCAATTTGATCCATCTGATTTAAAATAAAAGATCAATTTTAAATAAAATATCTTTTAAATAAAAGAAACCAGCATTACAAGGTCACTTCCTTAAAATGATAAAAATATATGGCAGTTTTAAAGCAATAGCCTTTTTCATACTTAATTACAAAATACACCAGAAGCATTCCTTCTGAGAGCCTCAATAAAACAAATATACCATTTTTTTCCAAAGATGTTTGTAACTTGCTCACTTCTGTTCTTCATGTTATATGTCCTTGGCCCCAAGGGTCCTTGAACTTTCTTGGCTCGTGACAGATAGTTGCTGCAGGATAGTGGATAACTGGTTGGGAGAGGGCTTACAACTCACTTCCTAATTTGGCCAAATAATCACGGCAAAAGCATCTGTGAGCCACATAGATTAAAAGAAGTAGAAAACAAAAAGCTAAAATTATTGTAAAAATTATTTCCTTATAGCTGCATCAAATAGGACAACTTTGAAAAGACAAATTTTTAGTCTTATTTAGTCTTAAGAGCTCTATCCTCTGGCTTATCTTATTAAGACATTTTTGTCTTACAACTGAAATATTTATAGCAATAGGTTTATGTTTTAATAGAAATACTATTACATACATTATTTTATAGCCTGCATTTTTTCACTGAGCCATACATTATGACCATTTTCCCATGTAATATGTTTGTCTAAATCATTATTTTATAGGCTACATAATATTCCATGATACAGCTGTACCACCATCTACTTAACCTTGTACTTTTTGATGGACATTCATTTTGCCTCCAAATTTTCTAAAATTGGCATTTTAAGGACTATTTCCCACCTCCTCCCACCCACATAACAAATAGGAAACCTCTTAGATTTTTCTCATAACTCAGATTGCTCTCTCCCTAATCTTGATGGCAATCTCTGGAAAAAATAAACCAGAACCTTGGATGAAAATAGAGTGGATCAAGCTGGGAGTCAACATTGTCCATTTTCAGAACCCCAGTCTCCTTAATCCCCAGGATATTTCAGCCATATTTATACTCCTGTCTCCACACATATATTACAGGGTATTGGAGGTTTTGGTATGACCAAGTGAAAGGATCTGTAGTTACCAATAGCTGGCATTTCTTCTAAAAATGGCAAGGTCCTGAACTAAACCATGTATAGGGAAAACCACTCGTCAACAAGCCCTGCTCAGGCACACAGAGTTTTAATTAGCAGTTTTGTCCCTCACTCTTAAGTATGAACAGCCAAAAAGACACCCAGAATTTTAAAGTCTTCCAACATGAAAAGCAGACTAAATTGAACAACAAAAAAAACTTCAGAAGAAACCATGTCAATGGAGGAAATAGAAGAAAATGTCCAAAAAATTTTCTATAATTCATAGCTTTGAAACATAAGTACTGCATATATAAAAGAAGAACAGGATAACATATATATAAGAAAAAAGAAACATGCAGAATATGGAAAATTTTTTTTGTGTGTTTTTTTTTTTTTTATTTCAGCTTATTATGGGGGTACAAAAGTCCTGGTTAGATATATTGCCCATGTCCCTCCCATTCCCCCGAGTCTGAGCTTCAAGCGTGTCCATTCCCCAGACAGTGCACATCGCACTCTTCTTGTAGGTATACACCCATCCCCTGCCCCACCCCCCATCCCCCCAAGTCAGAACTTCAAGCATGCCCATTCCCCAGACAGCATATGGAAAATTTTTGGAAGTCAAAAAATACTATAACCAAAAAACAAAAGGTCAGTAAAAGAATTCAAGATAAAATTGAAAAAAATAAAATCTCCAAAAAGTAGCACAAAAGACAGAGAAAATAGGAGACAAAATATATGACAACTAGAGGATCAGTAGGAGGCCCAACACTCAAAGAGAGTGTCCCAGCAAAAATATAGAGAAAATTGGGTAAAGACAATCAAAGAAATACTATGAGAATTTACTGGGAAAGAAAGACATGAGTTTCCAGATTGAGAGAACCCACTGATTGTCCAGTCCAATAAACATCCCCCCACCCCCGCAAGGCATATCACCACAACACTTCAGAAAACTAAGAACATGGTAGAGATCATAAAGACTTCCAGAAAGAACAGGCCACAAAAAACGATCAGACAACAGAACGTCATTGAACTTTTCAACACTACCACCGGATGATAGAAGAGAATGGAATAATGGGATATTACAAAGAAAGTTTAATTTAACCTGGCATTCTATACCCAAACTTTAATCAAATGGGGGGAGGGAAGAAATAAACACATTTTCAGACATGCAGGGTCTAACTAAGATTTACCAAACAAAAAGGTATTTTTTCCAAGGAAATAAAAAGTAGTTGTACAAGAAAAATAATAAGAATATATAAGATTCAGTATTTACATTATTATAAAAAATAAGATTTACATTGTTATAAAAGTATAAATGCCAACTATCAATATATTCCCAAATTGTGTAAGAGAAGGATGTAGGGAGGAAGAATGTGGAGGCAGTGAGTTGGGAGGGATTTCAAGTGAGTAAAATTCTCATGTTTTATTGCAACAAGTCAATTCATAATATCTAATTCAATAAAAAATGATTTAGCAATAAAATGTTATCAACAAAGTGAAATATTAGCTATAAGAGCAGTAAAAGTTAATAGTACTTGTCTCTGGGTAACTGGAATAGGGTCTAGAAAAGAGGAGAGAGAGGAGACCACTAGTTTTCATGATAATCATTGTAGAACTTTTTTTTTTACTTAAAAAAATGCCTATATATTATATATATTTTTTACTTTAAAAAATGCCTATTTTATACATATATATATTTTTAATAAAAATAACTTCAAAAAAGAGATCCTGAAGCAAGCGCTCCAATGGCATGAACACACAGGGTTGAGGAAGTTCTTTATGCCTTGGTGTAAGGAAGATAAAATGATATTCCAAGAAACAGGGTAGACTCTGAATTCCATGAGGCATTGAGGAATGTGTAGGCTGAGTCAGCAATGCCCGAGGCACAGAAAAAGGAATATGCACTCTAGCTGATAGCCACACAGAAAGTTTCCAAAACATGCACCTGGATCAGAAACTGCTTTCTCTTCAGGAACTCTTCCCTGAGCCCAGCCAGGGAGAATGCCATCTGTCCAAGATCTAGGCCCTGGAATCAGAGAACCAAATTTTGCAAAATGGAAGAAAAAGGAATGGAAGAGATGAAAGAGTATGGCAGGAAGTGTAGGGAGAAGAGAGTGGGAGAGATCATGAATTAATCATTTATCGCTGGCCTACCATGTGTCAGGCACTGTGCTGAGCATTTTACATACACAGTAACGTTCTCCATCACAATAATTAGGTATTTCTATTATCTCTATTTTACCAACGAGAAAGCTGGAACTCTGAGGGGTGAACTCGCTTGACCAAACACACCATTAGTGAATGGTGGGGCTTGGAGTTCAGTCAAGCATGTCTGACATCAATGTCTTCTGTGCCATGACAGAGAAAAAGAAAGAGTCAGAGAAAAAGGTGCAGTTGCCTTGGCTTCCTAGGCTTATAAAAATGTCAGGTTTTGTTGTTTTATGTTTGTTTTTTTAAAATTGTGGTAAAATATACATAACACAAAATTTACCATTTTAATCATTTCAAAGTATATAGTTCAGTAGCATTAAGTATATCCACAATGTTACACAATTGTCACGATTCATTTCCAGAACTTTTCCATCATCCCAAACAAAAAAACAATAACACCCATTAAACAGTAACAACTCCCCACTCTCTACTTCCCCAGTTCCTGGTAAACTCTATTTTGCTCTTGATTTCTATGAATTTATCTACTCTATTTACTATTTTAGTGGAATTATGTGATATTTGTCCTTTTGTGTCTGGCTTCTGTGTTTGGCTCCTTTTATATCTGACTTATGAAACATACTGTTTTCAAGTTTCATCCATGTTGCAGCATGGATCAGAATTTCATTTCTTTCAAAGGCTGAGTAATATTCCATTGTATGTATATAATACATTTTGTTTAATCCATTCACCTGTTGATGGACATTTGGGCTGTTTCCATCTTTTGGCTATTGTGAATAATGCTGCTATGAATATTGGTGTACAAGCATGTGTTCAAATACTCACTTTCAATTCTTTGGAAGATATACCATTTATTATTAAGCCTTTTCCACTCTTTTGACATTATTTTTCAACAGTTTTGTTTTCTCAAACTCTTTCCCAAATCCATTCTTCCATTCCCACTCTGTGCTTCAAACACCTTCAGCCCATGGAGGAAAAACAGAGGAAAAGTCTTCTTTTCCAATAGCTTCTTATACTCTCTGGATCTACTTAATAACAAACACACTTGCATCTTCATTCATTCATTCTTTTATTCATTCAATAATTATTTTGAGCATTTCTCCTATGCCTGACACTATTCTTAGAGTGTGGGATACTTCAGTTAACAAAACAAATACCTTTGCCATCAAGTTTACATTTTACCTGTTGCGTTTTCTGACCCAGGTTTATCAGAACATTTCCAAATCACAGGAATGGTTTTTACAGAACAGGAAAAGATAAGGAGTCTTAGTCATTCAAGAATGCAAGTCTTAAAAATATAAGTGAATTAATGAAAGACATGGTCCTTCGATAAGATTCAGACCCCTTCAGAAGCTTGTAAGGGATGATTTGGCCCCCTCCCTTCCCCGAAGAGATGAAAACAGAAGAGCAGCAGGAGAAAGAAGAAGATGGAACAAGAGTATTGGTTCTAGCATTAGCATGTCTGGCTTTGATAAGTCCCATTTCCATGAGCAAGATATGACGGTGATTGTATACTTTCATCCTGACATTTAAAAGTCCAGATTCTTCCTTGGTTTTACTGAATGACTTAGATCAGCGGTCCCCAATCTTTTTGACACCAGGGACCATTTTCATGGAAGACTATTTTTCCATGGACTGGGGGGAGAGGGGAGGATGGTGGTAGGATGGTTTCAGGATGATTCAAGCACATTACATTTATTGTGCACTTTATTTCTATTGTTATTACATTGTAATATATAATGAAATAATTATACAACTCACCATAGGTTGGAGACCCCTGACTTAGATGACAGGCAGTACTTTTCTGTTGGACTCTAAGTCCACTGAGGATTCTAAAGGAAATTTTGAGTTTCTAACAAGTCAAGAAAGAAGGAGGTTTGCAACTTTGCTCCATATAAAGGCACAGCCTCCTCCACATTTTTAAAGAATTTTTTTTTTTTTAATTCTGGCACCACTATATATGGTACACTGCTAAATCTACAAACTATTTTAGAAGGAGCTGTGTCTTTCTTGGCTTTGAAGCCACTTAAAAAGCATCAGTGCCTTTCCAAATTGGAGCATTAGGTTTTCCCCAAAAGTCATGGATTTGGGGTTCAGTAACTAACATCAACTCAAAAGCAAATCTCAGATGACTACAGCCCCAGCTGGCATGTTCAGGCCAGTTGGTCTCTTCAAGGCACCAGCTAGAATTCAGTGAGAAGCAAACAGGTGTACTTTAATTTTCCCAGTTCAAAATCAAAATTACAAATTGACACTGAAAAGTGATCTTGAAGAAGTGTGCTTCTCTAGTTTGGGCAAGAGTGGTCAGAGGAACAGAGAACTGGTTACGTTCAGTGACACATACCAACATTAATCCCTCTACCAAAGCAAGCCAAGGCTGCCAGAGTCAGCACATTAGGTTCTAGTATCCAAACAACTTGACTGAAATTAACCCCAGCAAAGCAAACGGAAACAGGTTTACCAATATGACGCTGCCTGAGACGTATTCGCCTGCGAGCCCAGGAAGCAGCTGGACCGGGGTTTCCTTGGGGTCCCCCTTTTTTTTTCTCTTCTGCCATCTAACTTCCCTAAATGCAAATTCTGTCTAGCCTGATTTTTCTGGGTCAACGACGTTCTTTAGCATTGATTCCAAGATGGTGTAATGTCCTCAGGCAGGTAAGTTTCAACAATTGAAATTAATTTTAAAGCCTGAGTTATCCCCAAGAGAATGTTTATAAAGTAAATGTTCAAATGACATCCTCCCTTTGGAGGGCTTTAGGACATAGAAAGGAGAAATACATGCTAAGATAGAAAGTAAGGAGAAGCTCCCTCCATGGGGTATGAAAGTGGTGTACTGCAGAGGTGATCTCAGTTATGCTGGATGAGCCCAATTATGACTTTGTCTCTGTGCCAGCCTGTACATACAACAGGATAACTAGCCCATGCACACCTGCTGCAACCAGCACCTAGTAAGTAACCAGAAGTTCTGAGCCTCTAGCCCTGGTTATGAAGACAGTCCTGAATCCCCTTCCTTCTTTACTCCTGTCTCCCTGTGCCGTACCTGTGTTTACCTGTTGCTCAACCCACGGGCACTACCCTCCATTCCTAGCCCTCACTCACGTGTGGATGGACTTCACTCCTTCCATTAGTCTTGTTTGGCACCTCTGATTTAGAACCCACAGGCTAACTACTTTTCCCAGGCAAGCCATTGACCCTTCAGCCAACACCCTCAGGTGGGTGCCTCCCCTCTCCATGGGGAGACTTAGGCTATACTTTGCACATTCTCTAATCCAGACTATACCATATGGGTGACTCCTACAGGCACTGAGCCTCAGGGACCTGTGTTACGGTCCCACACCGAAAGAGATAGTGAGCTACAATGGATAACACATCCTGACCTTGGATTTAAATAACCTGATTTCCAACCCAGGTCTACCTACCATTTACAGGCTGTGTGACCAAGTGACCTGGTAAGTTTGAACTTCACATCTTAGCATACAAGGCCCTTCTCATTGTGGGATTCCTGACAAATTCTCTGGTTTCGTCTCCTGTCACCCCCTCCATCACTCCATTCAATTCAGCTACATAGCCCCAATAGTAATCCTTCATGCTCTGGTAAGCCTTGGTGGATTTTGTGCAGGTTTTGCCTAAACTGCCCTTCCCCTCACTTCTTGTCCTACCTGTTTTTTGAAATACATCTCAGGGGTCATGATTACTAGGAATCCTTCTCTGTCACTATACCATCATCATCACCACTATCTCCGGCCTCCACTGGGTTTCTTTTCTTGGACCATAGATGTACACATCTGCCTTCCCCAGTGGACTCTAAGCTCCTCGGAGCCAGGCATTGTGCCATATTTGACTTTTAATTTCCTGTCCTAACATATGTGCCCGAAACGGAGCAATACTCGATAAAGTTTGCAGAATGAGTGAGGGCTAACCTGCTTCCCATGCCTGCTTGACTTCAATCCTCACAAGGTCTGTATTAACATCCTACCTGGCAAATGAAGAAACTGGGGCTTATATGTTATTAGCTAATTATCTGATTTAAGTCACACAATCACTGAGTGACAGAGATGCTTTGTGAACTCAGGGCAGCTGGATTCTAAGCCCCATTCTCTTTCCATTGTATCAGACTTCTTCCACCATAGGCAACCAACCTCAGTGACTGATTTAAACCAACTAATGTCACAGGGACTTAACCCCCTTCTGAAGGCTTCTAGACTTGAACAGAATGGAATATGCCATGTATCACTACCTTTAACTACCAGTGCTTTAAAATTGAGATAGGCCTCGTGCCTATGGAAAGCTGAAAGTCCGCTTTTGTACTCTTGTGATATGAGATTTCCACACCTTCAAATCTATAAGAAAGAGAAAGGGGGGTAATCAGGTGGAGGAGAAAACATGACAGGCAGAAGGGAAAGCATTTATTTATTTAAGATCAAGAAAGCTAAGTCAGCTCAAGACTAAGAATGCCATGAGCACATAACTCAGTGGAAAAGCTACTTGCTGCAACTGGTAGAACTTGTCAATCAAGGTTCCAAAGATCTTTTCTTTCAGCACAATCATGCAGTCTGTTTTTCTACAACTTCCTCTGTGTGGCTTTGGGACTCTAGGCTTAGAGCTCTATGGTGCCTTCTATAAGCAAAGATTGCCCTGGAACAAGAGCATCAGAGCAGGGTTTGGGACACCTGTCACTAGAATCTTGGGAAAATTCAGTGTAACTGAAAATTAAATTTGCAGGGTCTTTTAGACAAGTGCTTACAATGATCCACTGCCAAAGTTCAAAGTGCGTGTGTTGGGATTGAAAGAGAGAGATGCTGTGCTGAGGCTGAGATGAGACGTATGAAACAGTATTATCCAGCAATTAACAAATATTGACAGGTCTAATAATAGTTTATCCTCAGCTAATCCTCTAATGTGCTCCCATAATACTACAGCTCATCATGTAGAGGCCTGAACTTCCAGCAAGCTGGCCTCAGCACCCACTTCCTGCTGTGGGTGGGACGCTGAGTAAATACTGAATTGATGATTTGTCTGTCTCAAAGACACTGACACAGCTGTGGCTGCTTTGCCTGTATTTTATTGATTCAGTTATTGACTGAATCAGTATCATGTTCTTGCCATGGAGTTCACATAAAATTTTGAATGGATTGCTTTTGCCTACAATCTTAAAATAAAAATTAAAAAAATCAAAGTAAAAAGAAATCTACTTAACCAATTTCAATGTTGCCTTGTTGCAAAGTGCAAATATTCTACTATATCCATCCCCATAAATCATTTTTAAAACAGCCCAAGTTTGTAATATTTCTTCATGGTTTATAAAATTAGCAATATGTATGCTTTCTTTTTAAATCAATACTAAACT
This sequence comes from Varecia variegata, assembly GCA_028533085.1. NCBI lineage: Eukaryota > Metazoa > Chordata > Mammalia > Primates > Lemuridae > Varecia > Varecia variegata. The sequence goes on from CM052443.1 coordinate 75,970,376, forward strand.
ATTCCCTATTTTAGCAGGTGTTGCTTCTTAAAATGTTCTATAACAGGAGAAAGGACAAGAAGAAAGCATCTTTACTGTCTACCCATTAAGCTCCAAGCTACAACCAAGAAGTAGTCTTTAATTTTCAGTCATCTGCATAATGACTATAAAAGTGACATTTATTAGGATAGTTTTGGCTACATGTAACAAAAAATCTAAACCATAAAGAATTTATGACTTCACTTAATAAAAAATCTAGAAGTACAGCTGCTCCAGAGTAGGTTATCTCAGAACTTCTACATATTCACCATAGACAATCTGAGAGATTCTTACCATATTTCTGCTCTATCACTGTGGGCTTCTCAGCTTGTCCTCAAACTGACGGTGTCATGATTGCAAGATGGCCAAATAGTTTCAGGAGTCAGGTAAACAATGGGAAGACTGGTTTCCTCGAGGGGTCCTATCTTATCAGTGAGGAAACTTTTTGAGAGCCCTAGTAGCACTTTTTCCCTGATTTATCATTGGCCGGACATACCACGTTACCATGCTTAGACCAATCACAAGTAAGAGAAATGGAGTCACAGTGATTGGCCAGCACCATTTTAGCACTGGGTCTGAAGACCAGGTCCCCTGAAACGTATGGCAATGTGGAGAAGGGTAGACATTTAGACAATAATAGTTCTGATACAGAGGAAGAAGGAGGAATGACTGCTGGATTAGACAAGAGTCTACAGCAAACACAAGTTTCTGCAATGTGGGCATTTAATACATTCATTTTTCATCCATTTAACAAATGTTTCCCAAGTGCCTTCTATGTGCCATGCTCTATGCTAAGTAGAAGGAGACACCGTAATAAGAAAGAGGAGATACTGTCTCTGCCCTCATGGACCTCAATCTGCCGGGCATTTCTTGATCGTCCACATTTTGCACAGTCCCAGAGCTGTAAGGAGCATAAGCAAGCATATATCCCAAGCCTCTCATTTTAAAGGTGAGGCAACAGAGACCTAAAGTGACTAAGTCATTTGATGGACTGGGATACACCTGATTTTGGATTAATTATCTGCAGTTTGCACTTTCTGTGGCACTAATTAGCCTGTATGCAAAAACTTTTTATATGTGTGAATACAACTTGTCATATGCCAACCCAAAATACGACTTATTATAATAAAAGAAGTTACTTTAGGGTGAACAATATACTCTATAAAATGATTCACCAGACTCATTTAGATGGCATCAATATGCCATTAAAATAAAATTTCATTTGTAAGATTAGTTCATAATTTTTAGAGGTAACCTCTTTGTAAATCATGAAAATTCAAATTTCAAATTCTTGTATCCCATCCCAAACCACAACACTCTCTCCTTTCTGGCTCTGCAGTGCTGATCAGTCCCTGTGGGTGGTAAGAACGTCTCTAATTCGCACCCTTAATGGGTCATTTGGAGCCTTCGGCGTCCTCCAAGGGATGGGTTCACCGTGCACCCCTTTCCCTTCCACTCTGCACACTGGTAGTTAAGACATACCTGTACCTAAAAATTTTGTCCACATCCTCTGGGATTCCTCTTAACAGGTGATTCCTGAAAAGATTCAAAACCTCCCAGGGCTCTGGTACAGTCTGGACATAAAGACTGTAATGGAAGCAGCCAAATCTCTCATCAGAAACTTCACTTATATTTATGCTGAATTCTTAGTTCTTATTACTCTTTTGTGAATTTATTCTACAAACAGAATCACAGAGGTGAACAAAGGCATATTTGTTGGCAGCATTATTTGTAGAAGGCAAAAATCAAAAACAATCTTAATGCCCCTCAGTGTATCATGGCACATGCCTGAACACCATGTGACCAATAAAACAAAAGAAGTAATTCTATGAGCAAATATGGAATGATTACCAGGAAACCTGAATAGGAAAAGCACAGTACAGAATAATACATATGTCATGGAGCCTGTTTGTAAATATATTAACAAAGAAACAGAAGGAATACACAGTATATCTACCTGGGATCGAATGTGCATGCAGGGAATGCTTCTAGAACAGGAGTCAATAAACTGTGGCCTGAGGGCCAAACCCAGCCCATTACCTTTTTTTTTAAATTTTTTTTTGAGATAGGGTCTTGCTCTGTTGCCCAGGCTAGAACGCAATGGCATCATCATAGCTCACTGCAGCCTCAAACTCCTGGGCTCAGTGATTCTCCGGCCTCAGCCTCCTGAGTAGCTGGGACTACAAGCATGCACCACCACACCAGGCTTTTTACTTTTTGTAGAGATGGGGTCTTGATATTGCCCAGGCTGGTCTCAAACCCCTGGCCTCAAGCCACTGTGCCCGGCCCTGCTACCTGTGTTTTTGTATGATATGAATGATTTTTACATTTTTTAATGTTTTAAAAAATTAATAGAAGAATTTAAAATAAGAATATAGTTTCATGAGAAGTATATGAAAGCCAAATTACAATGTCTATGAATAAAGCTTTCTTGGAGCACACTCTTTGTATTGTCCTGCTGCTTCCATGCAACTGCAGTAGAATTGAATAGTTGTAACAGAGATTTTTATGGCCCACAAAGGGTAAAATATTTATTACCTGACCCTTTACAGGAAAAAGTTTGCCGAGCCCTGGTCAAGAAGAATTTACAGCGCCTGATAACTGTAGTTCCCTCTGAGGAAGAGTGCTGGAGTAGAGAGATTAGAGCAGGGAGAAAGCTTCTGTTTTACTTGCTACCTTTTTGTATATTTTTGAATTTTGTATAATGGGCAAACATCACCTAATTTAAGAAGATAAACAATTTGTTAATTATTTTCTTAAATTATTTAAATTAATAATGCAATCCATTATTTCAAATTGTCTGCTCAGGATAAGAAAGAGCATGTCCTCGTTGGGGCATCCAGTCCTTGGCACGACTCCCCAGAGTGGTCCTTGGGAGTGTCAGAGACGCCAGGGAGCTGGATTGGTATGTTTTCTGTGTTATTTTGTGACTGTATTTAAAATAGTCATCTCTGTTCTGCGGAAGAAAAAAAAAAAGAGGGGGTGTTTAATGTCCTTATTTTTTCTGATGAAAAATAAAAATACGTGGCTATTTTAATGTTTCATGCGTCATCACAGTACTTCATGATCCTTTTCTGTGTGGCTGCATTAAAAAAGTCAGTGAAAGCCTTCCGTGTGATGGGCTGGACCAGGCGGCACAGGTGCAGTGAGGAACCCCCACTGCCTGCCATGGAGAAAGAGAAGAATCTGAGAACCTGGAAAGGAGCCATCTGGGCAGCTTTGACCCCCAAGTCAGCCTGGAGGTTGAGAAGAAACCTCAGGAAGGTCCCCAACTTCAGAGAGTGTTGATAAAAGAAATGGTGATGATTGTTATGTGTCCTGTAATGTACTTCAAGTACACCTTTAAAAAAAAAAAAAAACATTCAAAAAGAATGGCTTGAATTTGAATCAGAATTGCTAGAGTTGGGGCTCCCCAGAGATTCTAAACCACATCCAGGGTTAAGAACCCTTATTCTAAAAGAGCATTTTGAAAATCAACATTAGCATAATTCAAAAGAAGACATAATGAGAAAAATAAAAAATATAATTCATGATCATAATCAAGTATCTGAAAATAATCTTAATGAGACAACTATGTGATCTTGTACATGGAAAAGAATGAAACTTATAAAGAAAGCTTGAATTACTACAGAGCCATGTATTCCATGACTAAATATTTGAAAGATGCCAATTTACTCCCTTCCTCCCCCCCAAAAAAACCCCACAGAATTTATTAAACTTGATAAAGTGATTCTAAAATTATAGGAAATAACTGAGCTGAAATGTCAAAAATAATTGTGGAAAATATGACAGCAGGGGAGTCTAGAAAGATAGTGCATTAAAGATAGTGTAGCCTTTCCTACACTCACAACTTCATCCCAACTTTGTCTCACCCCCCTGAGACTAGCATCAGTTCAAGCAGTAGACAGGCAAACTGCACAATGAACAGTATGGTGCGCCAGTCTCTGGACCAAGTGAGAGGCTGGGGGCAGGAGCAGCAGAAGATAGTCCCAGGGCAAGATCTGAAGCAGTCAGCTTTTGGGAAGAGCTTGATCCACTGGGATCCCTGGACCCCCAGGGGGAAAGTTGACAAAGTTGACATTGGCCAGTCTTGCCAGGCCCAAAGGAGCTAAGAAGGCAGAATGAGGCTGGGAAAGCCTTGGAGAGCCTCCTCCCTTCTCCACCTTCTCCCCCTGAGGTCATAGGGAGCCGATGGCGGCCTTCTGCAGCCCAGCCAGCTTTCGGGGTCCAACCACCACAATCCCTGTCCTTCTGTTGCTCTCACATCCCACCCCAATCCCAATCCCAGTTAAGGCATCCCAGCAGCTGAACTGGAATAAGCAGCAAAGAAAAATAACCAGATCCTATGGGGGCTCAGCAGTCAGAGGAAAAACAAACAAGGATTAGAACAGGTCCTTGGTAAAATAAAGCTGACTGGGACAGAGGGCAACCTACCAAAAAAAAAAAAAGTAATACTAATAAGAGCACTTAAAAGAGATTCAAATTCAGCACGTGACAAGATTCCTAGAACACATGCTTTCATTTTAAAAAAAAATCAGTAGATGAATTCAAAGAGAAGATGAACACTGTTGATACTCAAATTCAGTGGCCTGGAAAATCAAAAGTACAAAATAAGAATAACCACAAAGCAAAAATACAAAGATCTAGTAACCATGAGGGCAAAGGTAAAAGGCTTGGACCACAGACCCAGGAAACCAACATGTGGATAGTAGGAGCCCGGGGTGGGGGGGGAGACGAAATGAAGAAACAAAAGTAAAAATCTTCCCTGATAAAAAACAAAACAGTTTTCAGATTGAAAATGTCTGATAAATTCCCGAAAATATTATTGAAAGGAGAGAAATTTATCTGTATTCTGTCAAAATTCTTAAATTCGAATAAAGAGAAAATCTTGACGCCTTCCATGTTGAAAGAACAGTTCTTTTCAAAAGGAAAAGAAAATTCTACAAACTTGAACAATCTCCATCCTAGTGCTATTTAGACAGGAAAAAAGAAGTTACACATTTATCAGAAGTAGAGCTGAGAAAATAGTAAATTTATGTGAAATTTATGCAGCCAATGAAAACAAGCATTAAAATGATTCTATAGTTACATGGAAAAACACAGATGTAAAGTAATATAACACATTATAAAGTAAAATAGCAAATTATGAAACTCTGAAGTATAATTAAAACTGTTTTAAAATGTACATGAAAAAGAAGTAATAAACAAGATAACAGTAGCTGAGTTAAAGTAGTTAATAGGATTATGCGGTTTTCTCCCTGCTGTTTAATAAATTTTCTATAGTATAAAATTTTAGTGATAATTTTTTGAGTTAAATAATAGTTAACGTAAAGTTCAGACTTTTTTTTTTTAAGGAGCTATTTTTTAATGGGTAACATGAAAAAGTCATGGCTATAATCTGTAGATTCTAAAGGAAAGTTCACATAAGCACATGCGTCACAGCCAGACCAGATGATCCAGGGCTCTAGGATCAATATGCCAATATCAATTTTTAAGACTGATACTGCCTGGGGCAGGGGTTTCCCCTAAAATTTTCAGGGGTTGTTATATGGCATAAAAGCTGCCTCAATTCCATTATTTGTGTGTGTGTCCATGCAGATTCAAACCAAAGTCTTAGGGTAAAATCTTATTCTTTTTTGAAGGCGTTTCTTCCTCCTCATCCAATGGAGTCTCCAACCTAATTAGGCTCCTCAATCTATAAAGTGGGAGAAGGAAAAGCAGCCCCTGACAGTCTGGAACTGGCCTTGCACTAGCAGTTGGGTCTTGGTGCTGACAGAAGGCAATGTCACACAATGTCATTCTATTACTGTGATAAGGTGAGACAGAAATATGTCTACTCCATAGTCATGTTTGAGCTCAAAAATAAAGCCACTGTGAAAGCCATCAATATAACCAAATATTTCTCTCAGCTCATAAGAGACTGAAGCTTCTTACCAATCACAGCTTTAACCACATTTCGCTCCTCCTGCCTTCTAGATAAAAATTCAGACACCCAATCAGAACTGTCTCAAACTCCTGATAGCACCCAATCCAGAACCAACTCCTGCTTCCTCGAACTCCCCCAAATCACCTAACACAAGCTCAAATCCTGTAACATAAACCTCCAACACCTCCTTTCTGAGCTTGCCATATGTGCATTACCTTGATATGCAGCCCCCCTCGGCACGACAAGCTGAAACACCCAGCTTGGTTTGATTCCTGGTGGTCTTTGGCTTTAGAGCACTGGCAAATGGAATCGCATCTTTACTCCTGGTTTTTGCCACCTTAGGACAAGCAATCAAACTTTAGTTGGCAGCCCCAGAATAGCTTGTTGGTTCTTGCTATTGCCGAATTCATTGCTCACTGTTATCCAGTATTTGTCAAAGATCAGTCAAGGGAAACAATATGATGAGCTTCCTCATATATGATGAGCTTCCTCAAGGTCCCAGGAAGACCTTGAAAATCTAAACCCACATTCAAGGAGACCAGCAAGGAACTCTACCCGAATCCTACTGTTAGGCATCTGCAGAAGTATAGCAGGTCCTCAAATAACATTGTTTTGTTACAATGTTGATAAGGAAAAAAAAAAATCGATTCCCAAGAGGGACCACCATCTGCATGGAGTCTACACGTTGTCCCCATGTCTGTGTGTGTTTTCTCTGGGTGCTCCAGTGTCCTCCCGCATCCCAAAACTGAGCATGTTAGGTGAATTGGCGTGTCTCCAAGGTCCCAGTGTGAGTGTGGGGCTGTGTGCAAGTGTGCCCTGCCACGGCTGGTACCCGCCTTGGCCCTGAGCTGCCAAGATAGGCTCTCACTACCTGCTACCCTAAACTGGAATTAGTGGGTAAATAATTATTACTTGTTTTTATTAATCCTTCTTAAATGTATGTATAGATCATATTTATTTCAATGTTTAATAATTAGAAATGTTTTGGCCCTTATTTAGAAGTTTGGTGATGTTTTTGTGGCCAGAAACATGCTGTAGGAATGTAACTCCTTTGTATCAATTAGCCTATGGAAAAATTGGTTTCGTTATATGTTGTTTCAATTAAAGTTGCAGTTTCCAAGAATCTGTTGACCACATCAAGTGAGGACCTACTGAACTAAACTTTGGTATGATGCTGTGAGAGCTTTCATAAAACCTCATCACTTGCCACTGCTGAAGATGCGGAAAACACCGTTCATTACCTAAAGCAGTTGTAGAACTCTCAGGAGACACGTATTTCTTTTGATATAATCAGGAACAGTTTTACTCCTTCTGAGCAATCAGTTTGTTTCCATTTTATATACAGTGTGAATTGTATAACTGCAAAGTTTCCATTTTTAAAGTTGGTTTCTAGAGAAGTGAGCCAAATCTGTAACAAGACTAGTCTGCTATCTGATGTTTGTCTCATTCCTGGCTCTCTTTTATATCTTTGCTGTTGTTTTCCTTTATCCCCTTTGCCAAATTTAAGTTATCTTGCCACGTACCTATGTAAGCTGCCTGAAATACTATTTTTTTTAAATTGGGAAGGCTATGAAGAAAGCGAGAAAAATCCAGCCTGAAATGGTGTGGTGCCAATTATAAAGCAGGGGAGGCATGTAGAAGAAGAGGAGAGCAGTAGAGGCACAGTCAGGACCTGAGCCCTGGGGGTGGACAGGTAGAGGAACACAAAGACATTCCGAGTGAGAGAAGCACTTGGAGAGAGATTCCCACTTACAGCAGAGCTTAGCAGGGTGTATATGGGAGGCATGGCGAGCAAGACAGCAAGAAACTTGTCTCTCATGTAACATTCGTGCCAGAGAGGTAAGCCTTGGAATGCAGAACGGGAGGGGAGGACGGAAGAGCACTTAGAAAACAAGGCGCAGGAGTCCAGGCTTGATGCAGGTTCCATCTGTCCTTTGTGTGTGTCTAACACACACATTGCCCTTGTCCCCACACTCAGCAGTCAGCAATGGAGGTGGCTGAAAGGTACGGTATTAGTTTGCTAGGGCTGTCATAACAAAATACCCCAGACTGGGTGGCTTACACCACAGAAATGTATTCCTTTCACAGTTCTGCAGGCTAGAAGTCCAAAATCAAGGTGTCAGCGGGGTTGATTTCTTCTCGGGTCCCTCTCCTTTGTTTGTAGATGGCCGTCTTCTCCCTGTGTCTCCATATGGTCTTCCTGTCTGTGTGTCTGTCTTAATCTCCTCTTTTATAAGGATACCTGTCATCTTGGATTTGGGTCCACCCTGATGGCCGCATTTTACCTTAATTACCTCTGTAAAGACTCTGTCTCTAAATGCAGTCACATTCTGAGGGATTGCAGGTTAGGACTTTAGCACATGAAGTTTGGAGGGACACAATTCAGCCCATGACAGGGTACCTATAGTAGCTTCTGGAGAAGACACAAAGCAGGTGGCAGCTAGTATCCAACCAGGGTGCACATGGAAAATCAATTTGTCCCTGTGAGATGCAGCCACTCCTGATGGAAGGAAGCTGGGGTAAAGTGAGCATTTTGAAGAAGCGCTGTCCACCTGCCTTGGCCCCCTGAAAATCAGGTAGGGCTCATCTTTTCTAAGTACCTCTAATCAACAACATCAAGAGGGAAGGGCAAAATTTGAGCGTAATGAACATGACAATTTTACTGACAACTATTATAACTGAATAACTTATGATTTATTCCTAAACATAATGAGTGATAAAGGACATACGGTGACTCATGATAGCTGTATTGATTGTCTCATCACTAAGCTGGTGGTAAGAACACGATACAGTGTGACCTGGAATAATCGTTTTCTGGTCTTACCTGCACCCTCTTCCGTAGACACCACACAATCCAGCCAAGATGTCCAATTTTCTCCTCTGTTCTAATTACTTAGCAAAATCTATGAACCTCCTCTGATAACATATCTCAATATCTTTTCATTAAGAGTGCATCAGTTGAGTTCTGTGAAAATAGGCTTTGCTTCTTCTCAATACTCTGCAAAATGATCCTGGCTGTGGCTTGTGCTAGCCTGTGGGAGTCTGAGCCTCTCTTTCCTCTCTAACCTTAGCATCAGGTTGGTTTTAGGAGCAGTGTGTGCTTCATAGAAACGACATTCTCTCCATAGAAACAACATCATTTCTGCAAAAAAATCACCAAACTCCAGCCTGCTATGTGAATGGGAAGGAAATGTTACATCCTTTCCAACAGGATGAATTACTTTCTGTTATGGGTCTGATTGAAAAACGAATCCTTCATTAGGAAGAAACACAGAGCCCATGACATTTTCTGAACTACCTATTAAATATCCCTTTTCCAACAATAACTCCTGATGTTATAATTTGGTCACTTCAATACTGGGCTTGTTAGATTAGCAGGTAAATTCTCTTCTTAGCTTCAGTATAATCCTTTCTAGGTGATTTTCGCCTTTCTGTGCCACCCTCCATCCATACATTTTATGGGTTGACTGACACCCCTGAAAGTTACACCCATGATAAGTTCAGTTGCTTGAGATTGCCCTCAACTGTTATTTTAAACAGATATTTTTCCTAAGATAAAAACATTATATGGATTAAACTAGGTGCCAGACCCAACTTGAATAAGGCTTAAAGCTGAGAAATAGAGAATAATTGGAAACTGCCGAGTAAAAGATTGAAAGAACATTCTGGTTGTGGCATTCAAGGCAGAGGTGGCAGTCACAGCCACCTGAAGTGACAGTTCAGGTTCTTGAACTCCCTAAAGCTATGAGAAAATCAAGGACCACAGGAACAAGGAATTTTAGAAAATGGCCACAGTCAGAGGAGGAAAAAAAAAAAAAAAGGCCAGCCGAAAGGATAGGACAAAAGCCATCAGGAAAAGATGAAATAACCAAGGTTTTCAGTTAGAAAACTTTTTACTGTGTTATAGCCCAAACTGCTTTAATTTTAGATGAGGACTCAGGCTTCAAAGGTGAACTCAGTGTTGCAAAGTCTTTTGTCCCAGACTCCACACCCTCCTGGCTAGAAG
>CM052443.1:75980825-76003831 GCA_028533085.1 Varecia variegata
GGAGGTTACCAGAGCTAGAGGGAGGGGGGATGGGATGATTCCATTCCATGTGTGGGATGATGAAAAATTTCTGGAAATATTAATATAGTAATGATGATTATACATTGTGAATATATTTAATGCCACTGAATTGTACACTTAAAATGGTCAAAATGATAGTTTATGTTATGCATATTTTACCACAGTAAGACATCAAAACAAGAAAGTGATTACTATTTGTGTTGCAATTCATTTAACTTTTCTAGCCTCAGTTTCCTCATCAGTAAAATGGTAACTATAATACCTACCCTAGAAAACTGCTGTGATAATTAAACTCTAACATATGGAAAGCACCAGTGTGTGGCCCATTGTGGTGCTCAGCCTACTTCATCCCATGTCCTTTACCCAGTGCTAATACATTACATTCCAAATCCAAATATCTGAAATCCAAAATGCTCCAAAATCCAAAATTTTTTGAGTACTGACACAACACTCCAATGTTCATTGGAGCATTTTAGAGTTGAGTTGCTCAATCTGTAAGTACAATATAAATATTCCAAAATATGAAAATATCCAAAACCCAAAACACTTCTGATTCCAAGCATTTCAGATAAAGAATGCTCACCCACATCTGCATTCATTCATACTCCTTGGGCTCAGCTAGAAGACTTGGGAAATGTATGGGCTAAATGGGAAGCATTTCTTCTATTTAAAAGTGGTAGCACACTACCTGCAAATCCCCAGCACCTAATATGTACATAATGAATGTTTGTTCAACTAAATTGGATTGAATGGATAAACCACAAAGAAAGCAGAGAAGGATAAGGGTATTTGATTCTGAGATGGTTCTTGATGCAGGTATTGGGGATTCTTAATTCATAGAAGATATAAACCACATTTGTTGTTGATGAGACAACTATGTTTGTAGTTCACTTGATTTCATTCCAGATTTCCACTATTTTTTAAAAGCTGCTTTTTTATGTTCAGTTTTACTATCTTGAACAACTGGAGCCAATGAGAAATTGGTGTTTGGGGACAATCTATAATAAAGAAAATGGCAGTAATTGGTACAAGAAGTAGATTCACAGGCCATAAGTTACTTAATCCCCAGTTGAGGGAATGCACACTAAAATCTGAAAAATGAAAACAGGCATTAATTGGACCCACCTTTTACTTTTAAGGTTGCATAGAGTTTATATAGGAATGACCATTATCATTATACAATTTAAGGTACCCTGTTTTTAAACTCAGAACAAGGAACAAACCTTCATTCCACAAATATACAACAAAAATACTTCTAGAAGTATACAATAATTTTATATTCTGTTAGGTTAAGTGAAAAAAACAGGATTGAATGAGAGCAGAAAAGGAAATACCAAGGTGAGAGGGAGACAGGAGAGAAAGCAGACTGGGAAGGTCAGACAGAGGACCAAGGAAAATAAGGAACCCACAGGAGGAAGAGACACAGAGAGAAAGAAAGCAGCACATAAAAGACACAGAAGGATGACACGAAATTTTCAGTGGGGTCTGGGTTAAGTGAAAGTCAACTGCTTTTGTCATACCCTGATGCCACCATTGCCTCCTATATCATCAGATGGCTACAATGTTCATAGTCCCACAATTGCTGTCCTCAGAGAAAGGCTCCACCATTCATTCAGACACTCCAGGCAAGAATGTGGGGACATCCTAGAGCTCCCTGTCCCTTGTCACTATTGCCACATTCTGATTTTGGCGCCTGCTGTAAGTTGTGCATCTATTCACTTATTTCCGTCTCCACCCTGCTACTGGCACGATGACTCTGGCACAGGCCATTCCCCCCTCTCACCTGGGTAGGAACACTGCTGCCCACCAAGACCCTCTACCCCAGCTCTGCTGCCAGCAGCGATCTCTCAACGGCAAACCTCATTGCCCTGCTTAAGCTTCTTTTGTCTCCAGTAACAGAAACTTGCTCAAGGCAGTTTAAGCCCCAAGTGGGGAAATGTATAAGAGTTTTTTTTCTCTCACAAAAAAAAAAAAAAAATATCTCCTGTTCCTCGAGGTTAAATGGGCATGATTTGGGGAGAAGGAAGACAAGCGACTTCTAGGTTGAGGGTGAGAGAAAGGAGAGATCAGAAAGGAAATATGACTCCAAGTGGTGAACACAGAGCCTGCCCAGGTCCTCCAGGGCCAGCTGGGGCTCCCAGCTGAGTGTGGCACAGATCCAAGTCTCCCACCCCTTGAGAAGAGCCACTTGCCTGGCAGGGTGCCAGCAGCACGGCCAGGGGCCCCACTCAGCCATGTCACGGAGAACAAGGATTGGCCACAGGTTGGGGGAGTCTGCCAGATAACAGGAGAATAGCTGGCCCATGCTGCATGACAGGAGCAAGCGAGTGCCCCTCTGGGCTCTGGGAAACATCTAGAAATGTCTGAACAGCTGAAGGGAAGGAGTCAAAGAAACAGAAAGAAAGAGAGACAGAGAGAGAGAGAGACTGACTGGACTTCCTGCCAATCAGGGAATGTGGGAGGCATAATTTCATTTGGTCCAGCCTGGAACAGGTGTGTCTTCCCATGGCCCAATCACCTACAGTCAAGCAGGTCATGTCAGGTAAATTAAAGCACAGCAGCCGAAAACACCCCTGCTGGTGAGTTGAGGGGACGGGAGTAATCGGATGACGGGGTTCCAGACTGTGTCACCACCCCAGAATGCCAACTATGTCCCATCCCTCCCTGAAACCCTTCAGCAGTTCCCTTCCATGAGCTAGACCAGTGGTTCTCATACGCTAGTCTATGCAGGAGTCAGCGGGAGGGTATTAAAACACAGATGCCCGGGCCCCAACACTGAAATTCTGATTAAATAGTCTGGGACAGGGCCAGAGAGTTTGCATCTCCATGGACCACAACACTGAGGAGCAATGACCTGACAGATATAGTCCAGGCTCTTTTAACAGGATCTGATAGAGCTCCATACCTGGTTTTCATCCACCTGTTTAGCATCATTAACTGCTACCAGCTCACCTTTCACTTCACGCTCCAGCACTTGCACATGTAGGATGATGTTTGTGGGAATACTACAAAAATTTTGTCTCAAGGCTCTGTGTGCTCTTCTCGCAAACCCCTTCCTAATTTCTCCCAAAGGAGAAAAAGTTGCTGTGAGTTGAAGTGACTCCAGAATACTTATTGGGCCGTATTTCCTAGTGTGTGTTGGGGTGGGGGTTGTAGGCAAGGATTGAATGTGCATCTCTCTCTCTCTCTCTCTCTCTCTCTTTACTACACACTGAAAGGCCAGGACCCACTTCACTGTTGGGGGCCCTCTGGTCAGCTGGTACTGTCTCCTGCTCACCTCTCTTCCACCCAAGTATCAGAAGTGGTAGCAAGGCCTTTGCGAAGAGCCCCCTCGTTATCAGTCTGTCTGTGGGCTCTCTAGGTTTCTGTGTCTCTCTCTCTCCCACTAGTCTAGTCTGAGCCATAAGATTCATATTTGGTCAAAAGGGAAATGGAAGGTGCTCAGGCTCTGACCCTCATAGCCATTTTGGTAAGCAGGTTTCAACAACCACTTTGTTACCTTCTGTACAGATCACCAAGCTGCTACTTTATACATTGTCACATATACTTTATGACGTTACATGCACCAATATGTAGCCTAGCACATTTTATTTTAAACAGAGAGGCATTGACACACATCATCTCAACTAAATAGATTCTCCAATCAGGACTGACTCATCTTGCAGCTGCTGCTACTTAACAGTCCAGTACAAACTGAGAAGAAAGAAGCTGGCTGCAGACTGGACAGAAACTATCTTTTATTATGTACCAGACACTCACAGACCTTGTCTTATCATAGCTTCAAAACAAGCATGCAATTTGGGTATTATTGGATCCTTATACTTGGTCATACAGTTAGTGTCAAAAGCCAGAATTCAAATGTACGAGTTCCATTAATTACGAAGTAATTTGTCACAGTGGGAGTACAGAGACATCTTTTATGTTTAACTGCAACCACCCAGCCAAAAACCTACTTGCATCGCTAAGGCACAGGTGTGCCTGTGTTCCCCATCTTTCATCAGCTCAGGAAACAGAATGACTTCCAAACCTTGATTAACAACTTTCCTTATGTCTCAATACCTCCAAAGGTTAGAGCACATCAAAGGTTTTGCTATTCTCTTTCTTGGCACTGAGCAGGGACTTCTCAGGCACAGCCTGACACAGCAGTACTTGCCACCCATAGCACAAAGAAAGCAGAGAAATAGAGAACCGAGCATTGAGATTTTATCACAGAAACAGTGTTATCGAACATCAATCACATAACTGCCTGGGGGGCATGAGTTGAAAGTAAAAGGCAAATAACCTCCTAAAATCATTCACCTCTGCTCTCATGAAATGGTTGACAAAGAATGACATTAAGTGATTTAAAACTGGCATGCTACAATTATCCGACAAACTATTCTAAAAACAGGTTTTCATGAAAAAGGAGAGAAGGTAATGGAAGATGGGAATCCACAGGCACTGGGGCAGAGGCATCCAAAAAACCTGCTTAGTCCCCAAGACTCCTCAGCCCCGTTGCCATATGCTTCCGGACATCCCATTTTCCAGCCACAGGTCCCATACCCAGCAGGGAATTAGCAACCTCCCAGGAGCTTGTAAAAATGCAGATTCTCAGGCCCGAAGTCAGATCCAAAGAATAAGAATCCTTGCAGAATGGGACTAGGAATCGGTGTTTGTTTGATTTTCACTTATTAGTTGATTTTAATGCAGCCAGTCACTCCAGGAACCAGCTGTCTTAACGAAACATTGGCACACAAGAAAATTTACTGGAAGGGGGGAAAAGGCCTCTGTAATTTAAATCAGAATTCCTTGCTGTCTAAAATGCTTTGGGGAGGTCTGAGGGCTCATCTTCTGCAGGGTGGCAGCAGGCACTCCTTGGTACACTTCACTTCTTCTACCAAGTCCCATGCACTTGCTTATCTTTAACATTTTTTCTGTGCAAGGAAATGCTATTCATTTTGTAGCCTAATATTTCAATTTTCATTCTGGACCACAGAGGAGGCAACACTCTGCTGCCAGACAAACCTATCACCTTCCCATGAAGATATTTACACAAAGAGAAGAGGAGGTCCCTGAGCCAGCTTCCCTCAAAGCTTCTCTCTTTTATTCACATGCAGGTGCACAGCTGAGGCTCAAGCCCTGGCCAAGATCATTGGTAAGAGAAGGACAGTGAGCAATTTAATTCATTTCCTATTCCCAAAGCTAAGTTGTTGCTTAAGTAAGCAAAGGCTTCTGGCTGGCTCCTCTTTGTGAAATAGTTACATCAAATAATGTTTACATAGGGCTTTATTTTCCATATTACTTTTTCTTGCATTATTATCTCATCTAATCACCAGAATAACCCAGACAAGTAGGTATTACTTCCTTCATTTAATGTCAAGAGGCTGGTGCTCAAACAAGTTAAATGACCTACTCAAGGTCACACACCTAGAAAGCAGAAAAGACACAATTTAGAACCAGGCCTTTTAACTTTAAATCTTCTAATGTAATCGTCCTGCCTTTATAAAGCCCAAACAAATGTTGTTGAATGAATAAATGAAATGATGGATGGATGGGTGGAAAGATGATCTTTTATGAAAACAATGGTAAAAATTCAAATTAACTTTAATATTCACTACTGGATATAATCCAGGAAGACGTCAATACCTAAATAAAAACCCATTGGAAATGGACTGCCAAACCAAAACCCAAAGTGTGATTTTTCTGGGTGGTCTTTTCACAGTAAGACATTTGTCAAGCATTGGTCTGAACCGTCACAGAGGAAGCACAACGTGGTGATTAAGACTCTAGGAACCAAATAGCCTGAGTTTGAATCCCAGGTCTGCTACTTACCAGCCCTGCAACCAAGTTCTTTAACTTCTTTGTGCCTCAGTTTCTTTGTCCACAAAATGGGAATAATAACAGATATGCTTATAACTTATAGAGTTGGTTGAGGATTTTAAAAATTAAGTATATTTAATGCATTTAGAATTGTACCTGGCACACAGTAAGTCATACATTTATTTTACATGAATGAAAACATTTGCGCACATATAATCAATTCTCAATTGTCTACGTGTGGCGTATTCACTAGGTTTAGGTTTTAGTTGGGGCTAGTTTTGTACCCTTCATAGAGATCTGTTACCCTGAGAGTCCACTGCCCTTGGGAAAAGAGAAGGGAACTCACATTTGCAGAGCAAGTACCACATGCCAGGCACCAGGCCAGGTACTTCACACATGCCACCCTACTTAATTCTCGTAAAACCACCACCAAGTAGCTATTCTTATCCCCATTTTACAGATGAGAAAATCTAAGGCTCAGATTTAAATAAACCCTAGCTGGTAAGTGGTAAAGGGAAGATTAAATCCAAGCCTTTATCTTTCCCACGCCCTTGCTCTTGCAAACTGTCTCTTGTTCAATATGAATATGAACATGGTCCTTACTAAATTCAAACAACTACATGCCTTCCCCCCAAACCATGCGATATATCATAACCTATCTCTAACCCCAGGGGCAAATCCTGATGACCTGTTGGAACCGTTTCTTGGGAAATCAAAAGGCACAGGAAGATCAACTACTACTTTTACTCAGCCACAAAAGCACGTCTTGTGCTATAATATGCAAAGTATGGGATGATAATGGTACTTACCTTAGAAGGTGGTTGTGATCATTAATTGTGTTACAATAGCTGTCACCCATAGTAAGCACCCAATAGTTATTAGCTATAAAAGGCAGTTCAGTATAGTGTTAGAGCATGAACTTGAGAGCCACATTGTCTATGTTCAAATTCTGACTATGTTACTTACTAATTGTGAGACCTTAGGCAAGTTATTTTTCTGTGCCACAGTTGCTCAGCTGTAAACGGGAATAACAATAGTACCTATCTCAAAGGGTGGCTGTGAGAATTAAATGGGCTAATAAAGCCTGCAACATGTACTATTGTTGGATTTTATACACACACACACACACTTTTTTTTTGAGACAAGGTCTTGCTCTGTCACCCAGGCTAGAGTGCAGTGGTGCAATCATAGCTCACGATAGCCTCAAACTCCTGGGCTCAAGTGATCCTCCTGACTCAGCCCCCTAAGTAACTAAGGCTACAGGCATGTGCCACCACACTCAGCTAATTTTTCTTATTTTTTTGTAGAGACGGGGTCTCACTATGTTTCCCAGGCTGGTGGATTTTATATTGGTGCAACTTTTTCGAGAGTGGTTTGGGATCTAATGTTTCAAATGTTTGTGCCTTCTGATTCATCAGTTTCATGCAAACAATATGAACTATAATATTGCACGTGTGTGTGTGTGTGTGTGTGTGTGTGTGTTGAGGGAAACAACTAGGGATAAGAACTCCCTTAACTTAATAAGGATATCTATTAAATACCTAGGAAATAATATTTTTAAGTGGAAAAGTATTAGAAAATCCCCTTAAAATCAGGAATATAACAAGGATACCTGCTATCATTGTTTCTAGTCAGTATTATACTAAACATGAAGCCATTTGCATTAAGAAAAACAAATAAGGATTTGAAAGAAAGAATCAAAGCTGCTATTAAGTGCATATAAGATGATATCTACATAAAACTTAATAGACTATAGAAATTTATTATTGAAATTAAGAAGAGAGCTTAGCAATGTAGCAAGCTATAAGAATGTAAAAAAATTCACTTCATTTTTATATACCAGAAACAGACAGAAGACATGATTTTTAAAAAGATGTTTTGAGTTATGTATTATTCTGTAACAAATTATCCCCCAAAGTTAATGGCTTAAAACAAACATTTATTATCTCAAGAGTTTCTCAGGGTTAAGCAGCCCAGAGTGGCTCAGCTGGATGGTTCTGAGTCAGGGTCTCTTGTGAGACTACAGTCACATGCTGGTGAGGCTGTGGTCTGAATCCTCAGCTGGGGCTAGAGGATCCACTTCCAACACGGCCCACTCATGTGGCTGGAGGCTGCAGGCCTCAATCCTTGCTGGACATGAGCAAGCCCCAGTTCTTTCCATGTGGGGCTTGGAAGCCCTCTCTGTAGGGCTGCTTGACTATCCTGACATGGCACTGCCTCCCCCCACAGAGGTTCATCTGAGAAACAGCAAGGAGAAAGCCACAGTGCCTTTTATGATGTTGTTTTTAAATTATTTCTGCTTTATTTTATTCCTTGGCAGTGAGCCACTAAAAGTTCATCCCACACCTAACAGGAGGGCAATTAAGCCCAACTTTTTAAAGAGAGGCATTTCAAATAATGTGTGAATATATTTTAAAACCAGAGATGTCACATACAGCAGCAGCAAAGTTACTTTGAAATATACCTAATGAAAGATGTTTAAAACCTTAAAGAGAAAATTTTAAAACTTTAGTGGAAGATCTTAAAGAAGACCTAAATAAATGTAGAAATACATGATAGGTAGTATTAAGAGCAATTCTTCCAAATTGATATAATTCAATTCTAATTTAAGGCTCCAACAAATCATTTTAAAATTTTTTTGAAATTTGAGAAGTAGATTCTGAAGCACATATGGAAATAATTCAAAGGTCCAAGAATGGAAAAAATCTTGAAGGAGAAATAGTACAACATTGAAAAACATGTCCCACATATGTTAAGACTTCTTACAAAGCCCAATATCAATGGCAATGAAAACACTATGGGATTGTCTCAGAAACAGACAAACTGAGCAATGGCATGGAACAGAGAGCCCAGATACAGACCTACACAGCTATAGAAACTCGACATATGCCAGAGGTAACACTGCAAATAACTTGGGCAAGAATACGTTATTTAATAAGTAGTACTGGGACAACTGGCTATCCATGGAGGTAAAAAGGGAAATTGTATCCATATCATCTCAAACTGTATCTCCAAATCAATGGGATCCAGATAAATTTTAAACTTAAATGTAAAGGCAAATTATAAAAGTAACCAAAGAAGATATGAGAATATCTTTGTAAACTTACAATATGGAAGGGCTGCTTAAGCAGACATAAAAAGTGCTGGCCATAAAAAAGATTGATAAATTTAACTACATACTACTCAACATTGCCCTAGAGGCCAGGCACGGTAGCTCACACCTGTAATCCTATCCCTCTGGGTGGCTGAGGCGTGAGGATCACTTGAGGTCAAAAGTTCAAGAACAGCGTGAGCAAGAGTGAGACCCCATCTCTACAAAAAATAGAAAAATGAGCTCGGCACCTGTAGCCCCATCTGCTCAGGAGGCTGAGGCAGGAGGATCACTTGAGCACAGGAGTTTGAGGTTGTACTGAGCTATGATGATGCCACTGCACTCTAACTGAGGTGACAGAGCAAGACCATCTCCAAAAAAATAATAATAATAATAATAATAATCCTAGAGCTACGAGCAAATTCAAAAGACTGGTAAATAAAATAATATGTATAAACATTAAAAATTGAGCTAAAACTATCTATATTTATTGATGATGATTTTATTTCCAGGAACTCTAGAAATTCTAGTTAAAAAAAGAAATTTCTAGAAGATAATTTGCTAGGATAAGATAAATATACAATGATAACTAACTTTTCTTTATATTAACAGTAAGTACTTGGAAATGGAAATGGGCGATATTTCATTTACAAAGGCAAATAAAGTGAGAAAAGTATTTCAGGAGAAATTTAACAAAGCAGGCTTAGGATTTTTATAAATAAATCTTTAAAATCTTGCCAAAAGTCACAAAACAAGATCTGACCAAATGTGAAAAACAAAATATTCTGGAAAGTTCTTCTATATTCATATTTGGATAAAATTAAGAAGGAGGGATGGGCTTGGTATATTTGGAGAATAATTCAGTATGCAGGCGAGCTGACATTCACATTCAGCTATTCAGCAAATATTTATTAATCACTTACTAAGTCCCAAGCTCTGGACCACACATGAATAATCATCCAGACCTGGTCCTAGTCTTAAGAAGCTGATAATTATTCAGTAGTAATGGAAGACAAGGTTTCATAAAATCAAAAAACATGAGTGTTCGAAGAGACTTTGAATGTTACCTGTACTCATGCCATTATTTGTCAGATACAGCAACTGAGGCCCAGAGAGGTGACTTTTGAAGTTTGCACAGTTAGTAGCCAAACAGAGACTACAACTCAGTTCCCTTGACTTCTCCAACATATCATTCTGCCTCTGCGATTGTAGCCCAAAGAGTTTAGACTATATTCCTCAGTTTTGTCTAATCTAGTACTTACAGAGATTTTACAACACAGTTATGACACTTGATTAGAGGCATTAGACTCGAGGGAAAACTAGGCACTGTCATGGCGCCCATACTCTATTAATACTTTGTTAGACAACAAATAAGGTTCACTTTAATAGCTTTCTGGAGAATACCAAACAGCTGTTAAAAAGATGATGTAAATCTTGAGATAGATCTACACATGGAAAAATGACTATTACATATCATTGAGTCAATAAAGGTTTTAGAATGTCACATTTATCATTATCTCATAGATGTAAAATTATATGTATAAATGTGTGTGAAATTAGGCATATTAAAATTATATGTGTGTATACATATGTATATAGATATATATAGATAAAGATAGCAAGACAGATTTCCAGATGAATGATTACCATGACGTTAACAATACATAGTTATTTTGCATTGTAAGATTTGAAGTGGATTTTATTTTCTTCTTTGTAAATTTCTCTATTGTTGATTTTTTTAAATATTAATCAGGTGTCTTTATGAAAGCAATGAAGTTTAAAGATAGGCTGTCCTGAATAACCCCAGGTATCACAAGTATGATACCACTGAGTTAAAACAAATGCTCATATTAGAACATGGGAAGGGTCACAGTAGGACCTACTCATTCAGAAAAAGGAACAATGAAAAGAATCTGTATTTAGGACCAAATAATGCACCTTTCTGAAGTTTACAAATAATCTGGGATTTATCTCTATCTAAGTGTCCACTACAATAATATAAGAGATTCAAAGTACATATTTATACAAGGTGACAAATATTTTAAGTTGACACATCAACACCCAGTCCCAAACATCTAGAGCCCCAACCGTACTGTAAATACTGGGAAGGACATCAATCACTTTCCCAAACTTCCCTGTGGGACTCAGATCTAACCAATCAGAAGTAAGTGGAATTTGCTGGGTGGGGCTTCCTTCCAGAATATTCTTTTCAAAAGAGTCCCTTGTCTCTTTTGTCCTGTTTTCTTAGTCTTTCCATCTTCTAATAGCCTGGAATATAGACTTAACTCCTGCAGGTACCAAAGTCCTTTTCAATCACAAGGAAAAAAAGTTATATACTCAAGATGGTGAAGCAGAAAGATGGAAGGATCCTGGATCCTTGGTGACATCCTTAGCCCCTCTACCAGCCAGGGACTGCCAATTTGGGGCATCTCATCCCAGAAGGAAAATAATGCCTACATGTAGAAGCCCATATTTTTCTTTCTTTCAGTTACACACAGCCAAACATAATCGTAAAAGATGTATGCAATAAAACCTCTTTAAATTGACTTGCTAAGTCATAGTTTGTGATGTTCTTGGAGAAGCAGGAGCTAAAATTGACTTCTGCCAAATTAATTTTAGAATAAATCAAGAGTGAAATTATGGGGGCAAGGAAAATCATTACCTTTTAATGAAAGACTAGGCTATTTATTAATCACAGGCTTCTTAGCAGCACCCAGGCTGGGTTACATACAAATAGTTGCCATATATAAATTATACTAATTTTTATTTATTCCATAAATAATTGTTGGCAATGCATTGCTAACCCACTTTCATCTTCAGTCCAGAATACTGACTTTTCTCATGGCATTCTCTGAAATCAGCTGCACTGCTTTAAAATTTAATCCACATCAACATAAGAATATAACCACAAATATATTCATTTACATCTATTATTTATGCTTTTCATTGTGTGTAACTCTCATACACATTCATCACCTAAGGTCCAACTCTTCTCTGCTGCCTATATGAATAGCCCCTGCAATGCAGAGAATGATATTTCAGAAAGCTGAATTGCAAAGTATTTTCTACACCATAGAATTTTGCTGTGACTGATAGCTGTTGACCTCTACAAAAAAAAAAACAAAAAAGCTTTTGGAGTAAAACTGCATAGCAAATTTGTATAATATAATTGATTCATCATTAATCATTTGCAGTCCTTTCCCTTCACCACATTTATTAATCCTGAAAAGATTTTCAGAGAATGGTTCTATTCCAGCGTTCTTCACATACCATCTGTTCAAGCACATTCCTTATATTCTTACTAGGTTTTCACAGATGCCACTTTTTAAATCGGCAAATCTCCTCAGGAGCATCATCTGGCTCCTGTCATCCCGCTCCAGGGAGCCCTCTCACTGCAGCAACGCCCCTGTCAGAGCAGATGTTCCGTAATCTCTGGCACATTTCCCTTCCTTAGTAGAAGGGAAATTTTGAATGCAAATTTTGAGATGAAAAAAGAAAACCCTTAGGGTGAAAGCATTTTCCGCAAATGCTCTCTCTGCGTGGAATGCAGTGCTCAGTCACCTTACTTCTGCTCTTCTGGAGGCTTGGGAAGAGACAGCCCCACTGCTTGGATTAGAAGGGGACAGAGACAGAGACCACAGAGACCAGGAGAGCACAGGCAAACCAAAAGAAGTTAGATGCAAAGCGGTGTCAAATTATATGACTAAACTTTTGAAAGGTCACCTGGGCTGCTTCTGAATGGAGAGTAAGCAAGGCTCTGGTTTGGGTGGAAGAGAATATACTGCTTTGGCCAGGTATGTGGCACACAATTGTGACTACCTATGCAGTATAAAATGGAGGAGAGAAGCCTTCCACGAAATTGGATTAGTGAAGGGCAGTTAGTTTGGATAACTGATTCCAGCTCTTTTTTAAATGCCAAGATATGATATCTAAATTACTCAAAATATTCCCTCCACATGTACAACTTGCTTGTTCTGTGTGGGTACAACCTCAGAATAAAAAATATATACAATGAGGCAGAAGCAATATGAAGTTAGAAGGAAAGGGCACTGGCCAGGACTTAGAAAAGGGTTCCAATCAGGTACATTAGGTGCTACTAACTCACCTATCCGTGGGACCTTGGGCTAGTCACCTACCCTATCTGACGCCTCAGTGTCCTCATTTCTAAAGTGAGCAGTGGAACTAGATGACCTCTGGGTCAATCCCTCCGTGAAAACAGCACAGTGCCTGGCAGGCAGTAGGTATCCTCACTCTGTGTTGAATCGTCAAGATTGAGACAAGGTGTACCGCCAAAATGACAAGATCTGTCGCATCAGCTATTAGCTGGGGCAAAAAGAACCACATTGAAAGACAGTCCATGTATGTTTAGGAGGAATAATAAATGAAGACGAGAAACCAAATCAAGGCTAAGTAAGGAGCTGCACGCTCAGTCGCTGCAGTCTGGAGAAGAGGATGGTGCCCAGAGGGGCAGGTGGATGAGTCCCAGATCCCAGATCCAGCTCTGCAAGCCACTCACCGAGTGAAATCAGGCTGGAAACCCACATCTCTAAGTCCCAGATTCTTCATCTGTAAAAAAGGGAATTGAAGTGGACGGATGTGCTCCGGGAGAGTAGGTGAACCTCCAGATTTAAGCCTGATTACATAAATAAAAAGGACGTTCAGTTACAGCCTTCTCTTCGCCCCATCATTTACTCTTCCTTTTTCTACATAGACATCTTTAATTTGGTCAGCAAGAATTTCAACTGACTAGGACACTTTGCAATCAATTGCTGCTCCCATTCATTCCACGTTCCACCCATGGTAAGACAGGCAAATTTAAAGAGACGGTGAACAAATAGTTCAATTAGTAGAAGAAATTTACCGGACTTGACAGAGGCTTTGGGAGAAAACAAACAACCTACTTTTTCTTCTTATGAAAGTTGGAGGGCTTTTTTTATAACTACTTTGTTTTTAAGTATTATATTAATTATACAGATTTTTATCTCAACTTCCCGCTTCACAATTACAATCTTAGTCATTTACTTTCAAAGACTTTAAAGGAAACACAGCTTCCCAAGTAAATGCCAAAGTTTCCTTCTGTCTCCCCTCTTCCTAACCTTTTTCTCTTCCCCACTTCTATCTTCCTCCCCCTTCTCTCTTCCTCTCTCTCTCCCTTTCAGAACTAGGTCTGGGTAAATTTGCAAAGGTATTTATTAATATTCTTAGCACCCTGACATTCCTACCATTTGCCTTAGTTTGCTACTTTTGATACTATTCTCCCTAAACCATCCTACATCCATTCCAAAATGCCCCCATCCCTAAGCCTGCCCTAGACCTACTCAGGCTTCTCAATCCTGTCCCATCACCCCATTCATTGTCCTATCCTAATTCCTTTCTCCCTGTTGCATTCCCTTTTAGTCTCACAAGTGGTAGGCCAGTTTATGCTGGCAAACTCCTTTGACTACAAGATCTGGGAGGCCTGCATATTTAAAAGAGACCGATTCAGACACATAATACCTTAACACTACTCTGTTCAATGTGGCAGCCACTAGCTACATGTGGCTATTTAAATTTAACTACAAATTAATTAAAATTACATAATCTTTAAAATTTCATTCCCCATGGCAATTGTCATTTTAAACCATAACAATATTTCTATCCACACAGAAAGTTCAGGAATTAATGGTGGACTGAGAATGTGATCATTATTTCTGTGCTGAGAAGCTCTACAGATGCTAGAAATGGACTTATTTATGTGCTGTAAGTGTACAATCAGGAATTGGGGTAGGAGGTGGCTGGATGAGCATCTTTTCGATGAGTACCTATTCTATGCCAGGATCTGGGGACAGGCCAAGTGGAGATAAAGTAGAGGAGCATTCTGTTGTTATATTAGCAGGAAATGTTTCAGTAGCCCATTTTACAGATGAGAAAACAGACTAAAAGAGGCTAAGTAATGTGCCCAAAGCTTTGGAGCCAGAATGCAAAATCGAGTCTGTCTGCATTCCAGTGTTCTTTCTACTGGGCCATGCTGCCATAAATCTCTATCACCAAGGGAGAGCAGGTAGGACTTCCAGCCACCGTTCCTCAAAGCTTACTAGTTTTCTTTCCTTCAAAGTGGAACCTAGAGCTATGCCAATACAGAGCAACTATGTTTTTAAACTTTGAGATGATTGTAGATTCGAAGGCAGTTGTAAGAAATAATAGAGATATTGCATATCTCTTTAAATAAGATTTTTAAATCTGTTACATACTGGGCCCCTTACTTAGTGCTGGGGCCACAGAGACAAGATTGTCCTTACTCTTGAGGACTTTGAAGTCTAAAGTGGGAGACATATAAATAAATCATTGATATGGAGTTGGTTTTAAAGCAAAAAATGCTATTTTCACCTATCAATTAACAAGTAACATTATAAGAATGACATTCTAGCTGAGCTTCTGTGAAACAGACACTTCTGTGCCTCAGTTTTCTAATCTGTAAAGTAGGAGTAAAATAGCACCTTTGCTACAGGACTGGTGTGAACATTAACATAGTACAGTATATGGGCATTCTAGTTACTATTAATATGGCATCAATTATCAATATTTTATTCTCTATGCTTAAATTTTTCTATAATGCACTTACATAACTTGAGAGATGAGAAAAACTGAGAAAAAATTTTAATTGCCCTTAGTTAAAATAAGTGTCTCATTTTCAAAGCAAGGGTACGTATTAACACTATCTTAAATGAGAACACTGAGCTAATCCCGTCAGAAACAGATGTCAGAGAACAATCACTGAAAGAGAAGGCCAATGTCTGAGCTGACTTTTGGAGCAAGGATTTAGGAAGAATAAGTATAGAAGGGAATCCAAAGCAAATGAAACATCAAGCAAAGACTTAGAATCTTAATAATGTAAAGGCAGAAGGGGGCCTCAAGATCATCCAGTCCTACTTTCCACCCTGTGCAGGTCTCCCTTACAGCCTGCTCTACAGATTCTTGAATGCATTCCGAGAGAGGGTGCCTCGCACTTATGAGCCAACCCATTCCATTGTTGGACAGTTGTATTTATTATAAAGTGTTTCCATATATGGATATTCACCTACTATTGTACCTACATACATACACATTGGAGCAAAATCCAAGCAGCATGTCCAAACCAGCAGATGTATTTGGGACATAATAGTCACTTAAACGTAGTCTATTGAGGTAATACACTGAATATACTGGATGGTTGTGGTGTTTTGTGCTTAGCTTTGTGATGCAATACAAACATTAGTAACTCTAGTTTTTAAAAGCAAAAACCTTCCTTGTGTGTTGAAAGTTCGGGTAAGCAGTAGTATATAATTTCAATGGAAAGAGAAGAAAACCAAAATATGAAAATGGTGAGACTTTTACTTTTTATAATAGTATAATTGGTTCTGAAGAGAAAAGGTGAATTTATGTAACATGTGAGAACTATTATGACAGTACTCAGCACAATGTAAAGAAAAGATAGAATAGGAAACAGTTAAGTGTGTGGCTAGAGAAACAACATCAATATTGTATACCAATAGGGGAGCACTAGAAATACATCTAGGAACTTAAAGTCTAAGCCTGGTAAGAAGCTTTAACATAAGCTTGTAGGTCTGAGGCCTACTGAAAGCTAAATAACATCAACGAATGTTATACTAGCAGGTGCAGACCCTGTAGCTACTATTACCTGTCTCAACAATTTTGAAGCATAGTTAGAACTAAACTATGTGATAAGATAGCCCTACGTATGTCAGTGAGGAAAAGCTGGATTACTCAACTAATGTGTTGAGACATCTGGATAAAAACTTGAAAAATAAATTGGGCCCCTACATCACTCTTTACATCAAAATTAATTCCTGATGGTCCAAATTCTTAAATGTAAAAAGAAAATCTTTTAAGAATTACAGAGTGATGAAGACTTCTAATATCACACAACACCTACCAGTCATAAACTAAAAATTTTGCATAGGAAAAATTTCACTAAAGGATAAACTGAGAAAAAAATATTTGCAATCCATATCACAGGCAAAGGGCCTGTTTTCATGATATATTAAGCTCACCCACAAATCAAGAAAATACCAATAATTCAATGGAAAATATAGTCAGAGTAGATGAACAGACAGTTCCCAGAAAAAGAAACATAATATCTCTTAATCACATGAAAAAAAGCTCAATCAGATTCATAAGAGAAATACAAATTAAATTAACCCACATATCATTTTCACCTATAAAATTGGCAGAGTTCAAAAAGTGTGATAATACATTCTCATCCATTGATGGTAAGTTGTAAATTGGTAAAAATTTTATAGTGGGAAATTTGGCACTATCAAAATTGTAAATGTGCAGTCTTTGGCCTAATAATTCCACTTCTAATGATACATCCTTTATATATATTGAACATGTATAAAGTTATGTGTTATACCATTGTTTATGAGAGCAAAGACAGGAAAAAATCTGAATGTCTATCACTATCAAACTGATAAGTGGCTATTTTCAAAATGATACAGATACTTATGTTCAGATATGAAAACATCTCTGATATATATGGTTAACTGGAAAAAACAAAGTGTATAGCATTCTATGATTTGTATTAATTATGGAGAGCTGTTAAAATGACAAAGATGGGTAGGTTTTTGCTTGTATATGTTTAGAATATTTCTGGAAGTATAGCCAAAAAAACAGTCATAATGGTAGCTTCCTTGGAGTTTGAAAGTTAGTGTTGGGAGAGAGAAAAACTTTCTACTGTAATGTGCCTTTGTACCTTTGGAATTTTTTAAATTATTAGCTATTCAAAATAAGTTGAATCAAAAAACCAATTCTGCTGATGATACGATCTTATATCTAGAAAACTCCAAAGAATCCACCAAGAGACTCCTGGGATTGATAAATAAATTCAGCAAAGTCTCTGTTTACAAAAATCAATGTACACAAACCAGTAGCATTCCCATACACCACTAGCAGTCAATCTGAGAGTCAAATCAAAGACTCAATATCATTCACAATAGCTACAAAGAAAATAAAATACCTAAGGAATATATTTAAACAAGGAGGAGAAAGATTTCTACAAAGAGAACTATGAATCACTGAGGAAAAAAAATGCAGAGGGCACAAATGTAAAAACATATCATGCTCATGGATAGGTAGAATCAACATTGTTAAAATGTCCATACCACCCAAAGTGATTTAGAGATTCAATGTAATCTCTACCAAAATGCCAACATCATATTTCACGGATCTAGAAAAAATAACTCTATGCTTCGTTTGGAACCAGAAAAGAGCCCGAATAGCCACAGCAATCTTAAGCAAAAGGAAAAAATCTGGAGGTATCCCATTACGACTTCAAACTGTAATACAAGGCTATAGTAAATAAGACAGCATGGTATTGGCACAAAAAAGAGTGATGCAGACCAATGGAACAGAATAGAAAACCCAAATATAAAACCATCCACATACAGCCAAATGATCTTTGACAAAGCAGACAACAATATACACTGGGGAAAAGAAGTCCTATTCAATGCATGGTGCTGGGAAAATTGAATAGCCACATGTAGAAGACTGAAACAGGATCCATCTCTCACCACTCATAAAAATTAATTCAAGATAGATAAAAGACTTAAATGTAAAGCATGAAACCATAAAAATTCTAGAAGAAAATGTTGGAAAGCTCTTCTAGCTATCAGCCTAGGCAAAGAATTTATGAAGACCTCCCCAATGGCAATCTCAGCAGCAACAAAAATAAATAAATGGGACTTTATTAAATTAAAAAGCTTCTGCACAGCTAAGGAAATAACAAACAGACAATCTACAGGATGGGAGAAAATATCAAGCTATACATCCAATAAAAGGCTAATAAACAGAATCAATCTGCAATCTCAACAATTAAGCCTCCATATTCTATAGCTAATTCAGTTGATTTCATCTCAGCACACAGACACTGAGCACTAAGAGCAAGGTTGACCAACATTTTTATTAGCAATAATCTCCACTGCCTTCCGATTATCTAGAGACTTAAGACCACGTAATCATCCTCTGCGTCACAGAGGGGAGGGAGAGAAAATGGGCTAAGAGGCTCTAAATCCCTCCTAACACTTGCATCTTCCCCATCAGCAAGATTAGAGCAGCCAGCAGCCCTCTGTGACTGCGTTCAGACCTCGCGTGCCGTGTGGCAGCTCTGTGGCAATGCCTAGCACCCTAAGTAGGCTGGTCCAGGTTGTTCTCTCTGAGATCGAGCAGGCCACGTGATCCATCTTCCTGGAGGCCGTGAGCAGGCTAGGGACCCTACGACAGCCAGGAGAGAAAAGCAAGGGGTCCAGCTCCCTCAGCTATGCTGAAGAACAGCGAGAGGAGAAGGTCTTGGAGCTACAGGCCCTGGAATAGCACGGAGAGTGAGGACGCGCCCCAAGAAGGGGGCAGCCAACACCGCAGGAGCATTTGCTCCTTTGGGGGCCGTTCAGGCTCCCAGGCCAGCATCCCACCGTGGACGGAGGGCAATTATAACTACTACATCGAAGAGGACGAGGATGGGGCGGAGGAGGATGAGTGGAAGGATGACGTTGCCAAGGACGACCAGAAGCCAGAGGAAGTGGCCACCACCCAGCCTGATGACCTCACCGACCCTCCGGCCCAGTTGTCCACGCTGAACGTGAACGTGGGCGGCCAAAGCTACCAGCTGGACTACTGCGAGCTGGTCGGCTACCCCAAGACGCGCCTGGGCCGCCTGGCCACCTCCACCAGCCGCAGTCGCCAGCTAAGCCTGTGCGATGACTACGAGGCGCAGACGGACGAATACTTCTTCGACCGTGACCCGGCGGTCTTCCAGCTGGTCTACAACTTCTACATCTCCGGGGTGCTGCTGGTGCTGGACGGGCTGTGCCCGCGCAGCTTCCTGGAGGAGCTGGGCTACTGGGGCGTGCGGCTCAAGTACACGCCGCGCTGCTGCCGCATCTGCTTCGAGGAGCGGCGCGACGAGCTGAGCG
Source organism: Varecia variegata (assembly GCA_028533085.1). Classification (NCBI taxonomy): domain Eukaryota; kingdom Metazoa; phylum Chordata; class Mammalia; order Primates; family Lemuridae; genus Varecia; species Varecia variegata. Next base: position 76,000,683 of record CM052443.1, read on the forward strand.
AGCAGCTCAAGATCCAGCGCGAGCTGCGAGCCCAGGCGCAGGCCGAGGAGGCCGAGGAGCTCTTCCGCGACATGCGCTTCTACGGCCCGCAGCGCCGCCGCCTCTGGAACCTCATGGAGAAGCCCTTCTCGTCAGTGGCCGCCAAGGCCATCGGAGTGGCCTCCAGCCTCTTCGTGCTCATCTCCGTAGTGGCGCTGGCGCTCAACACCGTGGAGGAGGAGCAGCATCAGACAGAGGATGAGGCGGGCGACCCAGACCTGCGGCCCATCCTGGAGCACGTGGAGATGCTGTGCATCGGCTTCTTCACGCTCGAGTACTTGCTGCGCCTCGCCTCCACGCCCGACCTGCGGCGCTTCGTGCGCAGCGCCCTCAACCTGGTGGACCTGGTGGCCATCCTGCCGCTCTACCTGCAGCTGCTGCTCGAGTGCTTCACGGGCGAGGACCAGCAGCAGCACGGCCAGACGATGGGCCGGGTGGGCAAGGTGGGCCAGGTGCTGCGCATCATGCGCCTCATGCGCATCTTCCGCATCCTCAAGTTAGCGCGCCACTCCACCGGCCTGCGCGCCTTCGGCTTCACGCTGCGCCAGTGCTACCAGCAGGTGGGCTGCCTCATGCTCTTCATCACCATGGGCATCTTCACCTTCTCCGCGGCCGTCTACTCCGTGGAACACGATGTGCCCGGCACCAACTTCACCAGCATCCCCCACTCCTGGTGGTGGGCCGCGGTGAGTCCCAGGACCTTGGGCTTTCCCTTCCTCTTCCCCGTCCCGGCAGAAAGCTGTTCCTCCCTTGCCTTGGTTATCAGCTCTGGCCTCCGACCATTCCCCCAGTCGCTGCGTGCAGCTCACAAAACGGCAGTGGACTCAAAGTCCTGGAGACAATCTCTGTAACTGAGTTTGACATGGCCCTAAGAATCTCCAAATCTAGATTTAGTCTTAAACCACTGACAGGCAGATTTTAAAGGAGGGTTCATCATCATTACTGTTGTTATTTACCATTTATTGAACACCCAGTGTACTACATGGTTTATAAAGCTTATCTCATTTCAGCATCACAACCCTGTGAGATGGTTATGAGTATCATTTTTTGTTTTTACAAGGAAAAGTAGAAATGGCTTCCATTTTTGAAGGAAACTATAGATTTACACAGAAAATGAAGTGAGACCTGGCTGAACAATGTCGACCCTAACTGAAATTCTACTGGCCTCTGGTTCCAGTCCAATCTGAGTGTGGAAAGAAGCATCTAAAACTGAAACGTGCTCCAACTTCACTAAAGTTCTTTCAGGACCCAATATTATTGCCCCATTTTACAGTAGAGGAAGTTGAGGTACAGAGAGTTTGAATGTGGACACACAGGTAGAGGTGGCAGAGCCAGGAAACTCAAACCTGTCCAATTCCCAAATCCATGCCCTTTCCACACTCAGGCACTGTCTCTTTCAAGTTTTAGTTCTTTTGCATGCCTTGCTTAATTCATATTCATGCAGTGGATGTATTAGTTATTTTTATCATAGTTTTCTTAGTATTTTTATCTTTGCCTTTTCATAATCATTTATGCCATTTACTCAAATATCTATTTCTAGTATGCTAGATGAATCCCTGGAAATACATGCAAAATGGGTCTTCTCAGATCAACGATTAAGTTGGCATATACACCTAGGAAAGAATTAGATGTATCGTTTCCTTATTTTTCTTTTAAGTAGATTGTTTGTAATGCCTTTAAAGCATTAAGCAATTATGACCAGTTTTCCCATGTTAGAAAGTAGATATTTTCAACATTAACTGTGCGTCTGTCAGAACTAGCCGTCTTTTGTAAACTTCTGAGACAAACCAACCCAGGGCTACTTTCAGTGTAGTGCAGCCTGATGGAAGATTCAGAGAACCCGATTCTCGTGCCAGATCTGCCAACAATTAAGTATGACCCCGAATAATTAACTGTAAAGCCTCACTCCCTGTTCTCAGTTTTCTCCTTTCTAAAAGAGGAGGTTGGACCTGCAGAGGTCCATAGTTCAATGAATCTTCCCTCCCTTGAAATTGGAAAGCTTTTATGTACACCAGGATTTGTGAGCTTTCTGCAGTGACAGGGTGACGTTAGGGTCTTCCGAATGCGCCAGCCAAATGCTGCTCCTCTGATCATATTCCAAGTGATGAAAGGTCATCCCCATAGCAGATAAACCGTGTGTACAGATGGAGCTCATGAAGGGTGATTTGTCCCCAGCAAATGACATTTACCTTGGAGGTGACTAAAGCAGGAAGGCAAAAGAGCAAATCTACATGCTGACGATGTAATACAAAGTTTTAGAGTCAAATTTCCATTCATCCAAATATCTTAAAAGGCTGGCATACACAGGCACTGGACCTAGTGGACTCATTGGTACTACAGCTTTAACCCATGAAAGTTTTTTTAACCTTTTGTATATTAATACAAATATTTTGATAAGAATTATGTTACTACTATTGAATTTTTAGTTTTAAAATTTTTCTGAATACCAATTGATCCCATTTTCTGCTTTGTTTAATGTACAATGAAGTTTAAAATTTCCTATTATCCCTTTTATGTTAACTGAAATTAATTTACTCAAGATCAATGTTTTCCATAAGTTTTTACAAAAATCGAATCACCAGTTTTTTATCAATAACAAAGTTTACCAATTATTGCTTTTAGCAAGGTGAGTTTTTTTTGTAGCCATTATCTCTACTAGGCACTATTTTCACAGGTCAAATTCTGCACATTCTAACCTTCGCATTTACCCACCTTACCCTTTACTAATGGCCTTTGGCCATTTTATTCTCAGATTTAGACCAGTATCATTACAAATAAGACTGATACCGTGTATTTATTTCTAAACTAATCTATGAAAACAATAGAAACAACTCCCCTCAAATATTCTAGAGTTAGTATATTCCCCAAGACTGATGTTATTAATCCAGTTCTTCTCTATGCTTCTAATTATGCTGCATAACATGTACTAAGGGTCCACATTCTCAGTAGAACAAAGAGAAAAGAACACTGTCAAAATAATGTGAACAGGCTGGGCACAGTGGCTCATGCCTGTAATCCTAGCACTCTGGAAAGCTGAGGCAGGAGGATCGCTTGAGGTCAGGAGTTCAAGACCAGCCTGAGCAAGAGTGAGACCCTGTCTCTACTAAAAC
>CM052443.1:76003931-76078504 GCA_028533085.1 Varecia variegata
ATCACTCGAGGTCAGGAGTTCAAGACCAGCCTGAGCAAGAGTGAGACCCCGTCTCTACTAAAAATAGAAAGAAATTATCTGGCCAACTAAAATATATATAGAGAGAAAAAATTAGCCGGGCATGGTGGCGCATGCCTGTAGTCCCACCTACTCGGGAGGCTGAGGCAGTAGGATCACTTAAGCCCAGGAGTTTGAGGTTGCTGTGAGCTAGGCTGATGCCACGGCACTCACTCTAGCCTGGGCAACAGAGTGAGACTCTGTCTCAAAAAAAAAATAAAAAAATAAATAAATAACTTAAACAAAATCTGAGAAGAGGATTCCTGAAAGTAACTCTGATCCAGTGGTCTCCAAGTATTTTATTGATCATACATCTCATAATTTTTGAGCACATATTGATGAAAAATGTGTTTATAAATGAATTAGATGTTATTGCCACAATAATGATGCATCACAAACCTCCAAAACTCATTGGCTTAAAACATCAAGCATTTCTTTAGCTTATGAATTTAAAAGTCAGCATTTAGTCTAGTTTCAGCTACAAGGCTCTTCTCATTTGTGAAGCTATTGTCACTCATTCACATGCCTACTGGTCACCTAGCATGAAGGGAGAGACTAAGCCACACGTCCCCAATGCTGTAGCAGCCATGTATCCATGGCTTGAGCAAAGGGGAAGAGGGAGAGTGCAAGCCCAATCACACAAACACTACGTAAGCTTCGTGTTCAAGTCATTTGCTCAACCCATTGGCCAAAGCAAGTCATGTGGTCAAACTTGGTCAAGGGGTGGGGCAGATTAGGAAACACTGCAAAGTTATCTGGCAAGGAGCTTGGTTGGATATAGGAAGACAGAAAGAATTAGGTCTGATAATACAATTGTTCTACTGTAGTAATATACTACTACTCAGATGTATTATAAACACTGGAAAACATATACTCACAAATTGAAAATTTAAAGATGAGGTAAAGAAAAATATGATATTTCTTCTGCCACTCCAGAATTTTGCCCCTTGTGGAATATTCACCACACATTAGAGACATTCTCTAATCCATTCTTCTATGTATTTTTAATACTTTCAGACAACTCCAAGTCTGATATACTTTTAAAAATCTTTCCTCTGTCTATGCCAAGGATCCTACAACCTTCCTCTATAATTCAACTAAGGGTTTTAAGAGGAATACAGTAATTTACATTGTTGTGAATTTTCCTACAGCTGCAAAACAAATCCCTCATGGACATTTACGTTTGCAAAGACTCATGCATTAGGATGTAAGGTAGACCCGTCTTATTTGTCTGTCAAATGGAGGTTATTTGTGTGTACTAATGTAATAGGAAACATATGTAAAATGCTAGCCTGTAGTAAGTTTGCAATAAATAGAAGCTACTATATATGACTAGTTGATAGTCTCCATCACATGGAAGCAATAACCTTTGCCTCCAGATTCATTCTGGGGGGAAATAAAACAGAAATTATTCCTTCTCTCCTGGGGAAGGGAGAGAAACTGTGAAAAATACAGAAGGGTCAGCTGTTCCATCATGGGAGAGCTGCTGAGTGTGCAAACAGGCCCACGCCTGGAGCAGCTCCAGTCATTCTGGGGCTCTCCGGGCTGCCTGGGGGTGGGAAATGCGTGGCACAGCTCCCTGTGTGGTACACAAACCATTTCCTTCTGAGCTATCCAGAGCAAGTTAAAGCTGTAGAAACCAAACAGGGAACTTTGGCATGAACTCATTGCTTCAAAAACTAACAAAAACTTCTCAGAAAATTTATCTCTAGCTAAGGCACCAGATAATTGTGTCCCAGTTACGTTGGTCCCATCTTTGTTTTCCTAAAGTATGTTATCATTTCCTGGCAAATAGGTGACACAAGATCACTGAAATGTATTCTTGTTGATTGATTGCTTGGAGGAGATCCATTTGGATGGTAAATTAGTTGGGTTACAGTCAAGAAAGTGGACAGCACAGTGGTATTTCAAACAGAGAGAATTTGATACAGGGAAATAGATGGGTATTAGAAGACTGGAAGAGCAAAAAGGGGAAACTGAGATAATCCAGAGATTGGTAACTGCAGAGAATAGCTACTGGCCTTAAAATGGGGAGAATAAATGGGAGAAGGTAGTGCTACCACAACATAAGTGTACAGAGCAGCAGCCTATGCACAGCTGTTGCAAGGACTCCTAAGTTGGCACCATGAGGTTGCTTTCAGGAGTGCCAAAACAATGCCTGCGCCATAGCTATCAGCTGCTATTGCAGAAATGATGATAGAAACCTGAGGCAGCAAGAGAGACCCTCACATCCTGATCCCACCTTCCAGTCTCCCATCGAGTGTCTCTCGTTAGCAGAGCATAACCAGAAGACAGCAGGCAAGGGAATCTGAGAAATGCGGTTTGTATACTCCCAGTCGCAGATTTACAGGAAAGAGTACAGAAGGGAATCAGGCTTGGGACTGAGAGACAACAGGTAAATAGCGGACACAGAAGGTGTTCGAGTTCTCCTGGCTCCTTCAGAAATAGCACAGGAGCTATAAATGGAGTAAAAGCTCTTAGGCACTGTTAGAACTTTTGATCTTGTAGATTCCTGATTGTAGAGTGATACCCTTTTGTGTCTTTGAAGTATGCTTCTCCTGATCACCAATGACTTGAGTGGAATATGACAGAATTATAGAGAGCAGGGAGAAGTACCACGTAAGCCGAGGATGTGGAAAGATCATTATTGTGTACCTTCCTGTGGATAGATGAATAGATCTCAAACTTGCATTCATGGCTTTGTTTTAGCTTGTGCACACCTCTTCCTTATCACACCATTTACATACATGTCAGAATTGTAATACACAGATGAGGGTTGTTGCTCTCTTCAAGATGGTCACCCATGACCTCATTCTAACAGTGCTTCCACTAATCAAAACATTCTTTGAATTCCACTGAGGAATTACCTTCAGAGCCTGCGACATGTCCATTTGCTTCTTTGTAATGGTGCTAAATCATTACCTTTTTGAGGCTAGATTCAATATTTTAAAATAGTCAAGACACTGGAGTTTAAGATTGGCACCTAGAGTTAACCATCAAGGGAGATATGGCCACTTGTATCAAGGTCTTGCCACTGAATTTTCGTTGCAGATTATAATCCAAGAGAGGAATTCCAAATATGCTTGTTGCAACAGTGGCATGGATGAGTATAGCCTTTGACTCTGAATCCTTTCAAGGACAGCACTCACTGAGGTGTGTAATAATTTCAGCCAAGAAGGGTTCATCTTCACTACCTCCGATTCTTTAGGAAAACTAGAAGGGGTATTATTTTGATAAATCATTTTTATTCCCTAGGATCATAATTCCTAGATGCATAGACTACTGGGTGCCAAGATTTAATCTATACCTAATTTGTTATGAGAAAAACAAGGATTTCTTGTTACATGAGAAATCCAAGTATTCTGAAGTTTTGGAGGAAAATTTGATGCTTGATCTCAATGTTTGGCAATCAGGATTTGCTGATTAGTGAGTGAGCTGCTAGAGAAAGGTCACATTCTGTCTTTGGGACCCAAGGCTAAGGAAAATATGTAAGTCTTCAGCAGAATGGTAAGTTTCCAGTTTACAGAGTTGCTGAGCTAGCCAGTTTTTTTCAGGATATTAAGACGGATTGCAGAAATTTTGGTCACATTTCCAAACCCAACTCCTGCTAATGTGAGAACTCACTCTGAGGTCACTTGGGTCAATCTGGGGCCTTCAGTTTTTAATGCCCATCTAGGGAGAAATGGTTTGGCCTGTGGAACATGGAGAAAAAGTTCTCTAAAGCCAAGGAATCCTGAGTTCCTCCCTGAGCAAATGGGCAAGCAACAGATCACTCACTGAATCAAATTGTCCACAAAACAGACAACACATAAATTAACTGTACATTTTGAACAAATTCTTGAGGACCAGTCACACACAGCCTTCTAGCAGAAGAGATCTTTTCTCCAAAAATAGAGATCCAAGATATACAAAAATATTTGGACCATATTATGCACATCAAATATTTACTCTTCTTTAAGCCAATTCTCTTTGCTTTTGACTTTTTACTCAAAGTTCAGCCAAAAATAAATAAATAAATAATGAAGTTGAGGGTGAAGCAAAGCCAGTGTGGGGACTGATTGATTAAAAGTTTAAAATCAGCACTTTGTCTCAGTTATTTTCCTTCCCCTGTGTCCTCCCACCCTCTCCCACCCCACACCCTAGACCCTTGACTGGTTTCCTCCAAGGCCTGTGCATTGGACTCTCATGGATGTTTCATGTTTTACAACTACGCCATCCTCCCACTCACTCCTATACCCAAAGTCTCTTTAGGCCTCTTCTAGGGAAAAATCGAGCTGAATTAAACATTCATACAGAGGTGTGACTGATGTTAGTGACAGATGAAAGCTATTGTTCAGTGCACACACCTGGATAGAGATCAGACTCAAGTTCTTCTACTTCTGGTGTGACCAAAGACAAGATACGCACGTGTAAGCCAACTTGAAGATTAACCCACGATCTCACTATATCACTGCTTCACACACCCCTTTGGTCCAGAAGTTGGGAAAAGGAGATGCTATATTAGAGCCAGAGGGCACCGCACTGGATTTCCCTCACAGGGCATTCAGCAGGAGTCAGAGAGGAGCCTGTTTCTACAGCCCGTGGGGCTAATAAGCATAACACAGGTAAAGTTCCTAGTGTGGCATATACTCAATAAATGTTGGTCTTTGCCTCTCCTCAGCCGGGGCCAGCTGCAGGACAGGACACCCGTGGGTTTGCCTACATGATGTATGTACTAACTCTATTGCTCATGCACCCTGTGCCAGGCACCCCTTCAATTCCTGTAACAACCCTGTGACATAGATACTTCACACGTCAAAAGTAAAAACTAAGGCAGAGAGAATTTAGATGTCCTGCCCAACTCACTCTGCTGGAAAGTGGATTTAGACCCACTAAGTCTAGTGTGCTCCCTGTTTCCGTCACCTCATCTACACCCTCCAGCCTCTTTGATGCTGGTGTTCTACCACTGCAAGAAATGGCAGCTCACCTCTCAGGTCTCTTACCAGAGATGGAGCAGCCAGAGATGGTGCGTCATCTGCCCCCCAAAGAGGAAGCCCATCCTTTCCCTTTCCACGGGCAAGATGGAGCTGTGGTTCGCATCAGCCCCCAAGACTAGCCCAGCTGGCTCACTTCATTTCATTCCAACCAACCACACTACGTTCAAGCTAACCCTTACATCATCAAAACAAAAACATTTACACTCCTAAGGTAAAGGCCACTTCAGCATGGGTCAACAGGGGGACTTTGTATGTTTTACTGCCATCTACAGGAAAATTGTGGCAACAACTACACAAATCCACGAAGCAAAGAGCACCCCCTGGAGTTGTGCAATGCAAAATTTTTGTAACTGCAAGTAACGGCCCTGCTGAAAATGCTTCTTCTAGTAATTTAACCAATAGCCCGGGGATCAAAGGGAGTACATGAAGCATAAAAAAACAGTACCCAGGGGATTTTCCCAGGGTTTTCTCTGGCTACACTAACAGATAACTAGTCCCACGGGTATCTGCATTTTAAAACAGAAGCTTGTTAACCTAAATAAGTCTCCAATTAGTGGGATTTAAATCAATGTGACAAGAGTGATGGGAAGTATTTCATGCAGGGGTGAACATATTTTTGGTCAGTGATGTCTACACAAGTCTCTTCGAAAAATAATGAGAGTGTTTCTCCAGACATTTGCAATTAAAGCACCTTCATATAAAATCTCGCATTTGAACTACATAACGACTCTGAGATGTGTAATTGCCTCCATTTTAAAGTTGAGAGGAAGACAGTGGAGGAGTTTAATGCCTTTTGTGTGCCTGGTACTGGGTAAGGTGCTTTATGTTCATTTTCTTATTTAGTCTTCACAAGAATCCCGAGAGTTGGGTGGTATTTTTAGAGAGTCTGAATGTTTTGCACACGGTCACTCAGCCGGAAAGGGTTAGAGTTCAGACTTGAACCCAGGCCTGACTGGTCCTAAGCCCAAGCTCTTTCCAATACTTCCATCATGTAGGCAAACCCAGGGACACCCTGTCCCGAAGCTGGCCCCAGCTAAGGGGGCAAGGCAAAGACCAACATTTACTCAGCATGTTCTACACCAGGAACTTAATATAATGTTATTTTAAATGCTTCTTACAACTCTTTCAAATAGGTATTATTTCCACCCATGTTGTATATAAGAACATGCATAAGTTATAGGCAGAATTTAAACCTAAGTCTTTCAGCTCCACAGTTGGTATTCTTTCCAGGACACCGGTCCTACAGGCAGACTTTCTGGTACCTCCTAACGCTGGCTCCGTGGGCAGCCATTACATTTCCCACGTGCACCTGCAGGGAGACAAAAGACACTTGCCTGCCTGCTTCTCTCCCTTTCTTCTCCTCCCTCATGGTGCTAACGATTCCTTCCTGCTTTTGCTCCTACACAGGTGAGCATCTCCACCGTGGGCTACGGAGACATGTACCCAGAGACACACCTGGGCAGGCTTTTTGCCTTCCTCTGCATCGCTTTTGGGATCATTCTCAATGGGATGCCCATTTCCATCCTCTACAACAAGTTCTCGGATTACTACAGCAAGCTCAAGGCTTATGAGTATACCGCCATACGCAGGGAGAGGGGACAGGTGAACTTCATGCAGAGAGCCAGAAAGAAGATGGCCGAGTGTTTGGCTGGAAGCGACTTGCAGCCCACCCCCCGGCAAGAGAATTAGTATTTTGTAGGACAGGTGGCTGGTAGATTCCATGAACTCCAAGGCTTCATTTATTATCCCCTCTTTCTTTTAATCATCACAATTGGCAGCAAAAAGGACACGTGAAGCAGATATACACAAAGGGCATTCCGTTCACAAAGTTCTACCTCTAGAAATGCTCACTTTGGCCCCAACGAATGCCTCATGTTGCTCTATAACTGCAGCACTCCAGGGTCCGACCTTCCCAATGACACTGATGTCGAAAACTTGAGAGGAGCAACAGCTTAGATTTCTCTTGTAGCTTCTCGTGGCATCTAGCTCAATAAATATTTTTGGACTTAAATTGACTTGAGAAGAATTTCCTTAAAGAAAAATAGTCTTGATTTTCCAAAGAGAGAGAGAGTTACAGCAGGAACTATACAAGCTTTGGAGTTAGATCAAGCTTAACCAGAATCCCAGACCTACCAGCTGTATGGTATTGGGCAATTGATTTTAACCATCTGATCCTCAGTTTCTTCAATCCTAAAATGTAGGTAATAATACCTACCTTGTAATATGAGTGTGGGGACTGGAGATAATATTTGTAAATGCTCAATAAATGATAGCAAATTGAGTGGGAATTTTCTAAGATTCTCTAGACTGGTGGTTCTTAAACAAAAGCAGTTTTGCTCCCCAGGGAACATTTGGCCATGTTTAGAGATGCTTGAGTGTCACTACTGTGAGGGAGGATAAAGGAGGCTTCTGGCATCTGGAAAGTAGAGGCTGGAGATGCTGATAAATATCCTGCAATGCACAGGACAGCCCCCGGAACAAAGAATTCTCTGCCCAAAATGCCAGTAGTGCCCATCACGAGAAGCCCTGATCCAGACTTAATATGGGAGCCCCTACAGTTGACCTGTGAAACATGCCTAAATGTACAAATCCCGTCCCCCTGAGAGGAGCCCTCCCTTACACTGTCCTCAACACCTCAGGCCTCTTTTCTCTCTCCTTTCCATGAAAGGAAAAAAGTATACCCTGCCTTTTGGAAAATTGCTTTGGGCCAAGAACTGAACAAAGGGAATTAAATCAGTGTGGCCCTCCATCCTGGCTGTCTGTGGGTTATAAAACCAGTGCCCACAGGAAATCAGTCCTTTCTCTCCCTGCAACCTTTTCCTCTTAGTTCCTTTACCCCTCCATGAGACTACTGGAAATTAAAGTCTTGAAAATTAAAGGTTCATTTGAACTGAGCACACAGAGATTACCCCCAAACTGGAGCTTGCCATGCAGATTGCCAATTTGTCTCGGGGCATGACTGGACCTACACTTGTGTCATTAAGAATTTGTGTGTCTTACAATGACAGTCACCTTGGGTTGTATATATAGTATATAACTTCATTTACTCTTTAATACATCCCCAAATAAGGTATTATATTCCTTTTTAATTTCGGAAGAAATGGAGACTTAGACAAGCGAAGTAACTCAGCCATGTTCACACAGCAAGTAAATGGTGGAACTGGGCTCCAAGCCCAAGGCCGTCTGATTCCCAATGCTCTTGCCTGAAGTCTAAATTTGTGGTTCTCAAACTGCATCAGCGTCACCTGGAGGGCTTGTTAAAGCAGAGTGCCCTGGGCCCAGACCCCAGGGCATGAGTCAGGAGGTCTGGGATGGAGCGCAAGGATTTGTATTTCTAACAAGTTCCAGGTGATACTGATGCTGCTGGTCCCAGGGAACAGATTTTGGGAGTGACAGGTCTAAATCACTTCACTCTGCCCTCCCGTGAGGAGCTGTGATTACGAAACCAGGCTGAAGCAGGCAAACTAGATCTACGTCTCCCTCCCGCTTACTCCCAAGCGTTCTTCACATCAGCAGCAATGACCTGGCACCTGAAGGGTAGACAGAAGCCCTGTTATAAGCCTGTTTTATGGTTGCCAGATAAAATACAGGATGCCAGTGTCTCTTCGTCTGTCTGTGATGCTATAACAGGCTATTACAGACTACTGGGTAATGTATAAAGAACAGACATTTATTGCTTACAGTTCTGGAGTCTGAGACTTCCAAGATCAAGGCTCCTGCAGGGTTGGTTGCCTGGTGAGAGCTGCTCTCCGCTTCCAAAATGGTGCCCATTTGCTGATTCCTCCAGAGGAGAGGAACATGTGGCGGAAAGACAAGCTCCCCAGACGCCTCTTTTAAAAGGGCCTTGATCCCATTCAGAAGGGAGGAGCTCTTATAGCCTAATCACCTCTTAAAGGCCCCACCTCTATGATATTGGCAACACCTGAATTTTGGAGGGGACCCATTCGAAACTATAGTACCAGATAAATTTGAATTTCAAGATAAACAACAAATAACTTTTAGTACAAGTGTGTTCCAAATATTGCATGGTACATATTTCTGCTACAAAACTGTTGTTTATCTAAAATGCAGACTTAACTGTGTTCCATATTTTCATTTACTAAACGTGGCAATCCTATACTATTGCTTTTGGGAGACAAAATTTCTTTATATGAATGGAAATTACTCATAAGTCCTAAAACCAAACAGCCAGGCCCCTCAGCCAAAGGAGACTTCTCTCCCCTCTTGCCAAATAAAAGAGAGAAATTTTGAATAGGTCTTCTTGCCAGATACAATCAGGCAAACAAAGTTGAAACTCACAAGAGGTTGGGATCACAGCTTACATAACCACCTGACTTGCTCAATTCAGCAGCTGCCTCTTTTTGTCCACCTCCAGTCTTCCTGCTCCTTCTGTGGTCTATGAGGGGAGAGATTTGTTGATGAAGCGCATCTGCTGGGCTATAAAGGGCCGTGGGGAATAGGAGGGGCCAATGTCCATCACCCTCCTGCTCAAGGCCCAGAGCTGGCCAGCAGGAGAGAATCCCTGAGAGAAAGTAGAGGCAGATGGGAGAAGGGTTAGGAGAGGTCTTAATGACAAAGATGGACTTTTCCAGGTCCCTGGGAGGGGATTTAGTAAATGAGAGTGGGTGCCTTTGTCCCAATTTCACTGGCCACATCTGCTCAGACAGCTGCGCACTGCCTCCCAAGTAAGACTGACAGATGGAAGGGAGTTCAAACAAAGAGAACATTTCATGAGCCTCACTGCATGCCAGGCACAAAACCAACGTTATTTCACTTAATCCTTCAAAAGTCCTATGACATGGGTTTTAAGGTAGACACTAACAAAGGCTTAGCCACATTGAACTTGACATGGTCTTTGGGTTTGAATTTGAGACCTGGCTCTGCCATTTATTATGAGGTTAAACCACATGAAGGTGCCACGTGCATAAAAAATGGCTGAATATTGGCAATTTCATATGGTGTAACCTAATAGTTGTGTGATCACAATTTCTCTGAGCCTCGGTTTCTGCATTATTCAAATAGAGATGATAATACTATCTCTCCCAGGATTGTGGTGGTAATTAAATGATATAATATATATTTAAACCCTTAGCACACTAGCTGGCACATGTTAAGTACTTAATAAATATGAGTAACTATTATCATCATCATCACTATTTTGCTGGCTACACAGGAAAACTGTACAAACCGAGATAGAGTCACTTGTCATGGAGGAGAAGATTCTGTGAAGATGTGTGAAGACAGCTTTTAAATCCTATTGCCAGTCCCCGTCCCCCTATGCATAAGGATCTAGACCAGTCTTCCCAGTAGAACTTTCTGCAATGATGGAAATGTTATTATGCACTGATACAGTAGCCACCAGCTATGTGTGGCTATTGAGCACTTGAAATGCAGCTAGTGTGACTCAGGAATTTTTTATTTTATTTCATTTTAATTAATTCATTTTAAATTTAAATGGTCACATGTGGCTAGAGGCTGCCATGTTAGACAGCGTAGCTGTAGGCCTTTCTTCTTCCCTCATGGTGCCATCTTAGGAGGAGCATTTGGCTTTTTGTAGAGAAATAGAAGCAAGAAGGAAAAAAAGAAAACATGACTGTCCCCTCCTCTGAGCCAGAAGCTGGGATAGGTTTTTAGGACAATATGTACAGCATTGGAAATAGACATTATTGATCTCATTGGTAGGCTGGAATGGCCTCCTTTGGTAAAGAGAAAAGAAGATATTAATAAAATCTTCCAAAGTGTGAGAAACAACAAAAAAAGCCCAGAAAGGACCAACTCCATCATTCTAGTGGGTCCCAGTCTTCACCCTGAGGGACATCTGGGCTCCCTCACTTCTGCTGGCTCTGGGCCATACACGTCATCTTCTCAAGCTTCCAACCCAAGCTGGGTCAAAAACGTTTTCCTCATTTTATCTTAGCTTCAAGGAAGTAAGTGAACATGTTTACAAGAAACTTTTCTTCAAATTAAGGGAAAGCATTAGGTCGTCACCACAAAAAAGAAAAAGAAAACCATGTTTCCAAAGATTCCAGGTTCAGGACAGTGGTTTAAGTTTTTTCGAGCCCCAAATTCCTGTCTCCCAGACTCATACCTGGCCCCTCAAATCAAGATGAACGTGGCCCCTACAGCCCAGTGTTCCCTTCCTTTCCTGTTCTCCTCTCATATAATGCCTTTAAAATGCCTGTGAATTTTGCACTCTGCTTTCTATGTCTATTCTTGTGTGCTGGGGCCTTCTCCATCTGTCCTCCCACGGCCACTGTTTACCCCTCTCTGCCCTGTGGCATGGGCATGACCTAAGGGGCCTCCCATGTCTGTACCTCACAGGCTCCCAGCCTTCTGGTGGGATATCAGCAGGTGCAAGCAGAGAACATTCCAGGAGTTTACTTCCCACTGTCTCTCTGTCCAGGCAGAGTTCCCACAGCCATGGCTCAGTTAAGTAGCCCTCTTGTCTGACCATGGGGTTCACAGGTCCCAGAAACACCTTTCCCTCCTGTTGTCCCTTTGGGCCTAGGCGTGGTAGTGGCTTCCCACTCCTGCTAGTCCCTGAGTATCTCCCCCACCCTTGTTGGTTCCCTTCATCCTGACCACACCTCCATAAATAGAATTGCTATTAAAATTTCTTTAATTAAACTCCTTGAGTATGCCATCTATTTCCTGCTGGGATTAATACACCTTGTGTATTTTAAGAAAAATACATTGTTCATATTCCCCAAATAGCCACCAAAAAGATAAGGCATGTTTATCTGACAATCATGCCTCCCAGACATATCACCCCAGACATGGAAACACAGTCCTCGGATTCATAGACAAGGAGGCATATCCACTCACAGATGATTGGTGGGGCAGTGATGATTGGCAGCCCTAAGTGTCTGTAAATGATTCATCCTTCCTGTCAAAGGCCTCCAGCTCTGCCTTCCTCAGGAGCAGTTTGCAATGACCCAATCTGTTGAGTTCCCTTACCCAACCCATCCCACCTGTACAAATGGATGTTTGTGACTGTAGGATGGAATAGCGTGCATAAAATCAGCTGGAATATATGTGCCTAGGAACCGAAGTTTTGATGTCCTCTGAGGACATTAGGATTTCATCTTGGTCAGGCTCCTATCTTGATTCAGGTGAGGTTTATTTACCTTGTTTCCCAGGTGACAAAACTGAAACACAGAGACATTAAGAAAATGCCCAGAGATGAAGCCGTTCCCCATTCCTGTGTCCACAGCAGACACTGTTAATCAATCACATTACTCATTGCCACTGCCTTTTCATCACAGTTCTCTAGCAACTGACACAAATCTGTCAGAGTTGACACTCAAGACCTATTTGCCATCCTGGCATGTGCTCAAACTTTAAAAATTAGAGAGAAGGATGCCAGGTACGGTGGCTCACGCCTGTAATCCCAGAACTTCAGGAGGCTGAGGCAGGAGGATCACTTGAGTCCAGGAGTTCAAGACTAGCCTGGGCAACATAGGAAGACCTTGTCTCTACAAAAAACTAGAAAAATTAGCTGGGCATGGTGGTGTGAGCTTATAGTCCTAGCTACTCAGGAGGTTGAGGAAGGAGGAAAGGAGGATCACTTGAGCCCGAAAGTTCGAGGCTGCAGTGGGCAATCATCATACCACTGCTCTCCAGCCTGGGTGACAGAGCAAGACCCCATATCTAAAAAAAAAAAAAAAAAAAAAAAAAGGACTAGAAGTCAGTCTCTATAATCTCCTAGTCCACTATTCTTTTTGAGGAATTTCCCTGTAAATTCAGAAAACCTGTGTGGACTATGCTTATGCTATCCTTAATACCTAGTAAGTTTTCTAGTAAGTTTTAGTAAGTGAACTTCCCTAAGCCTCAATTTCCACTTTATACTATGGAGATCATTAAGATTTCCTTATTGGGAGGGTTAACAGATATGTGAATGCAAAATACCCGGCACAATATCTATCATATAGTAGGTGCCCAGTTCATGGTAGCTCTTATTATTCATTCTTTATAAATAGAATGTCAATGATGTCCACTGTCCAAAGTGTGCCCTTCTATGGTGTCATCAGGATTCACAGTCATTAGGCTGTTCACAGTATTTTAGTTCTCCTAGAATATGTGCATGGTAGATTGCATTTCTCCAACTCATTCAAGTTCTATGTGGCCAAGTGGCTTGCTTTGGCTAAATGAATATGAGCAAGAGAAATGTTAGTTCAGAGTAGAAGCATTTAGTTACTGCTTTTCTCCTCCAGTCCTCTTTTTCTATCTTTTTGTAATTGTGGAAACAGGTGTCAAGATGAATACAGCATCCAGCAGCCAAAGTCTCTGAGTGACTACGATGAGCAGAACCCCAGGCTGACCCCTATGGGACATGTAGTGTAAGTGAGGAATTCACCTCTGTTGGTTAAAGCCACTGAGATTTTGGAGTTGTTCCTAATCCATCTTGAAGGCTGCTTCTTTTTGCACCAAGTTGCCAGGGAAGCTGAAACTTCTCTGTCTCACAACAGAGAGATGAACTGAAACATTTCTACAATATTCAGGTCTCCCAAAGTAATTTTCTCACTCTCCTACACAGTGCTGGACAATAATGCTGCTTAGAATGTGTCAGATGCCCATTATATGCCAAGCTTTTTTCTGGGCACTTTATTCACACTAATGTGTACACTGAGCACCATGTCTGGCATATAGTAAATGTTCATATTCATGCTAGTCATCATCATCATTGTCACCATTATTATGCATCATCTCCAGGGCTTGTGACAACCCAGTGAGGTAGGGACTATTATTATCTCCACTTGACAGAAGAGGACTTCTTCTGTAAAGCCGGCTAAATTAATATAAACAATAAAAAATAAATTAAAAAAATAAAAAAAAGAAGAGGAAACTGAGGCACAAGGTGGTTAAGTAATATGCTCAAGGTTTCAGAGGCAGAACATAACACAGCAAGGATTTGTACCCAAGTATGCCTGGACCAAAGTCCTTGTCCTTTTCACACTCCACACACTGCCCAGGGAAGATTGCCAAAAGCTGTGCGATACGCTTTTCTGAGACAACTCTGTTTCTCACTGGTTGGCCAGGTACCCAACATCAGAACTGTCCCCTGGTTCTACCACTTGCATTTGTTGTAGACTAATTCATTGAGGGGGAGAGAAACTGGACTCCCCAGGCCAACTCTTTCATGGAAATTAAAACTTAGCATTCAGGAAGAGAGTTATGTTTTTCTACCAGCTTCCAGATTCACTACCAAGATGGGTTTTTCCCTCCCTCCTTCACTTTCTTCAAAATCTCTAGACTTCTCTGTCATTTATTTCTGTTTCGTCAGTAGCATGGGACAAGGGGCCAGTGACAAGTTTGCCCTGCTCATCCCCTAGAGCTGCAGAGTCCAAACAGGGAGGGAGAGGGAACACAAGCACAGACAGACCTGCCAGCCCACCTCCTCTCACCACATCTGCCTCCGGGCCATTTATTTCATTAAAGCACAGGATGCTCAAGGGAGCCTCGGGAAAGGGGACAATTTCATTTTTCCTACACCTTGGAAATTAACATTCTTTCCAAAAAAATAATTTGCTTTGTTCTTTGAGAAAGCTGAGGAGTCGAGAAAAGGGGTCAAAGGAGTGAAAGGTAAGAAAATGAGAGTGAGAGAGGGAGAGAGAGAAAATAGAAAAATACATAGAAGAGGGGAAGAGAGGGAGTAAGATAGGGAAGGAAGAGAAGAGAAAGCAAGAACAGAGTAGTAATGAGGCTAGTTCTTTGTCTTCATTATATCAGCAATTCATTTGAATTTCTTTTTAAAGTTTTGCTTGGCACTATATTGCCAATCATGCACATTTGGGGTATTTTATAGAGTTTTTTGCCCTCCCACTCACACTCCTAGAAAAGCCTCTAACTCAATGGTTCCTGTAAGTTTAGTTTATATTAATATCCACGGTTCATCTTGCAATGACATGGGGGTGGGGGAAAGAGAGACTTTCTAATAAAACTGCCCTGGGTTCAAAATGCAGTCCTAGCACATTATTTTCATTCAACAAATACTTACTGATAACCATAAATGTGCCAAGCACTGTTCTAGGTGCTGAGTTACAGTGCACAAAAGTCCTTGCCTTCATAAAGCTTCCATTCTAAAGGAATAAATAAAAGGGAACTACGTAGTATTTTAGTGATAAGTACAATGGCAGAAAATAAAACTCAGGAGGAGGAAAAGGACTAACAAGATTGAGATGAGGCACAGCTTTAAATACAATGGTCAGGGTGGGCCTCACTGTGCAGGATGACCCTGGAGCAAAGCCTTGCAGGTGAAGAATTAACCCGCAGGTATCTGGGGAAGGAGCAAACACCAAGTGCAAACGCCCTGGAGTGAGAGCACAGCCCCCAGTGTGTGTCCAGGAAGAGTGAGGAGCCCCCTGAGTGGATGAGGAGGAGTAAAGAGGTAGAAGGATCAGTAGCTTGTAGGTCCTGGTGCTTTCAACAATTTGCTGAAGTTCAGACATTAGAGGGAGTGAACTAGAAAGAAAGAAGTGATGATCAAAAGAGGGACGTTTGAATTTGACTTTATGGAATGACCTAGAGTAAGGCCATGGGAGTTAGTGTCTGAAGTAGGGCAGAAGATAAAACCATCGAAAGTGAGGAGGCGGAGGGTATTGGGCGTATCATCTAGATAGGTGTTAAGATCCCCAAGAATGAAAGAGGGGTGGTGTTGGAAAGGGTGACAAGGAGCCAGGTCCTACCCTGCAAGGAATGGAAGGGAGAATCAGGAGGTCAGTAGCTGATTGGGTTGAGGGGGTGTCTGTGAATTGCAATTCCCACTTAGTGTGGAGCACTTAGGGAGCAGGGCTCCCTCTTGGCCCTGGAGACTGGAGGGAGGACGGCCTTACAAGGGCCCTCTGAACTCCTCTTGATTCCTGCCATATCTAAGCTCTGTGTCCTTGGGCAAGTTACTTAACCTTGCTGAGCTGGTTTCATAATCCATAAAGCGGCTCAACGAGACCCATCTCACAGGATTGTTGTGAGGCTTAAAACCAGACAACATCCAGAAAGCATCTAGAAGATACATACAGTCCGGCAGGTGGTAGGTACTCACCACTGTCAGGCCCGCAGCCTAGGGCTGAGTTCAAATTCTGACTCTGCCTCTTACTAACTGTGTAACCTAGGGCTAGTTATTTAACTTCTCTGAGCCTCAGTTTTCTTGTAGAAAAGATTGGAAGAATAATACCAGGTAGATGGGGCTCTCTAAAGGAATAAATGGAAGGATAATGTAATGAGATATTAACCTTTTACCTTTTTTTTTTTTTTTTGCTAGAAGAGACTCCAAACCATTAAAAAGTAGTTTTCTCCTCCCTATCCGTAGCAATTTTTAAAGTGAATCAGCAAACCTCTGTATTCTGTGCTTTCTTGTCCCAGGGATACTAAGCAGCTTCTTTGAGAGGGTTTCAGGGCTGCTACTCAGGCCTGAAGTACGTTAATGGGCACGGTGAGATCGTGCTGAACTGGAAGGCAACAGAGACTAGAACTTGGAATTGACATTGGACTATGGGTAGCCCAAACCTAGAAAAAGACAGGAGGAGGATAAAGGAGGGCTGGGATCTGCAAGGAAGTGGCAGAGAGAGCTCTGGCAACCGAAGGCAGACTCAGGAACGTGCAGGGCTGCTACCAGGATAGTGCAGTCAAAGCCTTCAGTTCTCTTCAGGCCCTGCCACATTTGCGGCTGATGCTTGCATTTTTTTCCCATCTTGTTCTTGGCTCAGAGTGTAGCAGCCCACCTGCTCAAGACGCAGTTAGATAGCTACTAAGTCAAGGTTACCCTCTACACAGGTATCCTTGGAGGTTGCCTCTCACTTTCAGAATGGGGTAGTGGCAACTGCTTGTAGTGCAGCCGCCTTGCCAGACATTGCAGGGGGCTAGGATGAAGTCACATTGCATCTGGCGCCTTCTGCTTTCGTTTGCCCTCAACCCAGCCTCCAATTTTAAACTTTTCGCTTTCTACTCACTGCTTGGTGACTTAGGGCCATTCAGGTAAAACTTAATGAGGGTTTTTTCTTCTGTAAAATGGAAATAACTTCTGTGGAATAGGATTGTTGTGACTCATATGCATAACATAAACTCTTTAAATGGGTGTGGCAATTAGTAGGTGCTAAATGAATGTCAGAGATGATGGTGATAATAGAACTAGTAGTAACAGAGATACTACCAAGACAACACACTGCCCAGAGGCTGGCCCAGCTTTAGTCAGTCCCTGGGTAGGCAGTGGAAATAGGAAAAAGCACACTGGCCCCGCAGTCCTGAAAACACAGTTCTGCTCGCAGCCTTGCCGCAGACTGCCCTGGTAACGCTGGGTTCACCCCTCAACCCTCTGCCTTTGTTTCAGCTTATGTCAAATGGGGATAGTCCCATCCACTTTAGAGAGAAAAATAAAGCTTGCAGCTGGAAGGGCCCTTTGAGAACATCTGGTCCAACCCTTTCTCCTCTACATCCCATTTTGCAGAGGAAAAAACTGAGGCCAAGGAGGTAAAGCAGTGAATACCGTTTAGTGAATACCTAATTAGTGCAGTGAATACCATTTCCAAATCCACAAAAGCTTGGTTTATTATTATTATTGTTATTTTGTTTTGGTTTATTTACCGGTACGGTTTGGGAGGACTGTGGAGGAGGAGCAAAGTATATGGAAATGTGGGATTCTCTTCTCTTGAAAGGCTTTTGATTTATTTGGAAAGCAAGATAAAATTCATGCAAAAAAAGTAGGAAAACTGACATAATGTTTGACAAGTTCTCTGAAAAAATGTAAAATATTTGTAGAGACAAATTCTGGTATGGTAGAGGTCCACCGGAAACTTCCCCTTCACCCTCTAAAGGTTTGCTGAAAAATCAACTGACAAAAGGCAGATTATGTGATTGCCCCCTGTGGTCTGAGAGACCAAAACAGATACCAGCTTATCAACTAAGACAACCCCGAAGGTTAAGGAACGAAAAATTACTTATGGGTCCAGGGTTCGGGGCCCAGCTGGCAGGGCAAATTTCTAAATTCCTACAACTTGAAGAAAAACCACTCCTTGCTAAATTCCCTAACAATAGGATCTAGCAGGCTGATTTACAACCCAGACCACTACAGCTCTGATTGGACAGAGGACGGGCCTTACAAACATTATTTTCTGATGAGCTGTTGCAGACCTTACGCCCGTTCCAGCCAGCTTATAGAGGCTGTGCACAAACTGTCTTTGTGTCCCGTAGTTCACCTTTTGACATTAAGAGCCAAATTCCACCTTATTTTTATGTTAAAACCCCACCCAAAGTCAACATGGGATGTATGTTACATACATGTCAACCCATTGCACACATATTTGGCTTCCCTCATAAATATGTATAGCTTTTTCCCCACACCTGCTGAATATGTATGACACCAGCCCTGTGAGATATAAAACCCAAACTGTCCTTCCCCTCTTCAAAGAGAGAGAGAGCACCGCCAGTCCACCCCAGAGACTGTCTATTCCTAGCTTGCAAACCGACATTGCCAATAAAGTTCTCCTTGCTACTGTTTAGCCATCCTGGTGGCCTTTTGGATGTTACCTCCAATGGGTTTCAGAAACTTATGTACCATCTTGAGGTTATAGAAAGAATGTGGGCTCAGAGCATGGCCAAAAACAGGTTATGGTGGTGAATCAGGTTGTAGCAGCAGGATAGCTTACGGGAGGGAGAGGAGGCCTGGCTAGCAAAGGTGGTCTCATTATGTAGATGAAACCTCACAGGTAGCAGCCCTCAGAGAGGATAGATGCTAAATGTTTCTTCCAGAGCTTTTAAGGTGTCAGACTCTAGATTCTCAGTTAATCTTTCCTAAATAAGGACAAAGCCTGGCGTATCCATGGAGAATTCCTCTAGATGCAAATCTCCTCCACAAAAGACAGCTCTGCAGGGCTACTTGGGATTGCTGGCTCTCTGAACAGCCATCTCAAAATACGTCAAAGAAATCTATTTCGGGGTGAAATACTTTGGTTTCCTTCAGAAGCCAGCCGGCAAGACTGTGACTCCGCCGTCGTATTCACACCCTTGTATGGTGTCCTGCCACATTATACCAGGGCTGGTCTGTGTGACCAACAGAAGATGGCAGAAGTGACAGTCTGTCACCTCGGAGACTAGGCCATAAAAGACTGCAGCTGCTAGCTGCTGTCCTGGGCTGTCTCTCAAATCACATGCTCTGGATGAGGCCAGCTGTTATGCCATGAGGACACTCAGGGAGCCTACGGGGAGGCCCATGTGGTAAAATATCCAGTCAGTGGCCACAGGGGAGCTGAGTCCTGCTAACCACCCCACCCCATGAATGAGCTTGGAAGCAGATCCTGCAGCCCCAGATGACCACAGGCCCAGCTGACAGCTTGATGGCAACTTCATGAAATATTCAGAGCTGGAACCACCCAGTTAAATCTTGTCTGGATTCCTGCCCCACAGAAACTGTGAGATAATATATGTGTGTTGTTTTAAGCTACTGAGTTTGGGTTTGTTATGCAGCAATAGATCACTAATAGGTAAACATAGATTGTCATCATTCCTCATAGAGCACCTACTGTGTGCCCAGCCCTGTGCTTCCCAAAGGAGAATAGGTAGCAAAGACTTAAGGCAGACACTCTAGGTAGGATGATGATTGCATCGGTTTCTCGGGAGCAACAGGGTGGTACACACCAAACCTTTGTCAACTGAGGAATGATGAAGTTCATAAATTTGGAAAGGAGAGCTTAATTTCTCATAAGGGGATGCAGCCTGCAGGCAACCGTTGTGCAGGCTGGGAAGCAGAGCCTCAGGCAGAAGCCGAGAGCAAGCACTTCCAGGGAAGGGTAAAGGAAACGGAAATTTATGCTGATGGGGTGGTCGAATAGACATATTTAAAAGGCCATAGGAGGAATCTTGAATATTTTCAAAAGGAGAAACATGCATATGTGCAATTGAGTTTTTGCCCTGTCATGGGTTCCATGTACAAAAAATGGTGGCATTAGCATGATCCAAGGGTGGAGTTTTAGGCCCACCTGATGTCAAAATGTGAAGCAGAGGACACAAAGGCCCTCTGTGCGCAGCCTCCATAGACTGGCCAGAACACTCCATGGTCAGCGGTCTCTTGTCAGGAAGCAGTGCCGGTCAGCTGTGTGCACATTGTAAAAGGGAGGGGCAGTCACAGCTAGTTGAAATCTCGGTGGGGCAAGTCTTTCCAAAGGGCTGGTTTCTGTTTAACCACTAGGAAAGAAAGTTTGATGGCAGTTGAGGAGGGAGGGAGTATAATGAGGTGTCCAACCTCCCATCCCATCATGGCCAGGAACTCAGTTTTAAGGTTTCTCTGGGGTGCCCCTGGCCAAGAGGGGTTCCTGTTCAGTTGGTTGAGGGACTTAGGATTTTAATTTTATTTCTCACCCTCAAGAGAGCTTATCAAAGTAAAGCCATGCTTTCTTTCCAAAGTGAGATCATGAGGCTCGTGTGCGTGCCTGCACAGATGAATGCGTGAGAGAAAGACATATATATGCATTTCAGGCTGGGGTAGTGCTCTAAGCTGCCTTCCACATGGGCCTTAGGAGGCCAGTTCTAAAAGATCCCCAACAATAGGTGGAAATAAAGCACCTCCTCTGGAGAAGGGCCTTTAGCTGCTCCCATGGAGAAGCCTGGCCACTCCTGTGAACCTAGCAGGGAGCACCCACATCACATGGGTGAGCAAGTCACTCGCCCATCCACAGAATGGAAAGAAAACGGAACTGCTCTCTCCAAGGGATGCAGCAAAGTTCAGATGGAAAATGCTTTGCAAACTATAAGCACTGTACAAATGTTTATTATAATGAAAATACAGTGAGATTTTGTATATAAAGTCCCTAGAACAGGGCCTGCTGGCAGGATGAGGTTAACAAATGGCAGGGCTTATTCTATTGACAGGCTTGCCACCAGTAAAGTGAGAAAGAAGCAAGTGACGGCAGCAGGGGCTTCCTGACAGCTGGCCTGTGCAGAAGCGCCATTAATGCCCTGAAGCCCACCCCTATACCTCTACTCCCCACACCCTATTCCCACCCCCCAACTAGAGGCCTCTCTGCAGCTCTGCTGAGTACAGGCAGGATTTGGACCACAAAGCAGGGACAGAGGGCAACAGATCCAGGAGGATTTGACAACTTCCTCTCTCTAGGATCTGAGGAGGCTGAGACAGCCTAAAGGCATAGGATGGAGTGATAAGAGATAGGAAGACTGGAAGGGCAGGAAGAGAAACACAAAGGCACCTTTTGTCCCTCTGCCTAGGGCCTGGGTACTGGTGTCAGTCTCTAACTCTAGGATTCAATGGGGCGAGGCAATATACACCTGCAAACAGGTGCGCTTCTTAGGCCTGTTAAGGTAAGAATTAGATCTTGAGGTCTGTCATGGGTGGAAATGTGTTTCCCACTCTCAGAGATGTTGAAGTTCTTACCCCACCCATGCTCCCCCCTCCCCCCTGCCCACCCTCCCAAAATGTGCCCTTGCTTGGAAAGAAGGTCAAGTTACAATGAGGTCATTAGGGTGGGGCCTAAACCAATATGGCTGTTTTCCTATAAAATGGGAAATTTGGATTCAGAGACAGACACACACAGGGAGAATGCCATGTCAGATTGACAGCAGAGATCAGGGTGATGCATATGCAAGTCAAGGAACAGTAATGATTGCCAGCAAACTACCAGGAGCTAGGAGAGGCCTGGAATGCATTCTTCCCTCACTGCCCTTTGGAGAAACCATCCCTGCTGACACAGTGATTTTGGACTTCCTGCCTTCAGAACTGGGAGACCAATTTCTGTTGTTTAAGCCACCTAGTTTATGATCTTTGTTACAGCAGCCCTAGCAAATGAATACAAGGTCATCTGATGTCACCAGCACAAAACCACAAGCTCAGACAGAACTGACTTGAACCTCTGTACTGCCACTTACTAGCAGCATGTCTTGGGGCCACTCACTTGCCTTCTGGGCCTCAGGTTCTATGTCTGTCAAATGGTAAACTCCTATATACCTTACGCATAGTCACTGAGGATCAAAGTAACAAACGCAAAGTATCCAGTTACGATGCCGGCTCCTGTTAGCCACTCAACAATGGCAGTGGGTTATCATTAGCAGAGGTAGCAGTTTAATTCAAATTCCTTCACCCCCTAAACCACTCCACCCCCCGACAAGAGAAACAGAAGGACCAACTTCTGCCAGCCTTTGAGGATACCAACTGCTGTGAAGAAAAAGGCTCCAAGACCCACGTGCATTAGATTTCTGTTGCTTTGTGACAAATTGCCACAAAGGTAGTGGCTCAGGACACCACCCATTCATTACCTCACAGTTCTGTAGATCAGAAGCTCAAGGAGGCTGGGCTGGGCTCTTAGCTGGAGGCTGTGAATCAGCTGCTTCCTAGCTCACCCAGCTTGCTGTCCACATTCAGTTCCTGGCGGGTGTAGGACTAAGGTTCCTGTCTTCTTGCGGGCTGTGGGCCAGGAATTACTCTCAGCTCCTCGGGCCACTTTCAGATCTTCCGCCTGGCTTCCTCCATTCATGCAACAGAGGGCCACTGTCATGTCAAATCCCCCTCGCGCTGTGAAGTGTTCTTTGTCTTTCACTAGCTGGAGAAAACTCCCTGCTCTTAAAGGGCTCATAGGATTAGATTGAGCCCACCTGGGTAATCTCCCTGTAGCAAGTGTTAAAGAAAAAAGTATTCCATAACACTTGTTAAAAATAGTAACGAAGATTTTATTCAAGAAGGGACTATCAAGAATGGTATATAGACTACTGCAATGGGGTTTTGCAGTAGGGGAGAGAGACTGAGCTCAACTCTGTGTACAAGGAAAAGTGGGAATTTATAGCAAGGAGCAGTGGATGGAAAATTGCTAAGAGGCAACATCAGCGGTGAGGGGGATTCTGGCTAAACCGACCCAACAGGATTCTTGCTGAAGACAGGCCAGGGACAGACAGACATCATCTGGGGGATGACGGGGGATGTGGAATTTCATCAGATAGAGACAGTGGGGGATTCTGGCTAAACTGACTAGGCGGGATTCTTGCTAAAATTGGGCGCTTGAAGAACACGCCCAGGGATGGCGCCTAATTGGGCTCAGAGGAGCCCGAACAGAGTTTGGACAAGAAGAGAATCTTTGTCACATATAACATAATATAATCCCAGAAGTGTCCCCAGTGGGTGAAGGTCACAAGGGCCATCTTAAAATTCTACCTACCACATGGGGATGTATTCCTGCTTCTGCCACTAAGTGGATGACTCACTTCGGACAAATCCCTTCTCCTTTCTGGGCCACAAATTCCCTTTAACTCTAATATTCCATCACTCTCCCCATTATCAAATCACATTTTTCTAACTTTCACAGAATGTGTGTCCTGCTTGAGGGTTGCAAAAAAGTTTAAAAGAAACATTTGTTGTTAGAGAAGTTCTGCAGTCTAAATGCAGCACTGTTCATCCTTCAATGCAAGTTCAATCATCTGGGAGCTTTGAAAATGCTGATGCTGGGGCCCCATCCTCAGAGATTCCGATTCCCAGGAACTCCAGGAAAAGACGGAGGGAATGGAGGAGAACATGCCCCTCCCTGTGTGGGAACATAAAGAGAGAAGGCTGGGAGCCTTTTGCTTGCATTTAAAGTCTTTCAAGGGCAGGGAGGGTTGAGGAAGTGGCAGTTGGACCCAAGTGTGCATGTTGGCCCTGGACAATCCTACAAGTCACATAATTTCAGTTTGGTGGGTTTGCTGCTTATGGTTTTCTTAGGCGTGAGCTGAGGGTACAAGTTAGTAGACACAGTTCTCCAGGGGCCAAACACTGTGTTATAGGCACGCAGCTCTCTGGGCTGTGCCTGTCTGGTTGCAAAGCTCAGGGCTAGGCTTTCTGTCTTCGAGAGGAATGAATGGAATGCATTATTATTATTTTTTTTGTCTAAGTATTGCTAGGTATGTGTGTTTGGGAGAGGATAGTTAGATAGTATGAAAGTCATACCCAACTAAAACTAGATCAGGGTCATGTTCATGTATAACACCAGAAAAACAAAAGCACTTGGCCCACAACTAAAATGCAATGACAATACATTAAGTGATGTAACAATGAAAGTGAAATTTAGTCCTATTAAGACAATACATTTGTGTTTCATGGGAAAATCCTTTACACTGCTTTGGTTTTTAAATTTAAATTAAAATTTAGTAAAATTTAAAAATCAGCTTCTCAACCTTACTACATCTTGTGTTCAATAGCCAGGTATGGCTAGTCCACTGTATTGAATAGTGCAGTTTAGAAAGGTGGGAGAGAGGTTTGGGGAACTGCCTGGAGGTGTGGGAATTTTGGAAGATGGAACAATCACGGGAAAGAATTTTAGAGATGTGTTATGCCATATTATCCTCCCTTTGCTACTCCCTCAAGAAAATCTACAGAAAATCTGTTATCTTTTTCAAGGCTTTTAGAATCAGATTAGTGGTTGTTTTTGTTGTTGTATTAGCCTGCTCAGGCTGCTGTAACAAAATACCACAGACTGTGTGGTTTAATCTACAGAAAATATTTTTTCACAGTTCTGAAGGCTAGTCAGCGAGGGTGCCATGACGAGTTATCACAGACTGGGCGGCTTAGACAGCAAATGTTCATTTCTCCCAGTCCTGGAGTCTGAGTAATGCAAGATCAAGGGGCCAGCTGATTCAGGTCCTGATGAATGCCTACTTCCTGGTTTGCCAAAGGCTGTCATAGCGTATCCTCTTATGGTGGGCAGAGACAGGAGGCATCTCTCTCCTGCCTCTTCTTAGAAGGGACTAATTCCATCACTTGGGATCCATCTCAGGACCGACCTCCAAATACCATCACTTTGGGAATTAAGGTTTCAACATACACACTTTGGGGGGATACAGACATTCAGCTCATAGCAGTAGGTCGCACTGAGAAGGTAGTTGAGCCAATGCTTGAAGGAAGTGAGGGATATCTGGGTAAAGATAGAAGTACAACCAGTGCAATTCACCAAGGCAAGAGCCTGCCCAGCATGTTGAAGGAGCATCAGTGAGACTAGTGTAGTGTGCATGGAGCAGAGTGCACAGGCGGGAGAGCAGGATGGAGCCAGAGAGGAAATGGGATGGGGCAGGGGTGGTATGTAACACGTTGGACCTAGGAGGCCACTGTAGGGACTTTGGCTTTTATTTGGGCATAAAACAAGGAGTCACTGCAGGGTTTTGAGCAGAAAAGTGGCATGATCTAATTTATGTTTTACAGGATTACACTTGCTGCTGTAGAAAATCAACTGTGTTATTCATAGGAGAGAGAGAGAGGAGGGAAACAAAGAGAGAGAGAGAGACAGAAGATAAAAACCCAGCCCAGGCTGGGCGCAGTGGCTCACACCTGTAATCCTAGCACTCTGGGAGGCCAAGGCCGGCGGATTGTTTGAGCTCAGGAGTTTGAGACCAGCCTGAGCAAGAGCAAGACCCTCTCTCTACTAAAAAAAGAAAAAAAAAAAAATAGAAAGAAATTAGATGGACAACTAAAACTATATAGAAAAAATTAGCCAGGCTTGGTGGCACATGCCTGTAGTCCCAGCTACTTGGGAGGCTGAGGCAGAAGGATTGCTCGAGCCCAGGAGTGTGAGGTTGCTGTGAGCTAGGAGGACGCCACGGCACTCACTCTAGCCTGGGCAACAGAGTGAGACTCTGTCTCAAAAAAAAAACAAAACCCAGCCCAACAGGGAGATGGTTGAGTTCTAGCAGCTGGCTGGGAAAGATTTTAGTGAGGTGTTGTTGAATGAACAAAGCAAGATGAGGGAGAACATATTATAACCCATTTTGGTAAGGCAAATAATAACCACCAAAGGGAGGTATACGAGGGAGGAGGAAAGCAAACAAACAAAAACAGACACATCTTTTAAAAATGCAAGCATGATATAATCACATTTATATCTTTATGTCAAATTATATGTGTGTGTATGTCCATACACAGTCTCTGGGGAGTGAGACCCCAAATCTCCTTCTGAATTACAGGACAAACCAGAGAGTGGTGAAGGTCTTATCTTGTTGACAAATTCATGGTACCAGGTCAGAGGCTCTAAAGTGCCCTTGGCTGGGGGTGGAGGGAAGGTGTGTGTAATATACACACAGACAGACACACACACACACACACACACACACACACACACACGCTATGATTTTCTTATAATCATTTGTCTTCCTGACTTACTTTTACATAATGATATTCAAATGTAATCAATGACTTTCAAATACTCTGTTTTAACTTGTAAATTCTGTGTAAAACCTTATTTCTGACAGTCTTTATTTCAAATTGGGGAGGAATTATGGCATAGGCCAGGCCCAATTCTGGCAGCTCTCCCTTCTTTGAGACTTTATGAGTAACCGGTGGATTCTAAACAAACCTTCTAAACAACCCACTGATAAGGGCAGCAATTAATTTTATCAATTGTAAATTACCAACAACAGGAAAAACAAGCCAATATTTTTTATCTCTCCCCCTCCTTCTCCTCTCTCCCAGGGACAAAAATAGAGAGAAAGGTTTGTTTAAAGTGATAGCAAGGCGGTTAATTGCAGTGCTTATCAGTGGGCCCTGCTTCACTTAGACTTGTCGAAGAAAACAATTCCACTAGTCTTAAAGCTCCTTTGCTCTGTGTTTAGTTGAATACCTTTACTAGTGGAGATGTCAACTAAAGATCAAGTGAAGATTAATGAATTCAGCAAATTGATTAGTCTTCCTTCTCCTTTCATTGTGATGTTGAGTCAGTGAAGTAAGACCTTCTGATCATGAGTGGATGATGATATATTGAGATTCCACAAATCTGGTTCAGTTTCACATCTGACATTTCACAGGAAGCCTTGGTAATGTTGCTAAAAGTATCTCACCTTTATGTAATGATCAGTTCATAAACACTTTCCTGTACGCCATCTCATCTCATTCCGAACATAATTCTGAGATATGGGCAGGAAAGGCATTACTATTCTGCCTGTCGCATGAGAAAAGCAAAGCCCAGAGGGTTAAGGTGGTTTGTCTCAGGTCACAGAGTTAGCAAGTAGCCAAGGAGAGGCTAGAATTTAAGAATAATGACTCCCTTTTGAATGTGATAGCCATTATACTGTGCTGCTTCCTGGTTTGGCAACTCAGGGATGTTGTTGCATAGATCTTATTTTCGTGTCCCCGTCCCAAAGGACAGCTGGAAAAAGGAAGATTTGGGAAGTGAAGAGCCAGTTGTGTAGATGATGTCCAAGAACAGGATTTTGACTATTAGGCAAAGCTACCAGAATGTTAAATCCCTTTCCAGGATACAGATACAACACCAGGGGATCCAGAAGAATGCCTTTGCCAGCTCATGATTTCGAACCTGAGAAAGAGCTTCTTTCTTAAACTAAAACATGAAAGCAAGAAAGAAGAATGACAATAATTCTCATTAGGAATTCATTGAGGGTTCTAGTACTTATGATCTCAGAGGTCTCTACATTTATACACAAAGAGTAGAAATGATCATAGTAAACATGGAATTTTGATCCAAGGAGGGAACTATACAGTCTTACAGATACCAATGAGACTTTGTGGGTTGAGGTTCTCACTTAAAATATGACCCAAAAGAAAGCAGAATCATTCAAGAGAAATATTTAATAGAAGACAAAGGAGAGTCATATGAAACATTAAAAGGTGTAGTCTTAGCTGGAAGTTCATAGATTGAAATAGACTCACAGGGAAGAGCATTGGGGTGAAGCAAAAGGAGAGAGAAACAGAAATTCTATCTGTGGAGTATGCTTCTCACCAAAAAGGGTACAGCAAACATCATTATTAAGAAAGGCACAAATCTCAAGATTGAAGAACAGATCAGAAAAGAGCTCAATTTTTTTTTTTTTTTAATAAGGCAGACTTCTAGACCCATAAGAAATTGCAGATCTGTTGGAGGGAAAACAGATATTGGCAAACTATAAAAATGAAAATGATGAAGGTTAGACAAAATTTCAACTCCAATTATTTCTGATTACTCCCATGGAAAATATGCAAAATAATCTGTGAAAGAGAAGACTGGACATAGGCAATGTTAAAGTTTCCAGAGAAGGGTAAAAGACAGATTCTAGAAACAATAAACTATTGCTATGCAATAAAAATTCTAGTCTGGAGTATTTAGCGGGTAGTTTTCCATTTAGAATGGAAAGCAGTGATCTTCGGAAGCCACCATGGGGTCCTAAGAGCAAGACATGACAAAGTAACCTCATTTCTCCAGACATGATGCCTGGATTGACAGAGCAAAGGATGCAGAGGACTTGCCATCAGAAAAATTTCTGACATTCTCTCTAATATTGGAAAAAGTAAAAACATGGGATGAATATTAATAAGAAAGAGTTAAATTAGTAGCTTGTTGGACTTGCCCAAAGAGTATTGATTGATGTGTCCATGTCAACTTGACAACAAAGGAGAGTTCTCTAGTAGGTGCCCCTGGCCTTGGTTCTAGGCCCAGTCTTGATCAAAACTTTATTAAAAACTGGAGCAAAGATCCAGAAGACATGGTGTGCTACAGCTGGTTTATGAAACTGATTGTTACATTTTCAAAGGTCATTAGCTTGTAATTGGTCATGGTGGGAGTATTTAGACTACAGAAATTAGCAAGCATGACAAATCAAGGCCTTTTATTTCTCCTCCCAACAAGAACTTATTGTTAAACACATTTACTACCACATCATTGCATAGAAAACAGGTATGTTAGGAATCTTGACTCAAGCTAAAATTCATTAAGCAAACAAACAAATAAAAAATCCAGTAATTTGTTGCTTCAAGTAACATGATAAAGATAAATTTTTAGAAGCTACAGTTTGAATGTACCCCTAGAACAAACATCCACAGCCACATAATCAAAAATTAAAACTGTTCTGATTTTCTGGAAATCATAAATGAAATTCAAGCTTTCCAAGGTCTGCATGATCTTACAATTGCTAGCCAATCAGCTATAAACAAGTATGCTTATGTAGCACTGCTGCCCTAAAAGGAAAGTAAGTTGCAAATAGTCAATCATGATAGGGAACAATGTACTTCCTCATTTATGCTTAATAAACTGTGCTGTAATTGCTGTGAGCTGAGCTTTTTACCACTTTCAGTTTGAAGTCTTCTGGATCCTGATCTGTATTTTCTCTTATTGTATGACAATAAACCTTTAAATTTTCCTAACTTGATACTGTTTTATTTTTGGCCATTTTGGTGTCAGAAGTGGGATCAAAGAAGCCGTTCCCCACCCCACCCCACCCACACACAAGCCCTAGAACCAGTGAGTAACCAGACACCAGTACCCACAGCCCACTGAACTCACTGCTTTCTTGCTGGCCATGGAGTTCTAGGGTAAGTCTCTCTCAGATCCAAACTCTCCTCTCTTTGCATTTGAGCTCTCTGTTTGGCACACTTAAAGAGGATATTCTGTTGGTTTCTGTTTGTCTGAGTTTGGGTAAGTTACCCTTTTCTGTTTATCAAAAGAGGAGGGATCTGTGCTTCCCTGAGTCCCAGACTAGTAGCTCCTTTGGCTAGATTCCACGTAGCTTACTTGGCATCTTAGGGAAACTGAAGGATGGGTTCTTCCAAGTCCAAAGCATCTGGAAATTCTTCACTTAGAACTCTGGCTGTTTAAAAACTATGGACTGGGATCCTGTGCCTTTTTGGAAAAAATAAGTGAACTTTACTATAGATAATTTGGAATTGCAGTGGCCACTTTGAGGAACATTTAACTTAGATAAAAATAGTTCATCTTAGAAGCACCCTTGAGAAAAGAGGATCTAAAACCTCTTAGAAACAATGGAATGCATTTTTGATTGGTATGCAGAGGATTCTAAAAGACAGAATGACTCTAAAATAGACTCTCTAAAAAAATCTTTATGGTGTACTAATGAGAAATTTAAAGCTAAAATTCAGACTGATTTGACTGACAGGACAAAACCACTTGTTAATCCCTCTGCTTCTCCTACCTCCATTGCCTGATTATTCTGAATACATTAACCCTTCTGTGCCTTTGCCCTTTCCTCCTGAATCCCTTCAGCATAAGATGCTCTTTAAGATAAGACCTTCTAATGAATCTGGAGTATCAGCCTCAGCAGAATTTAAGCTTTGATATCAAGCCAAACTTTGGGCTATTGTAAAGAATTTTCCAAACCCTAAAAAAAGACCAAACTAAATTTACAGAAGAATTTAAAATTCTTCTTGGAGCTTATGATCCAGAACTTCCTGATTTATATCAATTTGTCTATATAGTAGTTGGTCCTGGATGTGGTGAAAAATGGCTTCAAAAAATAGATTGAAAGTATCCCACTAAATATTTTGAAGGTCCTACCAAACATCCCTCTAAGGATGGAGTAAAAAGAGCTAGAAAAACAGGACAAATATTTCTTGAAGCCATACTTGAGGTTTTTCTTATGAGAAAAGATTGTGCATTAATTAAATCTTGCAAACAAAAAAAAGGTGAATCTGCTATGAGCTATCATATTTATTTAGAAGAAATATTTAAACAGCACTCTGGCCTTAATGGCTAAGATGATGAAGTGGCCTTGTCAGCCCATTTTGTTAATGGACTACACACATTGATAAATAATTTATTGAAGAACCATAAACTAGAAAAGGAAGTGCCTCCCTTGACAGAGTTACAACATTTTGCAGAACATCTTGAGAGAACATTAGAACAGAAAAGAAACCACTGGGCATGCAAATTAATGACTTTGCAATTACAACAATTATAAGAGCCCTCCCTTAACTTTAAAAGAACTTTATCCTATAACTCTTTTGACAAATACATTTGTCATTACTGCTAACAGAAAGGAAAATGGAAAAAGGATTGTCCCTTATTTAACTATGAATCTGGACCATCTGACAGGCCACAAAAGGGAGACCCTCAATCTCCTACCTCTTGTGATAATTGTCAATGTTGACAGAGCTCCAAGGAATCTCCTGGTAAACTACTTCCAACAATTCCTTTAAATCAACAAGAAGAAATGTTAAAATAAATGCAGAAATTTTTACTGGGTTGATAGATACTAGAGCAACTCTCTTTACTCTAAACCCTACTATGATACATCAAGACCATCTTTGGTATAATAAAAATATCTCAGTGGTGGGAGTTTTCAATGAAATCCAAAGAGTTCCTTTGTTGGAATCCATAGCTGTCACCCATGACCCTATCTCTGAAAGTCATGCTTTTCTATTACATGATACTGCCCCTGTGAATCTCCTTTCCAAACTAGGAAGTCAAATAAAATTTTCCTCAGGAGAAATAATCATAGAAATTCCAAATTCATCAGACACCGAAGCATTATGTGTTCTCCAAGTCCAAATTGATTATCCTTAGGAGACTAATAAATTCCATAAAGATATAGATATTATAGATCTCTCTGAAATCCCTGACACTAGAGCATTAAAAATGCTGAACCTATTAAAATTCAGATTGATCCTTTAAAACCACCTCCTAAATTACGTCAGTACTCTTTAAAACCTGAAGCCATATAAGAGTTCAATCCTATAATACAAGGCTTAATGAATCAGAAGCTTATTGTTCCTTGTATCAGTTCTTGCAATACTCCTATCCTATCTGTCAAAACAAACAAACAAAAAAAAAAAAAAACAAACAAAAAAAACCCTGGACAAGAATGGAGATTTATAAAAGATCTTAAAGCTGTAAATAAAACTGTTATTCTAAGATTTTCTTTAGTACCTAACCCAAACACCCTACTGAAAAATACACCAACTGAATCTAAATGGTTCACAGTGGTGGACTTATGCTCTGCTTTCTTTATCAATCCTGTAGACAAAGGGAGCCAATAATTATTTGCCTTTACCTGGAAAGGTCAGCAATATACTTGGGCAGGAATGCCTTAGGGATTTACTGAGGCTCCTTCATACTTCTCGTAAGTTTTATATCAGGATTTTAAAACCCTGCAATTTCCCATAAATTCTACCCTGATTCAATATGTGGATGATTTGCTTTTTTGCTTTTCATCCAAAGAGGACTCGGACATTGATTCAATATATTACTGCAACAATTGGCTTGCAAGGGGCCATAAAGCTTCCTGATATAAACTTCAATTCTCACAAGATTTAATGTACTACTTCTTGTGAAAATTGAAGTTTATCCATAAAAGGAATTTTTCTCTCTCTAGAAAAAAATAAATACTATCCCAAATTGTCCTAAACCAATGACTAAAAGGCAAGTCAGAGGACTCCTCAGACTTGTAGGAAATTGCAGGTCCTGGCTGACAAACATTTTATGAGATTCTATTTCTATCTCCTTCAAACCTACATATTCTTCTTTAACTCTCTGAACCCTGCTACCCTCTTACCTTTGCCCAATGAAGGGGAGACTCACAATTGTGTCAAATTGTTTTCCCAAAATTTGACTCTTAGCCTAGATTTACAAGAAACACCATTGACTAATCGGAATTGGTACTCTATATTGATGGCTCCTAAAGGAAAATACCAAGCTGGGTATGCTGTTACAACCCAGCATGGATTATTATAATAGAAAGAAGAGTACTTCCTCAGTTTAATTTGGCCCAAGAAACCAACCAAACAAAAAAATTCAGCCCAATCTGTAAAATTACTTGCCCTCACTTGAGCCTGTGAATTAGCCAAAGATAAGACTGTAAATTTCCATATGGACAGCAAGTATGCCTTTGAAGTCATCCATGATTTTGGCATCTTATGAAAACAGAGGGAGTTTTGGACACTAAGTGGTGTGCCTATGAAAAATAGGCCTCAAGTTGCTGATCTTTCTGGATTATTGCTACCTTCACAAGTTGCTATCATAAAAATTGAAGCTCATATCCACAAATCTAACCCTGACTATCAAGGAAATGCTATGACCAATGTTCAACTAAGGGGACAACTAACGTACCAAAACTCTGTAACTTGAATGAACTTGTAAGGTTGATCCAACTACAAAAATTTATGACAATTTGTTTAATAAGCAATGTATCCTCCTGAAACTGAGAAAGACTGGCACAATAAAATATGTAAATTTAATATAAAACAGGGACTCGTGGAGGTTCCAGATGGCTGTTAGTTACTTCCAGAGTCTTTAAAACTTCGTTTACTGAAAACCTTGCATTTAGCAACTCATCACAGTATTGATAAGATCACACAAATTTTCAAAAAATATTGGTGGAGAGATTGCTTCAAGGTGGCTAGACAGGTATATAATTAATGCTTGACTCGTCACACCCATAATCCTGGAAAGACCATTCAAGTGACCCAGGTACAACTCCCCAACCATCAGGACCATTTTAATATTTACAGATGAGTTTCATCTAATTACTCATCTCCATGGGTCACCAATATGTGCTTGTAACCATACTTATGTTTTTGGGATGAATTAAAGCTTTTTCCTGCTGAGAAAATTACTGTTGTCAAAAAATTATTAGTCTCTGCACACTAAGAACCAGGTGAAAAAAAATTATTAGTCTCATCGGTTAGGATGCCTATTATTAAAAAGACAAAAAATAACAAACGCTGGTGAGGAGGCAGAGAAAAGGGAACTCTATATTGTACACGGTTGGTGGGAATGTAAACTAGTATAGCTACTATGGAGAACAGTATGGAGGTTCCTCAAGAAAGTACAAATAGAACTACCATAAGATCCAGCAATCCCACTACCTGGAATCTATCCAAAGGAAAGGAAATCATTACTGAAGAGACAGCTGCACCTCCAGTATATGGCAGCATTATTCACAATAGCTAAGATAAGAAATCAACCTAGGTATCCAACAACAGATGAAAGGGCAAAGAAAATGTGGTGTATATACACAATGGAAAACTATTCAGCCATAAAAAACAATAAAATCCTGTCATACATGGCAACACTGATAGAACTGGAGGGATATTTTGTTAAGTGAAATGGCCAGGCACAGAAAGTTGAACACCACATATTCTCACTCATATATAGAAGCTAAAAAAAGTTGATGTCATAAAAATAGAACAGAGGATACTAGAGGCTGGAAAAGGTAGTGGGAAGGAAGGGATAGGGAGAGATTTGCTAAAGGAGACAAAATTCAGCTAGATAGGAGGAATAAGTTCTTTTGTTCTATACCACTATAGGATGACTATGGTTAATGATAATGAATAGTTTCAAATAACTAGAAGAAGGAGCTTGAATGTTCCCAACACAAAGGAATGATAAATGTTTGAGAAGATGGATATGTTAATTATCCTGATCTGATCACTACACATTACATGTATTGAAACATCACCATATACCCCATGAATATGTACAATTATTATTTTGTTAACTAAAAATAAAAATAATAGTAAATAAATAAAATTAAATAGGTCCTAGAAAAGATAAAATAAAACTAAATAAGTCCTGGAAAAGTATATATGGATGCTGAATTTTTTTTTTTTTTTTTTTTGAGATAGAGTCTCGCTCTTTTGCCTAGGCTAGAGTGCCATGGTGTCAGCTTAGCTCACAGCAATCTCAAACTCCTGGGCTCAAGCAATCCTTCTGCCTCAGCCTCCCGAGTAGCTTGGACTACAGGCATGCACCACCATGCCTGGCTAATTTTTTCTATATATTTTTAGTTGTCCAGCTAATTTCTTTCTATTTTTAGTAGAGACAGGGTCTCGCTCTTGCTCAGGCTGATCTTGAACTCCTGAGCTCAAACGATCCACCTGCCTCGGCCTCCCAGAATGCTAGGATTACAGGCATGAGCCACCACGCCCAGATTGAATTTTTTTCATATTTATTTTCATCATAAAATTTTTCTCCTTTATTTGCTTATATAATTGATTTTTTTTTTTTTTTTTTGCAGTTCCAGGCAGGAATGGCATACATGCATGCCTTTTGAATGTTAAGCCAACCTTACTTGATTTAACCCTACTCAGCCATGACTAATTACTCTTTCGAATATATATTGCTAAATTCAGTTTCTAATCTTCTGTCAAGTTTTTTCTTGGTCTAAATTCATGAGAGTTATTGTTTAGTAATTTTATTTTCTTGCAATATCCTTGTCAAATATTGGGATCAGCATCATTCAGGCCTCAAAAAATGATTTGGGGTGTGTTCCTCATCTTCTATTTTCTGAAGAAGTTTGTATTTGTATTATTTCTTTCTTAAATATTTGATAAAAATGTGGTAAAGCAAACAACAACAATAACAACAAAAACCAAAAAAAACAGTATGGTGCCTCCAGTTTTGTTCTTTGCTCAAAATTGTATAAAATCTAATTGTCAATTAAAAAAGTGATTAGAAAATGTATTTCCACTTTGGGGAAGGAATCACAAACAAAATTTCCAATAATAGAGGGATTCACTTTACTATATATATTGTAAAACAAGATTATTCAGAACATTATGGCATTATCATTGTTCCTACCATCTTCAATCTTCAGGGCAGACTGAATGCACCAAAGGCATTCTAAAATCAAAATTGGCAAAACTAACTGAAATCACAGGATTACCTTAGCCTAAGGTATTACCTTTAGCTCTTATTATCTACATCTTTTGGAAAACATAAATTGACTCCTTATGACATAGTTACTGCATGATCCATGCCTTTAATGATAGAACCCCATGTTCACGTAGTTCTTGTAAACTCCGACATGACCCAATATTGTAGAGCACTAATTCAATATTGCAATGTATATTTTCAACAGGTAAAAGAAACCTTCAGAAACCCTCTGCCTCTTGAGGACTTTGTGCCCCACACATTGGAACTTGATGACTAGGTATTCTGGAAAAGATACCAGTGAAAAACTGCACTTGAGCCTCACTGGAATGGACCCTGTTAGGTTCTTTTAACCTCATTATAGCAGTTAAATTATAAGGTATCAAACCTTGAGTCTACATCTCTCAAATGCAAAGAGCTTCCTCAGACTATTGGACTTGTCAAGCCACAACTGACTTAAAATTAAGGATATTCATGGAAAAAAATTTTCCCCAGAAGCAGATGACAACATGAGGTAGACAGCATCTCCAAAGAACACAGAACACGTCCCCACTGGATTCCCTTCCCAGAATTTGTTCATACTTTCATAATAATCATTGTGATCCTACTACTTTGCAAGCTAACAAAAATGTTTACACTCATATTTTTACTTCTATTAGTGACCTTCACTACACAAGCTAAATATGCACTAAGATCTACTATCCAACACATAGCCTCACTACCCAAAATAACTGCTGGTTATGTAGCCATCTACAGAGTCTAGCTCTGTTGCCCGGGCCAGCCTGACTTCCAGGGAGGGTAGAGGGGACAGATATTGAGTTTAGTCTCATGGTCAATTATTCACTCAATCATGCCTGCACAATGAGACCCTAATAAAAACTCTGGCTATCAAGCTGAGTGGAGCTCTCTGGTTGGTGTACCTATCAATGAACAAGAGGGTAATGCATTCTGGTTCTACAGAAAGAGGGCATGGAAGCTCTGGACTCAGGACCCTCCCGGACCTTTCCCAATGCATCTCTTTATTTGGCTGGTTCTGATTTGTATGCTTTACAAACTGTAATTATTAAGTATAGTGCTTTCCTGAGTTTTGTGAGTTGTTCTAGTGAATTATCACACTTGCGGGTGTTGTTGTCGGAATCTCCCAATTTGTAGCTAGTGGTCAGAAGCATGAATGGCCTGGAGCCCCCGTAATGTGGCTGGCATCTGAAGGGCAGCCTTATGGTTGACCATGCCCTTAAACCTGTGTAGTCATAGCTAGGCATGGTGGTGTGCACCTATAATCCTAGCTACTGGGGAGGCTGAGGCAGAAGGATCCCTTGAGCCCAGGAATTGGAGGCTGCATTGAGCTATGATTACACCACTGCATTCCAGCCTGGGTAACAGAGCAAGATCTTGTCTCAAAAAACAAAAATAAAAACAAACAAAAAAAACCTGTAGAATCTGACACCAAAAAAATTGTTTGGCAGCATACCAGTTGGTATCCGAGTGCATCTGAGTTAAGGAAATACAGGATGTGATTGTACGATGCCTGCAAACAGCCTTGTAACTCCAAAATCTTATTTTTTTAAAGCAAAGAACCAAACAAAATGAATACTTTTTTTTATCTTGGTCCACAAAAAAGCTATTAGGCAATTGTCTCTTTCACTATCTCACTTTGTGAAACTTATGTTCAAAAGATGCAAGAAAACTGGAACATCGGAGTCTTTAGCTCGTGCAATTTCATGTTCCCATAAAGTTAGGAAGTGAAGGCCAAGTCCCTCTTTCTAAATCAGAGTATACAGCCAGGGAGACACTAACAGCACAATAACAAGATGAGCAAGCCTATGGCCTAATGGCTTAAAGGTTGCCAGGATTTTTCTTTCTTTTTTTTTCAGGGAAATGTGAATCAAAAATACCCACTGCCAATTTCACAGAAATGTAGGGGGAGGGGAAATCTACTTGCAAGGTCTTTCAGGGCCATGAGGACAATGCATTATTTTCCCAGCCCTTCAGTCAGAGGCCTAACAGCAGCGGTATTCATCCCAAACACAACATCTATTCACATCCCTTATGATGCCCTGAGAGATGCTGCCCGCTCCCTTGGCACAGAAGGGAATTCCCAGAGAGCAGAACTGGGAACAAAGGTGGAAGTTACACGGGGACCTTCTCAGCTGACTGTAAGGAAGGACTTTCTGAGTGGAGGAGGCTTCTCAGGAGATAGAGAACAAACCCTCCGTTAACAGCAGGGTCTAAGCCGAGGGCCACAGCCATATCCCGGGATAAGTGGATGAGCAGATATGCACAAAGATAAGGGATAAGGACACCAGATGACATCCAGGTCCCTGCACTTCTGACAGTCTGGTCCTAACCTGACTGTAGGTTCAAAGAAAAACCAGGGAAAATAATCTCACATAAGGAGCCTTCTCAGCTGTGTTCTTACCGCAGATATGTCTCAACAATAAATCCCACTAGAGTACCTAGTGGCATTGTGTTATTTAGGGCAGTTAAGGGAGATTTTAGAACTACTGCAATGCCATTTAAATTCATTATCTAATGCTAATTAAAATGATCTGTTTCGCTGTCACCAAGGAAAATCTTGTTAGGGAAACTGATGAGGTGCAGCGAGCTCTGTTACCGAGCTGGGAGCAGATGCGTGTTTACGCCACACATCCCACACCATTGACAATTACGGGTGGCAGGGATTAACCTGGCAGTGCACCCAGCCTCGGGCAGGTTTCGCCAGCCAGCCAGGTATCTGAAGAGCACTCGACTGGACAGCAGCCAGCCTCTGAAGCTCTCTGTCACCTCAGTGGGGCAGTCACCTCACCTCTATGGGTTGGGTTAGATCAGTGGTTTTCAACCTTGATGCACATTAGAATCACCAAGGGAACTTGTAACAATTTGGATTCCCCACCTCAGACCAATTAGGTAAGAATCCTTGGAGATGGGCTCTGACATGAGTATTTCAAAGCTCCTCAGGTGATTCCACTGTGCAGATGTTACTGGAGACTACTGCATTGGACGGGCCCTGAGGATTCCTCCAGCCCTGTGCCCCTGTGCTCCTCCCCATTTCCAGATGAACTGAGTGATGGGAAACCAGTGGCTTACTTCACCACTCCCTTGCAGACACTGATTATAATGAGTCTGACTCAGCTGAATTCCATCTGACCATCAGCTAGGTGGTAACAGCTGTTAAACCATGGTCCATGTCTCGGTTATTTTTGGATATCCTAGCACATACTAGGTGCTCCATAGTCACTTGATAAATGAACAGTGCAGAGGCCAAAAATTCAATTTGCAATTCACCCTATCTTTCTGCTTCATTGTGAGAGGCATTTAAACCATTTTGCCACTCTGGTATCACTTACCAGAACAAGGAGAGTGAGTTACAAAATGTAAATAATGTATTAGATTCATCTTCAATAACAGAATAGCCTCAAATAGTAGTGGCTTAAACAAGATAATTTATTTCTCTAACACATACAATTTTGGCATTCAAAATATGGTCCTGGAAACAGCACCATCGATATCACCTGGGAACTTGTTAGAAATGTAAACTCTTGGGCTCCAAACCAGACCTACTAAAATAGAAACTTTGGGATTGTGGCACAAAACTCTGTTTTAACAAGTTCTCCAGGAGATTCAAGAACCACTGCCATGAACGAATCTGACAGCTAGACAGTGCAAGACTAGTAAAGCAATTCCATGAATTTATCAGGGACATGCACTCCCCTTTGCTTACCACTCCTTCACCCCTAGGGAACATTGTCCACATGATCCAATATGGCTGCTGGAACTCCAGCCATCACAACCAAGTTCAAAGGAGTAGGACAGAGAAAAGTCCAGACACGGGCATTCACTCTCCTTTAACATGACTTCCTATCTAAGCACAACACATCTTCTCACATCTCATTGAAAACAAAAAAACTTTTCTGTGAAGAAAGCTGGAAAATATTGTGTTAGCTGGACACACAGCAACCCAACTAAAAACTGAGGTTCTATTTCTGAGGTATTGAGATAGTAAACTAGTTGTTTCTGCCTTAACTAGTCATTCAACAGTGGAAATAAAGAAAACGAAAACTTATGAGTGCTTTCTGTGTCCAGGCACTGTGTTCAATTCATTGTGTGATAGTATCTTGTTTAACCTTTCCAATTCTATGGGGAATTGTTCTCATTTTATAAATGAGAAAACTAGGGCTTGGAAAGGTTGGTTAATGTGCCCAATGTCACATAGCTAGGAAGTGCTAGAGCAGAATTCCAATGCAGACAGTTTGCCTGCACAGCATGCATTCTTAGTCTCTATGCTGCTCTGATAAAAGTATTGGTGGAGAAAATGAAAAATGATGAGTAATAACTGATATTTTATATCCATTCCTCATTAGCAGGAATGATGTAACTTTGGTTTTGCCACCACTTAATAAGGTTGAGCTTGCAAAGCAACTCCACCCCACTCCAAATGGTCAATTTGTTGCAAGACTGCATTTTCAGATCACCTAGGGCAGGTCTGCCGTGGTATCTGCACATTAAGAAGCATGGAGCTAATGCCAGGGACAATCCAGGGTTTGTGGGGCCTGAAGCTTTTACAATTTAGGATCCCTCCTAAGAAAAAAATTATTAAATTACAGATGCAAAATTAGGCAGTGGGCTTTGGACTATCTAGCAAGCTAGAGACCGGCCGTGATGCTCGAAGCCTCACTGGCTTCACAGGAAATCTGCCTCTAGCCTAATGCTTCCTTTACCTTGCACAGCTGTTGACAGCACCAAAGATGCTATGCAGGTCCTGAAATCACAAAATCATGAACTGTTTCATTTAGAAGGAACCCTGGAGATGGCATTCATCACTGGTTTTCTTTCTGTTTTAACAGCAAACCAAAGGAAATCTTACTCGGAATCTGAGCATGTTATGTTAAACAGATGTATGTGGGGCTGCTCTGGTTGGAGGCTGGACCGTAGGTCGAGAGCCCCACTTGCTCCTGCCCCTTGCCACTCCAGAGGCACCTCGGGGCACTCTGGGGCTTTGGGGAACCCATCTGAAAGCCACCAGATCTATTCTAAGCCTCACTTCTTACGGAGGAGAGAACAAAGACTCAGAAAGCTTAAATAGCTCAGCCTGGGTCACCACCTGGTTATTGGCAGGGTGGGGGCTGCAACCCTTACCTATCCACAGGTCTTCTCACTATACCGTAATCTGTCATTTCTAGGGCAGCCTTCAAAAGCCTTTTATCAAGGTGTCTCTGACCTTATTCCAAATGTATTTGTAGTACAATAGAATCGAACCACAAGATATTACCCATTTCTACGGAAAATGTAAAAAAATCTCTCTCCTACTGCAGACCTGGTAGAGAAGGGGTGTGTGCTCCTTCAGCTTAGGTCACCGGAGGTCATTCCCTGAACTGCTGGTCCACACACTGGCCACGTCCCTGGCACACCCAGGGGATGGAAAGAGGCAGAGACCGGAACCCGTGGGCAGCATTTGTAGCCTTGAAGGGAAAAGAGCAAGATTCCTTGGGGTCATGAAATATATTTAAAAGTTATGTATAGAGAGAAGCTACCTTATTGTATAAAAAAAGAAAACAGATTTACAGAAATATTACATGTAGGTACATAGCCTATCTTTGGTTTTTATTGCTGACTTAAATATGTGCTGCAAACTTAATCCTCCCCACTTGCTGGAATTTCAAGTCTTTTTCTGACTAGGCTTCTG
This sequence comes from Varecia variegata, assembly GCA_028533085.1. Taxonomy (NCBI): domain Eukaryota; kingdom Metazoa; phylum Chordata; class Mammalia; order Primates; family Lemuridae; genus Varecia; species Varecia variegata. Next base: position 76,044,971 of record CM052443.1, read on the forward strand.
GTCTTGGCAGAACTTTGCCTTAAGAAACTTCTCCAGAGAGACTTTAACTTGCTGCTCATTTTCATTTTGGTATCACTTTAATTTTTGCCTACCTAAGTCTTGTAATAAACTTTCCCATCGTGTCATCTGCTTTTTCTTTCATAGCTTTTCTTGATTTGAACAATTCTCAAGTTATGTATAGGCAAAATTACCTGATTTTAGGTCTTGTAATTAAAAAGAAGTTCTATTATTCTCTTGCTTTCCTTAATTATAAAATTTCACTTAAAAATCTCAAGCTGGGGCCGGGCATGGTGGCTCACACCTGTAATCCTAGCACTCTGGGAGGCCGAGGCGGGCAGATCGTTTGAGCTCAGGAGTTCGAGACCAGCCTGAGCAAGAGCGAGACCCCCGTCTCTACTAAAAGAACAGAAAGAAATTAGCTGGACAACTAAAAATATATATAGAAAAAATTAGCTGGGCATGGTGGCGCATGCCTGTAGTCCCAGCTACTCGGGAGGCTGAGGCAGAAGGATTGCTTGAGTCCAGAAGTTTGAGGTTGCTGTGAGCTAGGATGACGCCACAGCACTCTAGCCTGGGCAACAGAGTGAGACTCTGTCTTAAAAAAAAAAAAAAAAAATCTTAAGCTGGTAAGAAGCCTTAAAGTTATTCAGTAACTAAAATTGTAAATCTCTAAAGCTTTCTTTAAAACAAATGTAAACCTACAATGCAATCTTAACGTAACAGAATAGCTTTCCACAGAATAGTCACATGATGACTGCAGTTGACAACAAATGGTAACTGGAAAGAGTTTGGTTCTCCTATTTGGGAAACAGGCATTGACTGGCTGTTAACTTTCAGAAGGAGTGACTAAATCTCCTAGGTTTTGTTGTACTAATAGGTTGCAAAATAGCAGATAATTACATCTAAAGTAATATGGAAACAACAAAAAGTCAAAACTATTATTTTTAGAACATTAAAAACATGATTCTCATAGAAATATACAATGTGTCAAAGATTTATGTAACTCACTAATGGGAAAACAGGATAGTAAAACTACTGGATCTTGAGATGCAGTAGACTGAAATGATATTTACATAAAAACATACACACTTTTTCAATGAAAAGACTACTCGAATAAGATTGCAAAGTTAGATTAATACCAGGTAATATTCTATAGGGCAATAAAACTAATCTTTGGAGTTGTCTCTATGATTAGACAGAAATCACTTGCAATTTTCTGATACTCCACACACTAACCGCCTTTCCAGAGTCTGGGCCTTCATTAATAGAATAGTATATCAAACAAAGTTACAGCCCCTCTAGAAAGACAAATAGCCCTGTGGTTTCACAGACAACACTCTAGTATCTCTTTGAATGGGGCAAATCTTTTTGTCTAATTTCTAGGTTTTGGATAATTTTACTTAACAGTACTATTAAGTTGTTTTTGTGTGTGTGTGTGTTATTTTTTCTTTTCCATCTGTAAACTATAATAACCCTGTGACTTGGGAACCAAACAATGAAGGAATATCTGATCCATCTGGGGAATCAAAAACACCTACAAAGTTTTACCGTGCAGGGGCCTTCAACCTCGCTGAGAGTTTCAGGTACTGTCCCTATTTTCATAAATAAGAAAACGGAGGTTCCTAAAGATTGTGACTCATCCCACATTCCTGGTCAGAACCAGGGCCTACCTGCAAAGCCAGATCCTCCTGAAAACAAACTCCAGGTGTTTTTCACTGTGATGCTTCCCTCATCAGCCCCTCACATTGTAAGGAATCTTGTGGCTTAGAAAACCCTTAGTAAATTGAGGGAACATGAAGCAGGTGGCTTTGTTTTATAGATGGGGATGCTGAGGACCAAGATCACCTGTCTGGCAAGTGGCAGAACCCAAATAGTGTCCAACTTGTTCCCCAAACAAGTCCAAGGCCATTTTGTCTACCAAACAATCACCTGGAGTTAGCCCACTTGGTCTCCTGGCACCAACCCAACCTCCAACTCTGGATGCCAAGACCACTATCCCACTTGAAGCCCCCACTGCTCTGCTGTACCTATGCCTATCAGGGCAATAAGTGAGCTCAATTCTCCCTTCTCCTGTCCCAGGGAAAAAAACTCCCTTGCTAACCTGTCTAGCTCTCAGCCATCTACCTAAGCAAGTCGACAGACTTCGCAGGAAGGTGTTAATGACAGGCAACGGCTAAAAGGTGCTATTCCTACCAGGGTTATTTACATTTTAAAAGGCGCTCATTTTGGCTCAAGTGCAGAAGTGATTGCACCTGCAGCAAACCCAATCTTAGCCCAGGCTAAAATACCTACAGCCGCCAAGGGTATGAAGGCTCATGTTTGACTACTTTTCAAACGTACATAGCTGATGTTTAAAATTTTAAATGATATATTTAAAAGTGGTAATTAATTTATGGACGTTTCTATGTGACTTCTTAGCCAATAAATGTCTAAAAGTACAACTGTAACTCTGCGTATAGGGGCCCGGGCGGCTGAAATGTTCCATGGGAAAAATCTCAAGGACGGGAACTTAATCCTCACAGAGACCCAGTGAAGTGTGATTACCTTCATTTTATAAATGAGGGAACTAAAGCAGAGAGGTTATGTAACTTACCCAAGATCATCCAGCTACAGAGCCAGGCTTCAAATCACAACGTGGTTCCAGGCCTGTGCTTCCAGCCACTATCCTGTATTGTTTCCGATCTTCATTTTCCAAAGGGGTGTGATTTGGGTGCAAATATGTAGCAGAAGACACCTCGCCCTAACCCTGCTCACCTCTAGGGCGGGCCCAGCAGTAAAGAAAACTTTTAAGTGGGGGGAAAAGCTGCTATAGAGAAGCAAACCAGGCTTTTGTAGAGACTGGGAAGCATTTAAGACAGCGAAAGAACCGTATTTTACCAACTGTAACACATTTGACTCTAAGACCTACCATTATTTTATCTATCACTAAGAAAAAAAAAACCTGCCTGTTAAACAGCATTCATGCTAATATGCCATCAACTATAAGCTACAAAGTGAAAGATTTGTTAAAATGTGGAAAAAATGCACATTTTCAAATTGATGAAATATAGTAACATCCAGGCAGGCAGCTCCAGGCTATGGTCTACAGAGTGTGAGATCTCAGGGAAAAGGAGAGCATCTTTCACGATTTTTTCTCACAGAAGCACCAGAACTCCAAGTGCTCTAGTTTTGGTCTTATGCCAGATCCTGATTGGATGCTACTTATTAATAGAGTACAGACACTTTCTGACTTACTGTGGTTCAACTCTGGATTTTGATGTTGCGAAAGTTGAAATGATGATGCAAAAGGGATACACATTCAGCACACAACTCAACTTACCATGAGGCTACAACACAGTCATGTAGCCTCATGGTAAGTTGAGGAGCATCAGAATTTCATCCATTAACTAATCACCATGGCCAAGGGAATGGAATTTATTGTGATTTGGGAGACAGATTTGTGCACCCCTAGTCCAGGCAGATCATAAGGATTGCACCCACTCTAATGAGATGACAGTGAGTTGTGGAAGGCGGGGGAAGCCCCAGAGAGGTGCCAGCCAGGCCAAAAGCACGTCCACCAGGTTATCATTTCCAACAGATTTAGAACTAGATATCGAACAGCTATTGAACAATACAAATGGGGTCAAATAGTTAATATAGTAAGAGAAAACAAAACCTACATCTTGTTTCCTTAAAAGCGCTTTCCTGTTGTTACACAGGGCTTTTAAGATCCACACTTCTATCACTGCCTACTGTTCAGTGTAGTAACTAACACCAAGTCAGGACGTCTTTACTGGTAGGTGTATCAGTAAGAACAAGCTTTAAAATGCTTGTTCTTCAGAGGATTTCGATCTGAAAGGAAAGTCTGTTTTTAAGCATCTGGAAGTCATTTAAAATATCTAAATTACTCATTATGCTTAATTATAGTTATCAAGGGCTCAAAGTCAGATGATTCTCATGACCTTACCAGACTCCCCTCACCTTCCCCTCAAGTAGTCGTTACATATCAGGCACAACTAAGAGCTCATCATTTCCTCCCAACATACAATTACCTCCCTAAGAACAAGAGAGCATGGAGCAAAATTTCTCATTCCCACATTTTGCTGCTCTATTTGTCCACTTACATTCAGCAATGGGCATGAGTCCATGTTTAAAAACTGGATAAAACATTTTGGTGCAAGATTCCAAACACCATCCATTATAGGGATGGGAGTAAAAGCATCTACAGTTATCTTCCAAGGCACCGTTTTGAGTAGAAACACACACACAGCAATCAGTGTCTGTTTCCACACTCTGGAATTTACGGCAGTCATTTAGTTATTATTCATAAAAGACACACAATTCAAAGCGCATATTGTATCTCCAGGTTAAGGCTGTTCATTTGAAAAATCTTAATTCACCTGAGAAAAAGGGGATTTAGGGCATTTCGGCAGTGGCGTTTTTAAATTTAGAAAAGATAAAGATGATAATAAACGTAGTTTCCTTAGGTTATGCAATACTAGAGGTGAGAAAAGGGCTCAAGGGGCAAATTTTTGTTTGTTTAGTTCATTAGTTTTGGTCTAGAAATATATACTTTGATTACTGACTCTAACTGCTGCTGAGACCTTGTGTTCTCTTGTGCGTATTCTAAATATACACATCCTAATCTTTCCAAGACTTACTCTTAAAAGTCATTAATCTGCTATAATTAAGATGTAACCTTTTCAAAATCTCACTGAAAATAGAAACAGAAGTGCCATCTCATATTTTAAAGAGCCAATCCTTTGAGCTCAGCCATGCAGGAAGCCATTTCCTCTAAAAGGTCCTTATTCTGTTATGCAAATGCTTATTAAACCAGACTTACAAGGAAAACGGAGTTCTCCTTCCTTCTAGACAACATCTGATCCCTGGGAAAGGCATGGGGTTGATGCAAACTGAAAAGTACAATAAAGCTGAATTTCCAAAGTTAGGACTTTCTTAAATCCAGTAGGCTCTTCCATGGAAAATAAACCCTCCATGAAGCCAAATAGGTTATTTTAAGTTTGTGGGTTTCTGCTTAAAAAATGGTATACTGTTGAGTTTATCTCCATTCCTTTCAGAAAAAGGAATATAAAACTAAAAGAATAAGAATGGTGTAAACTCACAGGAACAATGTAAACAGGAGAGAAGCTATCAGTGGGTAGTGATAGCAACAAATGTCTGGAAGAAAAGGAAGCTGTGGAGAGAGCAGCAAGATGGAGAAAGCTAAATACCAAGCGCATGCAGAGAAGCAAGTCAATTCTCACCATGATACACCAGAAAACCCCTGCAACTAGAAGTGCCAGGCACTGTGGAAGGCTGGGGTAAGCCCTGGGATGGGAAACACGGGATTGACCCAGACTGCTTGATTATACTACTTCCCACCCCAGCAGGAGGCTGAGGATGTATTTTGTGGACTTATGCTGGTTCCATTTTTCAAGACTAGGGGGCCCCAGATAAGAGGAGGCACGAGGGAGAGGCACTGTACTAAAAGCAGGTGGGTTAATCAAAGTATGCGCACTGTGTGTTGAGTAACCAAACACTGGCTGCAGGTGGATTTCTTTCCGGAGGCACTGAATGGCCCTAGATGAAATGCCTACAGATACTGACATCTGGAGAACCCCAAGAAACAGCAGGACCCACGCCTAATGGTCCGTACATTAAACAGAGTCAACAGGACAGGACAGGAAAAGACTGCCCCCTTTCTCATTGGTTTTAAGTGTCTTAAATATACAAGAGAACCAAAGAGGTCCAGGAGACCTCAAACAGAGAGACCAGAAAAGACAGAAACAGCAGACAAAGAAACAAAGTAAAACAAAACGAACAACCAAGCATAAAACACAACATTCCCAGAGATGTTAAGAGATAAGAAAAGGACACTTCAATGGAAAGCCTGGCAGAGAAAGTGGAGAAAATGTCTCACCCAGAAAGCTAAGCAAAGAGCCAAAGAAATGGAAAATAGAAGAGAAAGATTAGAGGATCAAACTAGCACTCAAAATCTGACTAACAGAAGTTCCGAAGAGAAATAATAGAGAAAACAGGAGGGAGGGGTCTGTAAAAAAAATCAGAGAAAAAGTACAAAAACATCTCCCAAAATGGAAGGGCTTGGCTTTTCTGACTAAAATGGTTCCCCAACTCTCAGCACAAAGAATGGAAAGCAGACATAGATGACACATACCAGCGCAGGTGATCCTGAAATATGAGAGGCCAGGGATTAAAAAAATGCTGTCAATTTGCAGCAAAGTCCCTTCCCCAGCCAAAGGGCCACATACAAAGACTGAGAATAAGGATGGCATTGGACTTCACTGCAACTTTGCAAGCTAAAGACAATATTGAGGCCGGGCACCATGGCTCACGTCTGTAATCCTAGCACTCTGGGAGGCTGAGGCGGGTGGATTGTTTGAGCTCAGGAGTTCGAGACCAGCCTGAGTAAGAGTGAGACCCCATCTCTACTAAAAATAGAAAGAAATTATATGGACAACTAAAAATATATATAAAAAAAAATTAGCCGGGCATGGTGGCGCATGCCTGTAGTCCCAGCTACTTGGGAGGCTAAGGCAGTAGGATTGCTTGAGCCCAGGAGTTTGAGGTTGTGTGAGCTAGGCTGATGCCACGGCACTCTAGTCCGGGCAACAGAATGAGACCCTGTCTCAAAAAACCAAACAAAACAAAACAAACCCCTAGAATTCTATATTAAGCTAAACTAGATATCTGGGTGTGAGAGTAGAATAAAGGCATTCAGACATGCAAGGTCTTCACAATTTTACCTCACATGTACTCTTTCCAAGGAAGCTACTAGGGGTTGTGCCCCATTGAGAAAAGGGCGTTAAACAAGAAAGAGAAATGCAGGGGTCTGAGAAATGGGCTCTCAACAGGAGAGAAGTGAAGGGAAGGCTCAGGGTGATGCCAGTGACACGAGCAGTTCTTCAGGGTATCCAGGAAGCCGGGGGCCGGGGTGGGGGGTGTCTCCAGGAGAATGTGGGAATGCTAGCTGACTCGCCATTCTGGATAGTGTGCAACTTAGTATTCAAAAACAGGTTAGCACACTTTTGGCTTTAAGTTTCTAAAGATCCAATTCAAAATGATCTAAACAAAAAATGGAGATTTATTATCTCACATAACCAGAAGTCCAAGGCTAGAGCAGCTCCAGGAGCTAATTTCCATTGCTGACTTTAGGACTGGGGCCCCAGCGCTGGTCCATACCAGTGCTCTTCTGCGCAAGACACACATGGGATACGTGCATCTATGACCCACTCAAGATACACTGCCTGGGAAACTGAATTAATTATACCAGCCAGGATATCTGAGCCACCTGGGAAGGAGGAGACACCAGAATAACACAGGAGCCTCGGCAGACTGAAGAAAGAGGAAAATGGCTGTTGGGTAGTCACTAATGGTGCCTGTGACAGAAGAGTTTAAGCAATTTTGATGAAAAGTTTAGGAAAAATTAACAACAGAAATGTAGAAACTCCTAGCACTCTGGGAGGCCGAGGCGGGCGGATTGTTTGCGCTCAGGAGTTCGAGACCAGCCTGAGCAAGAGCGAGACCCCATCTCTACTAAAAATAGAAAGAAATTATATGGACAGCTAAAAATGTATATATAGAAAAAATTAGCCGGGCATGGTGGCGCATGCCTGTAGTCCCAGCTACTTGGGAGGGTTAGGCAAGAGGATCGCTTGAGCCCAGGAGTTTGAGGTTGCTGTGAGCTAGGCTGACGCCACGGCACTCACTCTAGCCTGGGCAACAGAGTGAGATTCTGTCTCAAAAAAAAAAGTAAATAAAAAATAAAAAAATAAAAAGAAATGTAGAAACTAAGCAAATGAAAATAAACAAGGAAATGACTAATTCCAGAAAAAATAAAATGATACAATTCCACTGGGAAGAGAAAGGGAAGAGAAGAGAGAACAGTGATGGTAGAAGTTTTTAATCTGTACTTTCTGTAATAGGAAGTCAAAAGACAATACCTAAAACTGGTAGATTTAAAAAAATACACACTATAAAAACAGTATATTTAGAAGTTTAGCACAGATAAGAATAAATGGAAGTAATTCTGGAGAAGTGAGCAGGGGTGCAGGAGTGGGGCAGAGGAAGTACTGCTGCTTCTGTTATAAGCTTTATACAAGTCCTCTCCAAATTCTGTACATGTTATTTTATTGCTTTAGTTTCAAAGATGGAACAAATAGCAGCTCCCCCCTCCCTGAATGGACCCTTTACAAGGAGAACACAAATCACAATTATTAGTCAAACAAAAGCAAGCACTAGCGTTGCCTTTTTCCCATTCCCCCTTCTCACCCCATCCCAGGTCTACCGGCTGTCCTATCCACACCCTACACTCAGTTGGGTGACAGCTGGGAGGAGAATCCATGCTGAAAGAGTCAGTTACAGGCATCAGCTCTTTTGTTCTTTGGGGAAGGGTTCACTACACCATGGCAGGGGGAGTCCCGTTAGCTGGCAGGTTGGGAGTAGTCCTGGGACTCCATAGTCTGGACAGGAAAGGCACAGCCAATTCTCCAGTGGGTGTAGCTGCAGTGACAGACCTAAGTGGGTGTCCTGTTACATCAGACTATTTAGAGAAAGGACCAAGGCTCTATACTGAAAGCTGCCGGATATTCATAAGCATGGCTACATGAGCCTGACTGAGCTACCAATCCTCCTAAGCTTTGTTGTTAAAAGCTAACCACAGATTTAAAATTCAAACATTCTACCTGCACTAAAATTCAGACTTCTGCACTATAACAAATTTGCATCTCCTTCCATCTTACTCAAACCCTGTAGGCTTTGACTATTTTAGGGACAGTCCCGAGAAGAAAAGTCTCATCACAAGGAGCTATTTACCTGGAAAGTCCAAAAACAGACACAGATCTTGACCTTAACACTGCAATCCACTGTGATCCCTAATTCATTTAGCACATTTCCCTCAGGAGCTTAACTTACCCAGTGGCTTTCACACAAAGTCTAACATGGAAGCTAATCCATGAGATAGCCAGGAATGCAGCTGCTCTGATTGTAGGGTATCCCCTCCCTGTACCCACCAAAGCCTTAAGGCTTCCTGAAATTCAGTTCAAAACCATTAATTTCCACCTCGCTGCTCCCACCAAAGACTCCCGTTGGCTCTTCTTTTCCACATCCTACCTTCCTTAGGCAGGATAGTCCTCTCAAGTCCCACCTCCTCCAGGAAGCCTTCTCAGACTGCTGCTCACTGAAGCTGTCTTCTCCCCGAATCAACTCATTCAACTACACTTTACATATATTGGTCCCACCATATATGATTGCTAAACCTTCCACATTGCTGCTTCACGCTCTGATGTACTTACTACTTAATATGACAAAGGAGACAGCTTGGATTTAAAAAAAAAAAAAAACATTTTTAGAAACAATTTTATAAATAGATACTTATAAAAGAAGAAACACATGTACAGAGCACCCAAATTACTAGTCAGGTGAACCCCAGCCCTTCTCTTCTGCATTGGGAAAACAGAACAGAGAACGGGAAAAAGTATTCCATCTTGCGCTTAACTCTTGCCACCTATGCACTCAGCTTTTCAAGCAGAGTTTCTATTCCTTTGCTCGTGTTTTTGTTTTTTTCCAATGTGGGAATCAGGCTTTTTAGTCCAGCTTTGACTTTGTTTGCAACTTCTTGGTCAGAACTCTGGAGAAGGCTGGAGACAGAAGAAAAAAATTAATAAAATTTAAATTTCATAAAAACCCCTAGATCATCTGCAAATACCATCTATACCCACAGTGTAACAGAATTCATTAACTGTGACACAAATCTTATAACTATATACACAATTTTTTTTTTTCCGTTCACAAGATGATGGGAGCCAGTAGCCCATGTTCTAAAACCACAGAAAAAAATGTTTTAGAATCTTACTAGTGGATTAACTCAAGCAAAGACATTTGTAGGAGTACATTCCATACAGAGTTGGTCCTATCTTCACGTTATCTTAGGACTTACATCCTGCCTTAAAAATTATTCATGTATTCTATCTTCCCTTCCCCATCTAGATTATCAGCTCACAAGGAGAGTTTGTGTGTTTTATTTCTTTATCTCATGGCACTACTTGTATAGAGTAGATGGCCAAGAAATGTTCACTGAGTGGCTGAAATAACACGTGTGAACGGGAGCACAGAGAGGTCAGGTGGGGGCCCGAGGGGTCAGAGTCACTGGGCCTTCTCCTGAACTCTGCAGCACTTCGTGAAGGGGCGAAGAGCTTTCCTGTGGAGCTTCACCGCTTGAGCGTGAAACCTGCCTCTGCCATTCAGTAACTGTACAACCAAGACCAGGCTATTTCAATTCTCTAAGACTCAGCTTCCTGATCTATAGGATGGGATTGAAAATAGAACCCACTTTCTGCCTCACAGGGCTGTTTTTTGAGGCTTAAATTATCCCGTATCTAAAGTACCTCGCCAGAGCCTGATACCTAGTAAGCACTCAACAAACGTTAGTCGGTAAACAGAATAACCCTGGCCTCTGCTTTCTGACACCTTGCCGGAGTGCTCTACCACCACGAGTGAGGGGAGCCCTGGGGCCAGCTAACAGTAGGCCCACTTCTCTAGAAACAGGGGCTGGGTGATCGGCACCTGACCACAGAGAACCAGGCCTGGACTTCCTGTTTGCCTCTCGCTTTTTCAGGACCACGTGTAAATGCTGACCTCTGAAACACATTCTAGAAAGAAACTACTTGGCATTTTCCAAAGTCCTTGGCCCCAGTAACTTCCATCATGTCAACAAAGAGGGGGATAAGTTATCAGCACGGAGCAGCATTCTACTGCTTGTGGGAGACAAGAAACAAGTACAGCTTGCCACCCGCAAAGTTTAAAAAGTTGAAAAGTAAAGTATCCTTTTTATAGGTCTGTGACTCACTAGATATTTTTATTTTATACACCTTGGCTAAATACAGTTACATAATGCATAACAGTAATACAAGTTAATGTTTATTGATCATATTCCAAACATTAGATACAATGCTAGGCATTTTATATGCATTGTCCATTGTTTTCATAGCAACCTTAGGGTTATTATTAATCTTATTTTACAACCAAGAAAATTAAGGCTCAGAAAAGCTGAATAATTTTCCCAAGCCTACGCAGTAAGTAAGCTGGGACTGGAACCCAGGCAGTCTGTCTAAAGCCAATGTCCTTAAATGCTAGAGAATTCTGCTTCCCTGAGTTATTCTTCAGCTGATGTCCAAAGCTGACTTTCTCTTTTCACCCAAAATGCTTTTTCACTTAGTGCTAATATGTATAGCAAAAAATAAAAAATTAAAATTAAAAAACAAAAAACAAAAACTCCAAAAGTTTTAAGTAAAATATAAACAAGAAGAGAATTTTACCAAACAAGTCAAGCACATTACAATATTCAAAAACCAAAGTGATTATTATATTAATTATTAAGGTATATAAAGTTCAACTTCCATTTAGAACTGCAAGTATTTCATATGTTCCTGTTCCAATTCTAAGAATTCATAATATACCTATACTATTCTTCTAATGTTTGAAATCCACCCAACAGGAGCTCTGAATGATGAGCAACCTTTATAAATTAATTTTATGGCATTGCTGAAATTTCTAGTTAATTGAGTCTAATGAAAGAATGTGTCAGTGTTAACACTCCAAATGCCTGGTAAAGAAATTCATAACAAAAAAGTTCATGTTTCAGCTAATGGATTCTGACTGTTTAACCTCAACTGGAAAATTAACTAATTTTAATGACAAACGAACAAAATGATCTGTAACACCCATGTATTTGGAAATACTGATATACCTGAAGAAATGCATGCTCTTGCGTGTGTGTTTGTAAGTATATTTGTACTAGATCAAAATATATACTGAAGAAACATTTAACATAACATTTTCAAACACTATAGATTAAATTGCACAGCATGTTGCAAATGAAATATTGTAGGAAATTCAAACTAGGCTTGGTATCTGTTTTCTCAAACCTTGCTAACACAGCAGGGAAAAAAAATTAACAGTGATTATTTCAAAGCAACATATAAATCTTCTTTAAAATGAATGCTCTTAACAGAAAAGTTTCTTCTGGGCATAGAATATATGGAAATTTCTATGACCTGTAAATTATAAACTCAACATAACTAAATCTATATAAGATGGTTTCATACATTATCAATTTTCTCTCATTTTAAGCTAGAAATAAACAATTGGCACACAGACTTCTATAGCAAATGTTTTTCTAATACTTTTAGCATCTTTGAAAACAATGAAACAAAATTACATGTAAAGTCAGGCACAACTTAAAAAACGTCACAGTTTTCACAGGGATACAACTTATTCATTAAAAAAGATACAATCACATTTTGGTCAAAACCATAAATGTGGTGAAGCCATCATGACACCTTGTCAATGTCATAATTTTATAATCCTTGACATCAAAAAGACAGCAGTTAAAATACAAAATCCTAAGGACTGGCCAAAAGAGCTACATTTGCTTTCTATTCTTTAAAATAATATTTGGTATAGATGCCTAGACCATGAGTGACTGACAGTAATATCAGACTATTGGGAACAAATATTAGGACTGAGAAACAAATGTGAAGGAAATATCTTTTGCATGCCCATGCCCTGCAAAAAGAAACACACACATTATACATACCTAGAAAGAATAATGGCACCTCGATTTACACTAGCCCAGCACTTCAGGTTCTTCATACCAACATGCTCTACAAGTGTTTTTGCAAAATAACCTGTAACAGAAATATAGTGAAACTTAGCGAACATCATCTACCAAGATTTAAACACCCAATCCCCTTCTCTACTGCCCTTAAACCTGCAAATATGTTTTAATAAAAAAGCTAGTAAAAAGAGTTCTCACCCCATGTCTCTTAACACTAAAAATTCCACGCAGGTTTATACAATGCATTTTTCAACAGCCATTTCTTTTAACTCTGATCCAAAACCTAAGCTAGGTTTAGCAGTAATTACTCAGGAAAAACAATGAACACTTATAAAATACTCACTTGGTTATGTTTGCATTTCTTTGTAATATTTAATGATTTAACTTTGACCTGAAAGATATTCAGGAAGTAAATGTTTGATGGCAGCACCTGGTGTTTGGTTGAAATGAAAGTTTTCCCTTATGGAGGAATGCTCACCCAGAAGGTGCCCTGAACACAACACTGTGCTCATGTGTTCAAAAGTAATTGAAGAATGTTCATTCTTCAATAATAGTTGAAGAATAACTGTTCTAGTTTACACCTGGCAATTTCTCTCTACAATGCTTAAATATCCACATATCCACACAAAAACACCATTCATTTTTTGTTATTCTAATACTTCTGATTCCCAAGGTCTTGGTATTATCTTATTCACTGTGCCACTTAAGTGCAACTAATTCTTGGACAAAGGAGAAATTCTGATGGCTAGGATTTGGTGCAGATGGAGGTAAGGACGGCCTATCTTGAAGGCAAACATTTTGGTTAAATAGCATGTGCTGTGTATTCATTCAAAGATACCCAAATGTAAGGACCCTTTAAAAGCCAAGAGGCCTATGGTTATTCATCCTTTCATGGCACCTGCTAAGGAGGGACAGAGATCATCTAGTGAGGCAAGCTGTGTTTTCCAAAGATAACCACAACAGCATCTCCTGTCCTGTGTAGTGCTCTTCTAGAATTCTGCCATCCCATCATCTAGAGGTGGAATCCATGTCTTCTCCTTTTGAATCTGGGTTAGCCTTTGTGATTGGCTTGACCAAGAAAGTATGGTGAGAGTGACATTAAATTAATTCTGAGGATAAATCATGAAAGTACCATGCATTTACTTTGTTCTCTTGGGATGCTTACTCTTAAAAATCAATCCCCATCTTGTGAGGATGCCCAAGCAGCCTAGGAAGAGAAACCAATGTACCAACTAACAGCTAGTACCAACCTGCCAGCAATGTGAGTGAACTATTGTAAACGTGGACACTCCAACCCTGTACTGACTCTGAGCAGAGCAGAGGCAAGCTTCCCCAAACCCTGATCAAATAACTGTCTTGAAAACTACTAAGTCTTGAGATGGCTTGTTACACAGCAACAGATAATCAAAACAGCCAGACACAAAGTGAGACACACTCATTTGGTGCTACATAAAAATGACAAACATATCAGGCCCAAATAGGCATATTTTAGGGCTGTCAGTGCCTTTTAATTAAGAGGGAGAGAAGTCACTAGAAAATTCCTTGGACTTTAAGAGTAAGCCAGACAACTTTTCTGGCATAAACTTTAACTCAATTACACATCAACTTTTTTGAATAATGAAAAAGATGATTCAATATGTTATTTTTCTTTAATATGTATTACAAGCTCTTTTACAAAAAAATTTACAGTGAAAAATAGCCCTAAGTCCCTATTCTTAAAGATAAAGTGAGAAATGACAGCTCTCCTGCTATACCGATTGTCTCACCAGCCATTAGAACTGCAAGTGGCCTCAAGACATAGATTCATGATCTGTCTGTCACTTTTTTCAGACACAGTAATAGAAAGCCCAAACGGTTTCAACTCAGTGGGGGTGGGTGGGAGTGGGGGGGGGAATCTCTTTAGTGGCTTAAATACCAGATGGAGTTTGGATTTTGTAAGTGAAGGTCCGGTGAGAGATAGGACTAAGAGAGGAATAGCATGTTAACTTTTAATACTGTCCTCCTCTTGAGAGCTGAGTCTCCAGAGCAGCTGTAAGGCTTATGAAAAACCAGAAGTGCCAAGGACTGGCTTGCTCTTTGGTCACACGTATTTCAATGCCAAATTCATAGGCGCCCGTCCAAAATTCTCTTATGAGGATAATTTCCTTCTGCTTACTCTTTCCTCAAAACTAGAGATAAATGTCATGCCTTTCAATTGGGGTAATGATACTCACAATTGGGATCTCAGACCCCCTCCCTCTCACCATCCTCTAGATAGAGAATGGCATTTCTGGGCATTGACCAAGCCCGGGCAGAAGTCTGAAGTAGCAGAGGAGGGAAGACAGAAAGTGAGGAAGGGTGGGAAAGAGAAAGAAAATTAAAGGATTCTTGGACACAAATTTCTAGGAGAAAACACATTATCTGCAACCACTAAATCACTTCTTATTCACAGACATCATTTCTAAACATTGGACAAATGTTCATTTGCATTTAAATGGCCAGTGTAAAGTTCAGGGATGCCAAGAATTACTGGAATTCCACATAAGATAGAAGAAAACGTCAAGTTTCACAGCCTACCTTCTCTTCCATTTTCCTTCATCTTTTTATCTTGCTCTATTAACCACTTCAGAACTAGATGTCCTGCGGGATGTTCTGCAATGTGAAGCTATGAAGGGTCAAGAACACGTTCATTTCGAAAGCTGTTTTCATCCATGCAAACACAATACATTTGAACAAATACACACAATTTATTGTATATATACCACCACACACAGATAAGGATTCAGCCACGTTTAAAGTTCCACCTGGCTTAAAAAGTATTTATCTAGAATGACTGACTATCATACAAGGAGGGACTGAGATCTACCCCAATGCCCAGACTGAAAGGAAGCCGGTCAAGGCCAGATCACACAGCCACTGCAAAGCAGCTCAGACCGAGCTTCGTGAGTTCCACTTTGAACAGCACTGCCACAGTGCTCACCTTAAAATCATGTTAACTGCGTTTTAGATTGTAATGTGCAGCCTTGAGGTCCAATAAATCTATAGGACAAAACGCTACAGCAGAAACATTGAAACCCAATGCTGAATGATGTTCAAATACAGGTGACTACTTAAGGGGAACTGTCTAATGAGCAGGCCAAGAGAGAATCTCTGCAGCTCAAACTCACTCGTTTTCAAGGGCCACACCAATTGCTCCCACAGTACCTAGGGCCTCTCCTTACTGACTATGGGAGACGAAGGGCTCAATCTCCTTACGGAGAAAACTTTCACTACAGACACCTTCATTTCTCCCATTTGTCAATATGATCTGCTCAATGAGGGCAGAGGCTGGGGCTCTCCAAGACCCACCCTGGCCTGCTTCTCAATGTGTCAGACACACGGCCCAATCCCATGTGTCAGTGGCACCTTACCATCAGTTTCATTCATGACCAAATACATGTCTGTACAAAACACTTCCAAGTGCCAGGCTTTGACCCAGATGGTTAGAGAATTAAAGATGAATACAATGTGACTGCTGCTGTGGAAAAGGCTCTCTCTCCACCTTTCTTCCCTGCTGATACCCCACCACCTCCACCCACATCTTCTAAAAGTCCCTTCTCAATCTCAGGGGACACATTCTGCCTGGTCTTAACCTGTCCTAGTGATCCAATCTAGAAGTGGATATGCGACTTAGTTCTCTCCAGTAAAACGCCAGGGAAGCCTGTTTGGAGGTTTACTTCCCAGTGCCAGGAGGACAACCCTTCTTGCTTTTTCCTTCCTGCTTGGGACCCTGATAGGGGGACATGGGCTGAGGCTGTGAAAGCCAACTTGTGACCACCAGGCACCAACAGCTGCAAAGACAGGGAGCCTGGGAGGTGACATGGCTGGGTTGCTGTACCACAGCTGGAGCTGTGTACCATTGTTTTTCTTACTATGGTAATTAGGTATCTACCTGCTAGATTGAGGCATTCTATTATTTGTAGCAAAACAACTACTCATGGCACTAGTGAGAAGTTCTTAGATTTGGACTAAATTCAGATGTTATCATTCAGTTCCCACTGCATCCTGAACATAACTCACTGTTACAGCTATTATGTACTGTAACGCCTTGCTTGTATGTGTCTCTACAATGGATCTCAAGCTCTTTGGCAGGGACCCTGTCATTTCATCTTTGAATGCCTCTGTAAGCATTCAGTATGGATTTATTGCATTTTTGATTAATGAATGAAAGGCATGGAACTTGAATAAATTACTACATATCCTCAAACTATAATACTGAGGACAATAATGAAAGGGTGCTGTGAGAATTAAGTGAAAGCAGAGGCCACTGCTTCAGAAAACAGCAAGTTCCCCATAAATGTCTGTTTGTCAGGAGCTCACAACCCAGTGTAGGACAAAGGACCTGTGTGATCTGGCCTCTCGAGTTCCCCTTCCCTTTGCTCACTGATTTCAACCCCCTGCCCCATCCCTGCCTCGAGCCTTCTGTTCTCAGACGTGCCTAGGCCCTTTCTTCCTTAGGGCTGCTGTACAACCTGTTCCTTCCTGGAATCTTTCACCATTCTTCACTGAGCTACTCATCCTTCAGGTCTCAGCTGAGCTGTCACTGCCACTGGGAAGCCTTCCTGGGGGGAGGTTGGCTCTTACACACTCCCATGAAACTTGTAGTTTTCTTTCACAGCTCTAATCTCAATACTGAGATAATTACTTGTGAAAATATTTATTTAAATATTGTGTTCCCCAGAATGGTAAGCTTTGGGAGGGCCGTGTTGGCCACTGTCTAGCAGAGGTGTGTGACTCAGTGAACGGATGATGCAAGGCAGAACAGTATGAGGCCCAAATAACACAGGCAGGAACTATCAGAAAGAGCAAGTGCTTTCTAATGAGGGGCAATAGGAAAGACTTCACGGAGAAGCGTTCAGGGGGCCACGGATGAGTAAGCTACAGGGAAACGGAGAAACAGGACGGCATGCTAGGCTGGGGGAAGACGCACCCACAGCATATTCAAAATCAAAATATGAGCATAGAATATGCTGAAAAGGCAGTCTGGGGCCAACCACGGACAACAGAGAGCCACAATAAGAGGATTTTGCTTTTACTCTGGAAGTACTACGGAACAGGTTTCTGAAACAGACAAGGGTTGTAACGGCATTGCATGGTGAATTCACAATTTCCAAATCTACTGTTGGTATAAGGTGAGTTGAGATAATCATCATTTAAATCTCTTTACAGTTACTGGGGTTTTTGCTGCCTCTGCAGCTTTCCTGTCTGTCTTACAACAGCACATTACCTCTCCATCCTTGCCACCAGGATGTAGTTCTGCTGCTGCCAAGCTGGCGATGGCATTCATGGCAGGCTGAACGTCTCCGGTTGCAGATCCCAGAATGTCAGCAACCAACACACACGCAGACTTATCTAGCACCACCTCCTGGGCATGCCCTTGCAGGTAGCTCAGCAAAGCTGGAGAAATGGATTCTAAGAGCTCCCGTCTGCGGATCTCTGTATCTTTCTTACTATTGGAAAATGTTGAATGAGGTATTAAGGTAAGATGCACAGCAAAGGAAATATGGTGACCTTATTATCACAAAAACCTCTAAGAGCTTATCACAGTCTGTGTCACACTCTCTTATACTTGTCTCTTTCTGTTGAGCATGTAGACAATGAGTGATTTGAAGGTATCTTTGATCTGTTTTTCATCTCTGTGTCACCAGGATCTGAATAGTGCCTGGTGCAGAACAAGCACTCACCAAATGAAGCTTAGCTTATGTAACAAAAAAACAAAAACAAAGAAACACATCAATCCAAAAACCAAGTAAAAAAATATCTCACAAGACAACACATTTATACTTCTGTATGGACGCCACTCTCTAGGGTACCCAAATGCATGGTACCAGTAGCTTTGAAAATAAATTAAAACAAACAAAAACTAAACACCATACCTAAGTGCCATACCTATATGGCAGATGCTCAGGTGTTCTTTTGGCCTGACTCTTTTATTAAATATTTCCTTTTCAAGATAAAAACTTTAAGAATCTGTCAAAACGACAGGCTTAAAAATAGAATTTGCCTTTTGAGAAGTTTTAACTCTCAAAAACTTGGCAAGGATATGTGAGTGGATTTCTGGAACATGTGCTACTGGCTAGTAGTGAACATTCAGAGCAGAGGAATAAAAGGAGGCAAAGCCATTCTACTTGCTTTTACCTGTGTGCATTTCCATCTCCTTTTTGCAGAACTTCAATGATTTCTCGTACTGTATGTGCAGGATCTCTGGGGCTTAGTAAATACAACAGGACCTTCTTTCCATATTTATCATTTACTATGTTAGGCAAGGAACTGATAATTTCCTATAAAATTATAAACAAAAACAGTGAATTGATACCTACATTCTTAAAGTATGATTGGGTTTTGAATGGTAAAGAAGAATACACACTTAACTATTTTCTCCAGCGGACTTAATGGCAAATGTGGAGCTAGTTCTGAAATTGTCTCATTAAAGCACAAAGAGATTTACACTTAGAACACAGGATCGATTCTCTACTGTGACTAGCATTACTGAACAATCCATTTATATTAACTAATCAAGCCCAAAGACTTAAAAACTATTTAAAAGAGTTATCTTCATTCATTACGACCAACATTTCTTAGGCCACTATTACAAGGGACATTGCTTGCTGAGGTCACTGAGTAGACACAGTTAATTTGCAGTTGCACTTAAATTTAGCATCAGCAAGGATGAAGAACATTCCTATTAGAATTTCCCTGCTGAGATGTATGTGAAAGGAGATAAAGAAACTCTGTTAAATAGAACAAGTAGATAAAGGCTTTCAAAGTTAGGTTGCTTATTCATGGCAAATGAAAGCTCTTTAACTACTGTAATGAAAAACAGAAATAGAGGGGGAAGGAAAAACAAATTCAGAAAGACTCCACTGAGCAGTTACAAATTACACTGCATGACATTTCAATCAACACGCCCAAGAACTGTAACCTCCTTTTCTAGTTATGTGACAAAAGCAATGTCCTCCCCACCCTAACTGAGCTTCAGTGTAAATTTGCTGAAGTTTTCAAAGAGAGAAAAGTCACTGTTTAAAAAATTCCTTTATTTTTAATGGAGGATATGTAACGGAAAAAATCATCAGTTTGTTTCTTACCCCCTCTAACATTCCTATTTCTTGTAACAAACTTTATAAATATTCAAATGCATGTTTGAGTACTACAGATTCTTTAGAACTGGCTGGGGCCTCAGAAAGAATTCAGTCCAACTCGCCAGGCTTAAGGCAAGGGAGACGTGATCTGCCAGAGGACAAACAGTGACAGTGGCAGTGGCAGGGCTAGCTTAGTCCTGGTCCTCTGACTCCAAATCCAGTGTCTTTCAAAGAAAACGTACAACCTCCTCTTAAGGAAAGGAATTCTCACTGAGATATATTCAGATCTGCTCTTCTTCAAAGTGCCTATTTATTATAAAAAATTAGTAATCTTAATGCAAGGAATCAACCTAAAAATTAAGTCAGTCATCAACCATGGGATTGTGATACAGCGAAATTCATCATCCCACGGTTGATGAAGCAACTCCACATTCTACATACCACACTTCTCTTTTTAAAATTCTAAGCTTCCCTCATCTTCTGCACAAAAGTATACTGTGCTTTTGATAATTAGTAACAGTAGCTAATACTTGCTAAGTGCTTACTAGGAGTCAGATACTGCTGAGAACTGCACATCTATCATCTTAAATAATCTTCAAACCTCCATGTCCTGATTCCATGACTCCAATCCCCACTGTGCTCTCCTACTACTTCTGAAGAAGTTTAAAGTCACAGTATAAAGATTCCCACGTGAAACATGTTTTCAGAGAATATAACCACCTCAAAATGGATACATAATATCAATCACCCAGGGAAACTTAAAATTTCAGTAATAAAGGGTAACACACATAGAAAAAATGTACAGAACTTATCAGAGTAGAAAGAATTTTTGTCAAAGTCAACAAACTCCGAAGTGGAATCAATACGCATTTTTGATAATGAAGTGTTTAGTGCCCCCAATATGGAGTACCTTTAGTGTGCCTGCAGTGTACCTTTAGGTACCTGCTTTAACCAACTCATAAAAGAGGACAAATGCCTTACGTTTTTGTATAGTCTGGGCCAGGTTCCATAGGCTTACAAAAACAAAACCAACAAATCTTTGCTGTCTTTAAAAAAAATGGCTGGAATAATACTTTTAAAACACCTGTTTTTATGAGAAAAAAAAATTACAGAGTATGCAGTGAACAACTATAATGGCTATTCTTTATTTTTAATCAACATTTTTTTTCTTGATATAGAGGAAAGAGGGAGGCATGAAGCTGGCAACGTATTCCTCAATGAACTGACCTTTCTCCATGGGTTCCATGCTTAAGGCCTAATCTAACACGTATGGCTTGGGCAGAAATGGTTTTATAACACAAGAAAGTGAGACTTCAAGATACACATAAAATCTGGGCATAAATACCACTCAAAGGATTAGTTCCCAAACTCACTGAACTTTACTTCCTTTCGGTTTGTAATGAAAGAATTTAGAATCTGAATTCATGCTTAATTAAGGCTTTTAAAAGAGTGTAATGCATATAAACTAACAATCTTATGAAACTAAAAATTGTTTACTTAAAAATATAATATTTAATTCTTTCCCATCTCACCCTTATTCCAACTTTCTCCTATTGCCAAAAAACATACATCTTTGAAAAAATAAAGGGAAACAGTATATAAGTGCGCCTATATTATGGGTACTAATGCATGTCTCTTTAGCTTGGGTTATAGAGAAACATGGGAGAAAGTTCTAGCTTATTGCCTGGAGAGTACTAACAATTCCAGTAGCATGTATAAATAGGCAAGAGACAGCTATAGCATAGTTGATACTGTGCAGAATTTAGTCTCTGGGGTCTTGAGTTCAAGCTGTATAACTTTGGGAAAATCTTTTAAAAACCTCTCTGCATTATCTGTAAAAGGAAACAATATACCAGCCCAACTCATGGGCTATTACCAGGAGCAAATCAGAGAGTCAAACTGAAAATCTCTAAACAGTAATTATTTCACATTAAAAAAACACCTCTCGATATACAGCATCCTTAACTATGGAGATTAAATAAAGCTGGTAGGGTCATGAGTTTCCATCCTCAAAACAGCAAAAGTATCAACAATGAAGGTGCAATAAAGGTTTTGGCCTTAGCATACCCCTTGCAAGAATTAACTCAGAGAAAATCATAAGGCCCATTTGTTGTCATTTTTTCTTCTTAAGCTCTAAACTAGGCATGTGAACAGAAGAAAGCATAGGAACAAAAGACCTCCCTTCTGAAGACATGTTTGGCTAGTTCTGACCTCCTTATGTTGAACTCTTGCCAGATTCCTTGGCACTCTCGTTTTGCCAACCCAAAGAGGAAGGGTAAAGGTCAAAATAAAGGGTACACACAGGAAGTGCATTTTTGGTGCAGGATAGAAATGCAAAAATCAACACCTTACTAAGAACTGGGCCTATGGTGAACACACTCTTTGGTAGTCTGTTGTGGGGAAAAAAAAAGAAATGCAGACTACTTTAACTATAGGAACTAAAATCTAGTGGAAGAGGCAGCAGAGTTAATGAAAAGTTAAAAACAAAAATAACGAGTAACAGAAGTGTAGAGGGAAGGTTAGATTATCAGGGGGCCTCTTGAGAGTTCTATTCTGAAAATAGGATGATTTTATCCAAAAGTCCACCTTTTTGGCTGCACTCAGAAAATGGAAAGGTCAAGTTTAATGGGTATAGTGTTTCAGATTTGCAAGATAATAAAGTCCTGGTGATTATTTGCACAACAATGAATACACTTAATACTACTTAACTGTATATGTAAAAATGGTTAAGATGGTAAATTTTATGTGTATTTTATACTCCAATTAAAAAGAAAAAAATTGGAAGGTTTACTGCCTGGGAGATCACACTGCCATAGGCTGGAGCCGACAAGTGGCCACCACCCTGGACAGGGTGTGTCTCTCTCTATTCCCCATAGTCCCCACTAAACCTCCTGGTCTCACCTGGCCTGGTCACTCATTTACCTGTCTGGTCAATGAAGGTTTGTAAGTTTGTGAGCCCTGGGGCAGATCATAATTAACTGCTAAAGGAAAGACAAACACTACAGTAGTTGAAAGCACAGGCAGACCAGATCTGGCTGGGAGATCAGAGAACACTATCTGATCATTAAAGCAAGAGGAGTAATTATCAGGCTACGATTTCAACTTGACATTTCAGGAAATCCAGTTACTCTGAACAAAATGCTTAGCAACACTAAGCTTTCCTGGCTATTTTTAAAAGCACTGTATAATGCAATAGGTTTTGTAGTGGCTGGGTGGGAAATATGGTCACATGACTCTATATAAACATATGTGCAGCATATTTGACAACCCAGCAATTCTACTACGTAATTGAAACTAAATTCTGCTACATTAGAGAAACTTAATGTTCACGGAATTATGTGAAATAGCAAAAATTAATGAGAATTAAAAAATAGTTTTTAAAATTATAAACAACCTAAATATCTATCACCAGGAAAATGGAAAAATAAATTGCAGTGTATTCACATGTAGTAGAATGCTATTTGGCATTGAAAAAGAAATGATTCAGAAGAACAGGGTGGGCAAACTATGGCCCATGCATCAAATCCAGCCTGTAGCCTGTTTTTGTACATCCTACAAGCTGTGAATGGCTTTTACATCTCAAAGGGTTGCTAAAAAACAAAAACAAAAACAAAACAAACAAGAATATGTGGCAGAGAACATATATAGCCTTCAAAGGCTGAGTAATTACTTTCTGGTCCCTTACAAAAAAGGCTTGCTGACCCCCATGGACTCAATGACAAAAGAAAACAGCAAGTTGCTAAAGAATACACACAAGACACTGCATATGTAGAATTTATAAATGTAAAATAGAGTGATATACACTACATACAGTGAAAGGATAAGGAAATACATATGAATAATAGCAAATTCATCATAGTAGGTAGAGGGCAGTGATGAATACACAAAGGGCTTAAACTTGAACTGCACTGGTCAAGTTTTAATCCTTTTTATCAGATGGTGGGAGGCTGAGTGTTCACTGTTATTATTTATACTTCTCTATATATTTTAAAGATAATACATATAAAAATATGCATCAATATTTATTCACCCTCAAACAGCAAATGGCTAGTGTACTTATTTCCTTTCCCATGAACATTGCTGTCAAACCACCTGCTTCATACCGATGACTTTAAGGTAAACCGGATCAGATTTTATAAGGATGGTTTACTTTGGAAAGTAAAGTAGGTGAAGAGTTTGTATCCATTTTGAAAGGTGAAGGGCTCAGCTGACCACACTGTGATTTCACCCTGACATTCGGGAAGTCTGGGTGCCCTGAACAGGATACTTAGCAACACTAAGCTTTCTTGGTTATTTTTAAAAAACATGCATACTGCAACAGGTTTTGTGGTGGATGGGTGGGAAAAACGCAAGAGCAATTAGCATTCCAGAATTTTATCACTAGGTATTCATACATAGTTTAATGACACACAGAACCTGTTGAGCATTTGTCAGTTGGAGGCAGGAGATCAGCTAATCAGGTCTTTCAGAGAAAGTTGCCCTGAGTACAAGAGAGTCATTAGGAATGTGGGTTAAATAGTTGTGGGAATCAAGCTGATAAGCACAAGGAATTAAAACTGTTTCAACAGCAACATTAAGTGGGATAAATTTTTGGAAAAAAATTAATAGACAATTCTGGCAAATCCTGAAGGCAGTTTGGTTTCTCTTGAAATCTATTTGGAACAGTTATGCAAATGTTAGTTGTCATGAAAATATTAAACAAAAGCAAACTTTCAATATCCCAGCCTGTTTCCATTTTAGTGAAACAATTTTATTCATTAGCCAATTCTATGGCCTCACAACTCTGTCACAGGAATGAAAAACAATCATTATTGATTGGAGTCAGAAGGGTAATAAAGTCACAAGGAACATGTCAACATACTCAGTTTGTGACATGAAAGTCTTGCCAACTTGTTTCTTCCCACAATCCTATCCCAAAGAAAGTCATCACAATCTTAAAATAGTCAAGGGTAAAGTTGGAAAATGACAGCAAGGGCATGAGAAATTCACACAGTGGGACCTACAGCTGGCATCTAGGAAAACAAATCTTCCCCTCCACGAGCAGATACACTATTTCTATTAGCACCCAGCTCTACTGGTCCAGAGAGGCTACAGCACCACCACGTGACAACAGGTAAATTACTTTCTGAATCATCCACATCCTTCCTCCCATGAAAGTACCATTAGTCACTAAGATTTCTCCAAGGGCCCCATGTGTGTCAGAGAAAGGTCTGTGTAATTTTCAGATGAATAACTTATATCTATCAGATTATGTGGTTTTTAAAACATTTCCAAGTATGGTCACTGCTACCAATGTTGCATTTTCTTATCCCCACTCTTGTAACCTCTACCCCCTGCACACTAAAAATAAAGGAAAGGAAGAGAAAAGGACCACAGAATCAGAAGAGGCTGTCATTGCAGAAGGAAGGAAAAAGAAATAGTTTACAATGTAATTTTTGCTACGGAGTAGTTTCTCTAAGAGGGCAGCTCAGTTTTTCTGAAGGCAGGTTTAAGAATAAATAGACTATTCAAATATCACCACTATATGGTCATTACACTGGGCTTGAGGGAACTGTAGCCTGAAATGTAAAAAGGAAGCTAGTATTTTAAGTATTATAGTAACTTTTAATCTGACTCTACAAAAGCTCTAAGAAGCATCACAAGTCAGTCAGTTTTATGAGTTTTTCTTTTCCATCAGCTCAGCTCAGCACAGATATATTGATAAACTGGGTAATTGTGCAGAGGTGGTTTTTCCATATGGAGAAAGAGTTAAAAATGTCATGGATACCCTCTGCCTATACCATATCTGCCTATACATGAGTTCTGGAATAACTGAGGAATTACTATGTAAACTAATTTCTGATCACATCTAAATATTACTTTGCTAATATTTTGTATTTTAGAGTCATATATGGTCTAAACAGCCACTTTACCCTCATCCAAAATGAAAGTGTTATCTTAATTTAACCACATTTTTTTAAATAATTAAAACAGCATTAGTATCAAGTTACAAGGTTATGATTTATAAAGGAATTAAGCAAACCTCCAAAATAACACTTAACTGATAACTAAAAAATAACAGAAAACACTGGTAGAAAGCACAGATGAAAGTCTTTACAGATGCATGTGTGAAGGCACACAATTGGTCTATCAATATAACTTAAATTCAAGACCATCAGAATTACTTACTGATATGATTATCTGCTTCACGAGCTTAGTATCATCAATGCAATCAAATGCCGCCAGTAAAACCAAGTGGGAGTATTGGCCCTGCAAGAATTGGAAGCCAGTAAAGGTTAAAAAAAATGCATAGACTTTCACTCTTATTTCACCCACGCTGTCCCTTTACAGAAGTTACCAACACTGACACCTTGTCCGACATAATATAAACAAGATGAATGAAAGCTATTCAAACGAACTTCCTCTCTTATCAGGACCTAGTTAATTATATTCTAGCGGTAAGGTTGATTTAAAAAAAAAAGAGGAAAGAAACAGAAAAGCACATTCTTCACTACCAAATAGCCCAAGACTAACCAGGAAATAATACCTGTTTAAACAAATATCCTATTAATGAATAGCAAGAAAGTTGAAGTGATAGGATTAAATGGAAAACCCCCCATACATATTTTTCATATATATATTCATATATAAAATATTCCAATCATGAAAAAGAAAATATATAAACTCAGACACAATTTTATAAACACACACATACACACACACTAAACATATACAAAATATATATACACAGAAAATTCTGGAAGGCAAAACACTGTAATAGTCATCTCTGGGTTAAAGGATTACGAATGATTTTTCATTTTCTTTTGTAATTGCTCAATTTCTTTAAGATGATCCTATATAATTAGAATACAAATTCCCCAAAAATAAACTAGAAGAGTATAATTGTAAACTGAGTATGAGAATAAGATAAAAACTATTGTTTTAAAAGAGCATGGCAGCACAAGATCTTACAAATACACAATGTGGTTTTCATAGCAGTCACCCCTTGAAATAATAAAATTATTCCCATGATGCTGATACTATTACAGTTAAAGAACCCCTACTTTATGTTAAAAACAAAAACTTGCTTTCAGAGCTTGTGGCATTTTTTTTTTTTAGTATCCTGGTTGATGATGTAAATGCTTGTTTTAAGTTTTGAAGGGAGTTTGATATTTGCTAATAGCCCAGACTTACTCAGAGTCAGGTCTGATGAATACAACAGGTAATAATCACTAATTTAAGGTCAAAAAGATGAACTGAAGAAAAACAACAAAGGTCTAACATCCTTATTACATATAGGAAAAAAACCAACTAAAATAGGCAAAGAACATGAAAAGTCAGTTCACAGAAAATTCTGAGAATATAAATGGGTTTAAATGTATGAAATAATTCTGTATGAAATAATTACAGACAACAATTAAAACAAAAAATGCCATTTTCCACCTATCCTACAGGTAATGGTGAAAGCCTTTGACAATAGACTAATTTATCAAAGGTTTGGGGAAAAGCAGGTACACTTTCATGTAGGCAAGACTGTAAAGTCATTCAACTTCTTTGAAGAGCAATTGACAACATCTATAAAAATTTAAAATGCATGTACGATCTGATCCAGCAACTCTAGTTCTAGAGATTTATCCCACAAACATGCTTTCACATAAGTACAAAGACTTAAGCACAAGGATATTCACTGAAGTATTAATTGTAATAAAAAAAATCTAGAAACTACCCAAGTGTCTCACAGTAGGGACTGGTTAAATGAATTCTGAAATATTATGAAGTCATTAAGGAGAGTGAGGTGGACAGGTGCATATATATTGAAATAAAATGACCCGTAAGATGAATTCAGTGAAAGGAACAAAATGGAGAACAATGTGCACCGTACAAAACCACTGGTTTCAGTTCTCTTAAGTCATACACAAGTATAATCAAGTGAAAAATATCTCTGGATGAATATAACAGAAGTTGATACAGAAGAACTGAATTTAGGCAACAAATAGACAATTCCACAAGTATAGTTCGAAATTTTAACATGTTTCTCAGCAACTGATAGAACTAGAAAATAAGTAAATCAGTAAAAACAGTGATGATCTGAACAACACTATCAGCCACTTTGATCTAACTGACATTTATATTTAATAGAATAACACACCAAACAACTCCACAATATATTATTTTCAAGATACTAAGATAGACCACATGTTGGGCCATAAAACAAGTCTCAGTAAATTTAAAAGGACTGAAATTATGCAGAGTATATCAAGAAACTCTCAATATTTGGAAATTAAACAACACTTCTAAATAATCTATGGATCAAATCCATGGGTTAAGTTTATCTCCCCCCTTTAGAGGTAACTCTTACAGATTAAAAAAGATACTGTATTGTTAATTTCTGTTACCATCACAATGCCATGCCGGGATTAGGGTCTCAAAAAACTTACTGTTGAATTACTTGAAATAACTAAACTGCAAAATTAAAACAATCTAATTTTATTATTTAAAAATGTTTTACTATTAATACATTTTCAAATTTTCTATTAACATTCTATTTTTACTCATTTTTAATTTGAAGTATTCAAGGCTGGGCACCGTGGCTCACGCCTGTAATCCTAGCACTCTGGGAGGCCAAGGCGGGAGAGTCGTGTGAGGTCAGGAGTTCGAGACCAGCCTGAGCACAAGTGAGACCCCCATCTCTATTAAAAATAGAAAAATTAGCCCCAAGCATGGTGGCGAGTGCGGTAGTCCCAACTACTCTGGAGGCTAAGGCAGGAGGATATCTTGAGCCCAGGAGTTTGAGGTTGCTGTGAGCTAGGCTGATGGCATGGCACTCTAGCCTGGGCAACTGAGACTCTGTCTCTAAATAAATAAAGTATTCAAGTTAAAATGTCATGCATAAAAATGTACTTAATGATGAATTATGAATTATAAAATAATCTCATGCTCTGGAAACAACTCATTAGAGAATCCCATATTTCACTGTTATAGGAAAGTTAGCTATCTTCTGAATAGTTTTATATTAACTCTTCTAATCTCAGTCCTATGGAAGACAATAGGTAAATATATAATCACACAGCATCAATTTTATCTTTGTTTGAATTAACATTTCTTTTTTTTTTTTTTTGAGACAGAGTCTCACTCTGTTGCCCGGGCTAGAGTGAGTGCCGTGGCGTCAGCCTAGCTCACAGCAACCTCAAACTCCTGGGCTTAAGTGATCCTACTGCCTCAGCCTCCCAAGTAGCTGGGACTACAGGCATGTGCCACCATGCCCAGCTAATTTTTTTGTATATATATTTTTTAGTTGGCCAGATAATTTCTTTCTACTTTTAGTAGAGACGGGGTCTCACTCTTGCTCAGGCTGGTCTCGAACTCCTGACCTCGAGAGATCCACCCGCCTCGGCCTCCCAGAGTGCTAGGATTACAGGCGAGAGCCACCGCGCCCGGCCAACATTTCTTATAAGTATTCACCAGATGCTAGTAGTTCTCATTGGATTTTTCAGAGGACAAAGTAGTTCATCACTAAACAATTTTAGTTTATCAATAAATTGGAAATTTACTGACGAACTAAGTTATCAGTCAAATATAAGATATAACTAAAAAATTAAAATTATAGGGAGGTTGGGGTAAAAAATAAAACATTAAAATTATATTTATTACTATGTATATTCTAGTTATAGTATTTCATAATAAGACTATGGAAAACTATTTAATATCTAAATACATACAAACACTATTTTGGTGGCAATTAATCCCACAGAAAAAACTTCTTGTATCAGCTGTTTTTACATTGCCAAAGGATCCCAAAGAACTACAAAATTCAACAACTTGAATTTGCTATGACCACATTGTAAATTTATGCTAAGAAAAAGGGAGATAAATTTCAGTTTCTGCTATGGTTTTGGTGGTAGTGAAAACCAGTAACAAGTCTCTGAAGTGTAATCTGGCATTACTTACCTATAGCCTAAAATATGTATATACCTTAACCAGGCAGTAACTCCCACATTAAATTAACATGACTGGACAAATTCATTAAGGAAGCTAGTAAATATCAGGTCTTCAAAGAATATCTAATAAAAATGGAGAACTGCCACAATACAATGTTAAATTTAAAAAGGAGAAAAGAATACATGTGGTATGTCTCCCATTTTTTGTAAATAATATATAAAAATATACGTAACATATGCCTAGAAAAAGATTATAATAAAACAATAAATTTTCTTCTTGGTAACTGTCTGAATTTTCCAAAATTTCTATAATGGACACAAATTCATTTTAATATTAAAATTAAAAGAAATAATGTAGTTTTATTATACTTACATTAGCTATTTTTTCAACATAAGTCTTCATTGTTTTCACAATCACTTTCCTGTCCTAAAAAAGAAAAATGTGTCTCAATGAACTTTAAATTATAGATTCAGGGTATTTCATAGTTAAAAGTTTTATATAATATTAATTTTTATTTGAGTGGCATACTTTTCATTAGTGAAAATAACAGTTATGCAGGCAGAATAAAAAAAAAACTGCAATATACTATGAGAAGTCCTCTCAGAACTATTATAATCTTAGACTTGTACGTGACAACCCACTCAAACATAAATATGGAGCCATAAAATTGTAGGTCAGAAGGCAAACCCAGAGAAACCACCTTATACAACAAGATATGAGGGATCCTTCTTCCAAGGTCTGAACTGTCTTCAAATGCACAGAGTCAACCATACAGTTACTATGCATATGTATTTGTTAAATACAATTTGCATTAATCAAAAAGTAGATATAATACACCCACCTTTTGAAGGCAGAATCATGCTGATCGAGGAAATGATCATTTCTGCTGACGTCTGTGATTAATATGGTTCTTTATTCTTTTCCTCAAAGTACTTAACATCCACAGGAGCAAATGTATGACTAGCTGTTTGTGATCTCCTCTCTCCTCCTCCTCCTCCCTCAATATGATCATTAAATGAGAAACAACAGAGCCTGACAGGTACCCAAACCTCTATACACTAAAGCTTAACATATGTATTGTGTCTACTTGCTTGATAGACCTCTTCTCAGGCTTTAACAAAACTTCAAGGTTTCTATTAAAGCAGAGAAGAAACACTAGGCCTTTGGAAGATGGCTAATGCCTATGAGGCCCTGAGGCACAACTTTGAGAAGATAATGTTGTTTATGCACAATAGGGCAAAGACCAAAAACGACTAAAGGTCTAAGAACAGGCAGTCAAGCCTGCAGATAGGGCGTGGCCCCAAATGGCAGAGTTTACAGGCAAGTGCTGCCACACTTACTTTGGGCGTGCCATGCCACAGGCAGTGCATGGCCACTCTGGCGCCATCGTGTGTGTGTGCCAGGTACACCACCGCTTCCCGGATGGCTTCAATCATTTCCTAGGGAACAAATGCTGTCAGGGCTTTGCTTTATTTTCTTTTGCTGCTATTATATCTGTCTGTCTACAGGCGGGGAGTCATACACAGAGAATGAAAGAAGAGAGGGCAGGTAGCAAACAATTTAATTTTTAATTTTGCAGACAAACAGAAACACAACCTCTTTCTAGAAACATTCTTTTCCATCAAGAGCAGTAAGTACTGCTGGCAGGCAATTTCTATTAAACACAGTATCTGACTTTTAGTAAAAAATCATTTAATTTATTACAAGGTAGTTTACATTAATTTAATCTTTAGTGTTCATTTTCAATGTATATAATTTCTTATTTACATTTTCAAAGCCTATGTACATAGGATATAAATGAGTTCTGGAAGCTTACAGCTGCAGGCCCCCATTTCAGTCTATTCCCAATTTAAAAATTTAGATTAAATAAATAAATGCAAAGCCCCATACCAGGAAAAAAGGCAGGTGCCGCTTAGGTGCCAATTTCATCAATAAGGCAAAAGCAACGTCACCCTCAAGTATCGGACAATCCTTTCCCAAGCTGAATCTGAAGAACACAGCTTGCAACCAACATCCCTGAGCTTATGAATCTCTTCAAAGCTATCCAGTTGGACAGTTATGCAGATATTCCAATTATGCTTTCATTATCCCCAAAGGTTTTTCTTCTTAAGTCTCTCTTTTGAAAACGCCCCCAGTGCCAGAAAAGATAATGTCTCATTACTTTATATTCACACTAAGTTCCAAATGATTTTTTGCTGTTACTAAAACATTCAACACTAAAAAGATACTTTCTACCACTGAATATATTCAAATGACCATTTTATTACTTCTGAACATATAGTCCTGCCTCAGTTAAATCCAGCACTGTGGGGTATTGTGTTCTGCGGGAAATAGAGAAATCCCCAAAAGAAAAGATACTGTTATGGTCACTGAACCATAAGTTTAGGTGGGCGGCTACTCTTGGGATATTATATTGTATGCCAATTTTAAGAGGGTCAAAATTCCAATGAATGTATAATCTGGCATATTTATTCAAAGAAGGCAGTCTCATTACTTTAGTTATCCCTTGCGATTAGACAATGAGAACAAATGCCAATGAGCTCACTGTTATCATGAGACAAGCAAAGTTCAGGGAACTAAACGATGAATTCTCATTTGTATTCCTATCATTGACTTGAAGGGCAGTGCAATTTACCTTCATTCTCTGTTCCTTCTCCTTCTATCACATGAAGTCCAGGTTTTCATGGTCCATTTAGTTTTACATAAGTATCCTCCCCTAATCCTTTAACGCCAACCATTTTTTTTTTGTATTGGCACGGTTAAATTTAAAGTCACATGCATATTCCTCCATGTGTTAGTTAATTTTCAGATTAGGTCAGCTAAAGGATACTCTCTGGATTATAATTAAAATATGTTAAAAACTATAATCAGTAAACCTAGGGTCAATTCTATTATTTTCTGGAAAAAACCTAAGTGAGATTAGCAGACTTGTTCAAAGGAAGTTCAGTGAATTATCTTTTCTAAACAAGAAAGCAACTCTTTAAAATTTCTGAAAGACAATGTACAAAGCAGTGTTTTAAATTTCTACACTGCTCTTCTTCCATGTTTCGGTTTAAAAACAAAAACCAAGAACTTACTGATCTGAGTTTGGGGGGTGCATAGGTAAAAAAGTCCAAGAATACTTTATGCACCAATGAGTGCTTAATCACAGCTTCCCTGAAAAACAAACAAAAAAACAACAACAAAAAAATCACATCAGATCTGGCACTATAGTCATACAGAGACAGGTAATCTCAGAGGTTCTAAAATAATCTAAACAAGTGAAACAGTTCCACTGAATATAATTTGTCATGAGATAGATTGTATCTTTCAGCAATACTAGGATTTAAAAAAAAAAAAAAAGGCTACAAAAGTGATTTAGTGCCATCTACAATCAAGACCAGAATACTAATTTCTAGTATCTAACCAGCAAAGATGAAGTTATCACTCAAAATGTGCTCCTCTCTCTTAAATAAGGACACTTATATTTTTTTTCTCCAGCACTGGACACACGATTGGAAATCCACTTGTGGACCTGTTCTTTGTACAGCTCTTTTCTTTCTGTCAAGCACCCTTCACAATGCATCACATTCATAGAATAATTTTAGCAGAATTAAAATCTGAATGGACCAAAACAGTGTCAGCAATTGCAATGATACCTACTTAATCCAAGCTCTCTAGTGCCTAGAGTGAACTTGGTGAACCCAGGTGTACAGATCAGGCATCAAAGAACTAAAGTTCACGTGGCGTATTCCAAGCAGACAGTCAAAACTAATGGGCAAAATTTATGGGCAAAGCACTGTCCTGAGTGTTTTGGAACTATTAACCCATTTAATCTTCATAAAACCTTATAAAGTTTGTACCATTATTAACCCAATTTTGTAGATATGGAAACTGCAGCACAGAGAGGTTAAGCTGTCAAAGGTT
>CM052443.1:76079004-76155788 GCA_028533085.1 Varecia variegata
CAGAACCTTGCCTCACTCCATCCCTCTAACTTTATCTTTTAGCACTGTACTCTTAGCCCCCACCTCAGGACTTAGCCCGTTATTGCCTCTGCTTAAAGTAGTCCGGGGGCTTCCAGATCTCATTGTTGCCTCCCAACGTGCTTTAGATCTCCTATAAAATTTGATCACTTCTTCTGACTTCCCATCTTCCATTTTAGCAACCAGCTCGCTTCCTTTCTAGCGCTTATAGCCTGCAACTTGTCATTCAGGACAACCTGCAACAGTACAGTCAGGCTGTAAACGCTGCACCTAGACGCGGCGTGAGTAATTGTCAAAAACAGGACGGATGGGCTGATCAGAACTAGCACGGGCCAGGGCTTGAGAGGGAAGCTAGTTCTGTCTAACCCAGCACGCAGGCGACCCGGTAGGAAGAGGGGTCGTAGCCCCGCCCTCCTTGCCGGGATCCCGTCAATCTTCAAACTCCTAGCCTAGAAAAATGCCCCAGAGGACTGCCAGTAGGCGACGAACCCGAGAGACCCTCCTTACTAGCCCGCGGCAGAGTGCGAACCCCTCCCAGGAGCGATCGCTGAGCCCGCCGCACTCACCGCACACGTGGGGCCCAAGCCAGGTCGGGTAGCAGATCCCGGAAAACCGCTTCCGCTTCCTCGCCTTGCTCCGCCCCCGGGTCCGCTTTTTCCAATCTACCGCGGCAGAGCTGGGGCCAAGGGGTGGAGCTTACCAAAAACACGGAAGTTCGGCGTTTCCATTGGTCCGCTGCTGTTTACTTCATCTAGAGGCGCCAGGGCTGCGCCTCAAGCGAGTTTTGGCCCTTGCACGGATCCGTCGGGCCGCGGTCACGTCAGCGTCTCCCGAAAGTAATGCCTTTAACTCTGTCGCTTCCGTGCCAAGGGAGCAACTGAGGCTTCTCGAGGGGGTCGATGGGGTTGCTGAAGGAGAGACCTGGCTCGTGCGGTTAATCCTATAGTCTGAACTAATATTAAAATAGCTAAAGTTTTAGCGTGTGCTAATTTGCATCCTTTCTAAGCAAGCTAGCATGAAGGGTAAAAAGGGTATCTTGGGAGCGGGTTTGAGTTGTAGTCCTGTTTTTTTCACTTGCTAGCTGTGTGGCTCTGGGCAAATTACTCAATTTCTCTGAGCTTTGGTTTCCTGATCCATAACATAGAAATAGTTAAGTAATACATAAAAAGCACTTAGCACAGTGGAATGATCATGAAAAGCTCTCAATAAATGTCATTTTTAATGTTTGCCTGTTCCTGGGTAATGCAAGTATCCCATTTCCCACTTCAGGAAATAAAACTGTGGTTAGGATATTATCCCCAATTTACAAATGAAGAAACACCACAAATTTGATCCTGTCAAATAACAGAACTTTATTTATTCTCTAACGGGACAGAACGCCAACGTCAAGCTATTGGTAGAGCCGCCTACCTTCTGAAGGCTCTAGGGGAGACTCCTTTGCTGCTTCCAGCTTCTGGTGGTTCCAGGCGTTCCGTGGCTTGTGGTTGCACGACTCCAATCTCTGCCTCTGCCTTCTAATGCCATTCTCTTCTGTGTCTGTGTCTTTTGTCTGTTTTAGGGATGCTTAATATCGGATTTAGGGCCCACTAGGGTAATCCAAAATCATCTCATATGGAGGTTCTTAGTTACATCTGCAAAGACACCTTTTTCAAATAAGGTCACTTTCACAGGTTCTGGGAGTTAGGACATGGACATATCTTTTGGAGATCATTCAAACCTACTACAGCTTGAAAGTTGAGGAATTAGGACTTGATCTCAGGTGTGTCAAACTTCAGTTTTTTTTTTTTTTTTTACTATCTTCCAACTTACTCTGTTTTCTGCCCTTTAAAGGCCTTAGGCTTGAGACTAGTAATTTACTAGTATACTTCTTGAGAACAGGCTCCATCAGTACTTTCCAGGTATCTATCTCACTTCTCATCAGATAGATATTTGATAAATACTTGCCTGCCTTAACTGTTACAAGTATGTTTAAATTTCAGCTCATTTAAGTCCCATAAGAACAGTTTTGAAGTAAGTCTTTTCTCCTCATTTTATGGAGAAAGGGGGAAAATACTGTAGCTCTGGTCCAGTGAGCCTGACTCTAGACTCAACATGGCTATCTCTGTACTGCCTTCTCGAATCCATTCATTCTCCAGTAAATGCTAAGAGAAGAGAATATGGAACAAGAATCGTAGGAGGCCCATCAGCAGTGCCTTCTGGGCCAATAGTACCGAAGTGGGGATATTAGACACCTTGAAACACCTGACAAGTAAAGACTGGCCCCAAAGGAAAAAGAGTCACAAACACCCTACCACACAGTCCTGGGAAGGGATACATTTGTGTTTCCAACTCCACATTTAGTAGCGTTTCATATCCTTGAAGACATATCCAGGTAGTTGCCTTAAACACATACACCAATATCCTACAATTCATTTGCCTTTTCACCAGGGAGAAGGAAAATATTATCATGTACCAAAGCCCTGGATTATTATTAATAATATTTTTATGAAGTCTCCTGTGAAAGTGGATTGGTTTTTTTTTTTTTTTTTTGGAGTGTGTTGAAAGTATCTAGAAGTTTTGCAGAACAGCCCCTAAAATTTTATGCTGTAATTTTGCTTTTAACCAAGTAAGGCCATTAATCCTTTAAATATATAATGATCTAAATGTAGACCACTATATGTACTCCTAGAAGCATAAGATACTCTTTTTTGCATGACATATCATACAATTTAATTAGAGCAGCTTGATAAGCACACATCCAAGAGGTTAACAACAGCACTATAGCAATGCAATTAAGAGCATTGGCATTAGAATCAAATGAATCTGGCTTAAAATCTAAGTTCCGTATGGCCATGGACAAGGTAGTTGACTTGTATGGGCCTCAGTTTCTGCACATGTAAAATAGAAATAACAACACTTATTTTGGGGTATTGCTGCTTGGCTCAAAAGTGATAATATCTATAAAGTTCTTAGCCAATAGTAAATGTTGAGTGATTCATAGCTTGAGAGGGAATCAAGGTGTATTCATTAGAAATATTTTTGGCTGCAAGTAATGGAAATTTCAGCTAATAGTGGCTTAAGCAATACTTTTCTTTACAAAACAAAAATTCTGAAGGTAGTTGGTGGCTGTAGTCCAATGACTCAACGATGTCAACAAAGACCCAAGCTCTTTCTGTTTCTACACTCCACTGCCATCCTCAACCTGTTGACTTTTTATTCTTACACTTGTTTTCTGATTGCAAGATGTACTCCGTTTCAGGATTTATATTACAGTTTGGATTTATATTACAGAAAGGAATGAAATCCACTTTCCCTCCACCCCAACAGGCTCTGTTCTTTTATCCCAGAAGGAAAAGATCCAGCAGGGGGTCTCCTTTTATTTCAGTACCTAGAACTGGGTTACACGGCCACTCCCAGGATAGAAAGAACAGCAAATATGTTAGCCAGGCATTTGGATTTCATTCTTTTTCCAGTACTCTTGTAAAATTAAAGGTCACTCAGCAAATATGCTTTCATCCAGCAGTAGAGACTTAATTTGTAACTTAACCTAATCTGGTTTAAAACTTAAAATAACTACAGTTTCCAAGGCTGTGGATCACAGTCTTGGCAGCACATAAGAATCACCTGTGCACTTAACCAAAAAAAAAAAAAAAAAAAACCTAAAAACCCAGTAATTCTGATTTAATTGATCTGGAGTTGGACCTGGACATTGAGAATTTGGAAAGCTCTCCAGGTCATGTGAACATACAGCTAAGGTTAAAACTCACTTGTTTAAGGAATGGGATTCAAGTTGTTGATTTGATTTTCTAGTTAACTGCAAGTTAAATCTCCTGGTCCCTCCTTTTACTGCATTCACCAGAATTAAAAAATTAAATGTATAATAAACTTGTTTCTTTAGGTAGAATAAGTCTTGGACATAATTTTATCTTCCTTGTGGATTGAGATCTATAGTGATTTAACACCATTAGATATTGAAAATGGCTTATTTGGTGTATAGTTTGGAACTATACACTTCCAAACATAATCTAGAAAATGCTTCTTTTTTCCATTTCACATAATTTCATGAAATTTTCTCTATTTCATAAAAATAAAGTATGTTAGGTGTCGGCCCCCACACAGCTCCCCTCCCCAAAATCAGTTCTTTAGCATTCTAATTAGTGGATTTTTAACTAATTGGGCTGTTTTTTCTTTCTATTTCCCAAATGCATAAGCAGGAATAAAGGGCATGTTACTGATATAAAGCATAAGTGAGATTTTGGCAAAGATTGGGTTTATTTTCAGGACCTATTAGAATTATAAATCCATGGAAACGAAGCAGTTGCCAACACATTTTTCTTTAGTAAAAAAGAACTGCTTCTGAATAGGGTGCATTATTTTTTTCAATACCATAAATTTGCTAAAAAGTGCACTAATATGATCTAAACATCAATTGAGCATTCATAATGTTCTGGCTGCTGTCTAGTAAACGTGGAATTAACCTTGCCCTAATTTGCTTTCTTTGGTGACATGCTTTGGAGCAGCAGAAAAATTATATGACCAAGATGAAAGTTTATCTGATTGTAGTATACAATCAGATGTATTGAAATTAATGAAAGATCGTGTCAGTACACGACGGAGAAATAAAATAAAAAGTAGTTAATATTACTTAAAGCCCCAAAATTATCACTTACACACAGGGCATTTATAATGAACTATGGTTTTGTAAAACAAAACTCCTCAAGCAACACGTACCAGCTCCAGTTTTTGGCTAGGATGAGAACAATTAACATGTTTGTGGTTTAAGTTTTAGTTTAAGTTTTGCTTTCGAGCTTGATAAAAGGTATTTCCTTTGGAAAGTAGCAGTTGGTTTTACCTTGTGAGCTTAATTTATGCGCGAAAAAGACTTGATAACCAAGCATATATTTTATGAGGTAAACAAATAGGAAACTTGTTTGTTTCAAATATGAAGAAAGAATAATCAATAATTTTCTAATTATCCCTCCCATTTTACTTTTAAAAACTATAGAAATTTTAAATTGAGATTTAGGATGATGATCTAGCTCTACCTACCTACCCAACCTACCTCTTCCTTTGAAGATGAAGAAAAAATTAATGGACTTGCCCAAATCCATTATGTCAGTTCGAATTCTTCAGGGAGCAGATGCCAAGATAGAATTAGGAGGCCAAGGGACTTATTTTGAGAAAAAACCTGCAAAGGACGAGGGAAGAGGAAATAGGAGTAAGTGGGGAGAGCCTTGGACCCTGATCCAGATCTGACATATGTGGAGAGAGAGACAGAAGGAAGGAGGGCATGGCAGAAAGTCTTCAGATTGAAGTAAAGCTCTGAGAAAGTCTTGGCTAGACCGACATGGAACTCCACAGCAAAGGTTTCTCCTTAAAGGAGACCCAAATTGAGTAGGACTGGCCCAGCCCTAGTGCCCCTGCCATGCTCAGTCCCCGGCTGGGAGCAGGCCAGGCCCAGCATGGCCACAGCATGAATGCCAC
Organism: Varecia variegata; assembly: GCA_028533085.1. NCBI lineage: Eukaryota > Metazoa > Chordata > Mammalia > Primates > Lemuridae > Varecia > Varecia variegata. Next base: position 76,084,486 of record CM052443.1, read on the forward strand.
GGCGGGTCCTGAACTCACAGCAGCTGGAGGCGTCAGCTGACTACACCCCTCACAGCAGGTTCTCTCTTGAAAGGAGATGGGGGTAGTTCACTACGTGGGCACAGATTATTTCTCCGTCCATGTTGGGGGAGTGGCTCCTCCACCGTCCCTGTGGCCCTCTCCTCCTGAGAAGAAAGAAGAGGGAGACCAGTGGGACAAGCTCTAGTCTCCTGGGGGCTGCAGCAGGTCCTCATCATCTCTCTGCATCACGATCCATTCCAACTTCTCCTCACCCTCAGCTGTTAACTTGGCAGGTCTTGATGGCTTACCTGGTGGTGTGACTTAAACTATCACTCCTGTGGGGTCTGAACCCTTCTAAGGCAAGGGTTGCTATACGTCTCCATTTACAGTTATAGTGTCGGCTAAGGAGGCACCCAAGTGGATCACCCGGTTTCTACATATATTCCTCCATGTTCCAGCTGAATAAAAGTATCCCTACCTCCTTCTGCTGAGCAGAGTTAATCACACTTGCCGGGATGGATACTCCTCTTCTCACCTGTTGGTCCCAGACACAGTGAGTCCAAAGTGTCCAGGTGGTATCTGCAGTTTCGAAACTCTTGCTCTGTCCCCTGGCAAGAGTGTGTACCCTTTGGGGACAAGGAATTCTAACCCTGCAGAGTCCAGAGTTGTGGGGACAGGAAACACAAATTTCCCCAGAGGGCCATTGAGAATGATGGTGAGAATGATGATTTTTGCTTCTATCCCTTGGTTCCTAGACCCATATATTATTATTAGGGACATAGCACTATAGAGAGCTGATTTAGATTTATTTATTCTGCATTCTGGAGGATGGCACCCCATTTTTGTAGACTATTACCTGTAAGCTGTACCTTCAGTAGGCTCTATCAGGTTGGCTGCCTCTGGACAGTGCAGTATGTGATATGACCTGTGGATTGTATGACCATGGGTCCACTCCTGTGCCTCCTTTGCTGTGAAGTGTGTCCCCTGTTTGGATGCTATGTTATGTAGGATTACATGCTTATGGATTAGGCACTTCATAAGCTTCTGAACACTGATGTTGGTTTAGTCTTTGTGGATGGGAAAGGCAAACCCATACTTGGAATAAGACTCTGTCCCAGTGAGGAGAAACTGTTGCCCCTTCCAGAATAAAAGGAGCCCAATGTCATTAACTTGTCACCAGGTGGCCTGTTGGTCCTTTTGGGAAATAAGGCCGTATCAGGGACTCCACATTGGTTTCTGTTGCTGGAAGTCTCCACATTTTGAGGAGGCAGCAGTGAGACTAGCCTTGGTAAGTAAAAGTTTATGCTGTTGGGCATATGCGTAGTCCCACCTCTGCCATGTGGTCACTCCATTAATGTGCATGTTGTGCCCAATGCTGAAGACTAATGTCATCTGGCTAAGTCGCTTTGTCTACTTGCTTGTTCAATGTCTCTTCCTTGGTGGATAGTGGATGCTTTTTGATGGGTATTAGCATGTGAAAATGTTCATACTTTGTGTCCACTCTCATATGACTCCTGGAAGGTTTACTGAAGTGGCCTGTCCCTGAATCTTTCTAGGGTTTATCTTCTGCCCTCTGGAGCACACGTTTCTTACCAAGGTCCCCAGCATAACAGCCACATCTTCATTATATTGATGTAATGGATCAATGGGATATTCTGCAGCTTGTCCAGATGGTCCAGATCTCTTCGGACTATATTAAGACAGAGGGTGGGCGAGCTAACATAGTCCTGGTGCAAAACTGTAAATGAATACTGTTGTTCATTCCAAGGAAAGTGAACTGTTTCTGATCCTATTTTCCATCTATTTTTTTCCATCCTTTTTTACCATCTGCTATGGCAACTCAGGCATTTCACCTTTGCTCAGCAATTGGGCACTGCTTTTCCCAGGCCTTGGAAAGCCACATAGCAGTGTGTTTGTCCCTTCTCTTGGGGACCTCTCTGGGATGTTAGAACCTATGTTGTGAAAAAGTGACCCCAAGTCATGTATGCTTGCTTGTTCATTTTTACCTTCCAGCCCTTGGTAAAACCCTCTTATAATCCAGCACCTGGGTAGATTTTCAAAGCTTTTATAAAGGAATATTTGTGAGGATTGTTCTTATGCACCTTTCTCATGTAAAACAAGTGATTTTGGCCTTTTAATGACTTCGGCATTTACCTTCACTCTTGACAGGACATGCTATGGGCAATTCTTGCAGGCCCCTTGGGGTGTAATCTCTCTTCTCCCTCAGACCCAATATGTCCCTGGGATTTAACCCTAAAAAGAATTGATTTTTTCCACCTCTTCTAAATTCTTTTCTTTCCATCCGAATTTGATATGTGAACAAGATTGGGTACGTACAGCCAAAGACAATAGAGATCTTTCACAGGTACATATTTGAAAAAATAAGGAGAAAGGATGGAGAGAAAGCAAAGCAAAAACACCAAGCATAGAAAGCAGAAGAGGAGGATGGGAGGAAGAATGGGGAAGGGACTTGGAGAAAAAGGTAGAGTAGAAAGGTATAGGAAGAAGAGGGAGAAAGAAGAGAAGCTTGTAAAACATCCAATCTTTTTGCTTTACCAAATACTAAATATGCTTGAATATACAGGCTTCTTCCTTCCTGTCAGTGAGAGAAGCCCCCAGCGTGCCTTTGGGCCAACTTGGTTAATTAAACTTTTATAGATACAAGTGAACTAACCAAATGTCCCTTTATTTATTTAGTGACAGGCACATATTTAAAACCACTTCTAAAATAATATATGAATCTATAAATATTGCTTATCCTTATTTTCACATTTCATTTAATAAACTCTGCATATTCATTTTTGATGGAAGTATCTTTGTTGTCAATAGAGCCACTTTTTGAGTCATCCAATGTTGTTTTCAGACAGGACTTAAACATTAAAGTTTACAACTCAGGAATAATGACTGCATTATATGTCTTTGTCTCTTGTTCTTTCAATTGATACTCTCAGGTGCCCTCTATCAGCATCCAAAGTCAGCACTGATTGAGCAAGTTTATGCTCTTCTTGTCCAAGCAATTCTTTATTTTTTAACATACAGTAATTGAGAGAGAGCGAGCCAGCGAGCGCACCCTATAAATGAGCTTTGTAAGGACAAGACTTAAAGGTTATTTGCCTTTTTCTTTGAAGAACAATTCAGGCATATATTATACAATTTTTCTAAATGAGAGAATTTTATGGCTCAAAGCTAGGGCTGATTAGCCCTAAAATATTCTATAGATTCCTTGATACCCCTGCTGTCAGGTCAAGCTTGTGATAAATTCCAATGAATTATACATAGAGCACATCTTCCAGGAGATATATTAACTTCCACTAGATTCTAGACTATTCCCTGGTCAGTCTATCTAGGAACTATGCCTGAGACAATGCCAGCTTCTGCTTTTATCCCCCCTAGGGTCATTTGGCAAAGCCTGGAGACATTTAAGGTTGTTACTACAAAGGTGTATCTGTCAGGATTCTCCAGAGAAACAGAACTGATAGGATGTAGATATATAAAAGATATATATGTATATATATATATATCTTTATATATATATATAGAGAGAGAAAGATTTATTTTAAGGAACTGACTCTTGTGATCGTGGAGTCTGACAAGTCCAAAATCTGAGGTTCAAGGCCATCAGGCTGTAGATCTTGGAAGAGTTGAGGCTGCCATTCAGGTCTACAGGCCACCTTCTGGCAGAATTCCCTCTTTCTCAGAGGAGGTCAGTCTTTTGTTCTATTCGGGACTTCAGTTGATTGGATGCAATCTACCTACTTTATGGAGGGCAATCTGCTTTACTCAAAGTCCACTGATTTAAATGTTAATCTCATCCAAAACACACTCAGAGAGATATCCAGAGTAATGTTTGACCACAAATCTGAGCAACGTGGCCCAGCCACGTTGACACATACAATTAACCATCACAGGATGGGTGAGTGTTACTGGCATCGAAGGGGTAGAGGCCAGGGATGCCACTAAAATCCTATAACGCACAGGGGAGCCCCCATCAACAAAGAATTATCTAACCCCAATGTCAATAGTGACAAGGCTGAGAAACCCTGGTCCACAAGCTCTAGTCACAAGCTAAGTAATGTGAACACACCACTGTTGACTGTAGGTGATGGGACTTTTCTGGTTTGTGGGGAGCCATAAGATTCATCTGGAAAGAAACTGATTGGTGCAAATATCTTAATGAAGATCATTCTTCCCTTCCCTTTCCACTTCGACTTGCTGAGAAAGAGAGTTATTCCATTGGGACCTATTTATGACAAGCCTGCTTTTGGGGGGACTTCTCAGCAGACATAAATTTAATTTCTTCATTCCAATGCTCCAGTCAATCTTTCAGCTGCAGAAATATTCTGGGAAGTAGGAAAGCAAAGAGGATTGTTCCTGATAGTCACTCTGACCTGGGTAAAGTGTGACTTCAGATATAAAAACCAGCATTTGAGTGTAACTTTCGTTGCATAGTGCAGTCATCAAAGCTGGACAAGAACAACTAAACTGACAACAAATTTGCTGAGAACAGTAGAGCAAATGGGCCAGGCTGCACATAAAACCACCTGGTAGCTTTCAAAGAATATTGATGCCTGAGCCCCAAGCTCAGACTAATGAGGTCAGAATTCCTTATTAGAGAGGCCTAAGCATTGGTATTTTTAAAAAAGCTTCCAAGGAGAAACTAAAGTGTAGTGATTCTATACAAGCATTGTCAATTTGTATATTGTTTCTTTCCCCAAAATAATCACAGTAAAAATTAGCAATTTGTTGATCCTTGTGTCCCAAGAGGTTCAAATTTGACATAAGAAATAGATCTGGGCCACTATTCTATTGGGAGGTCTTGCTTTGATGTTGTAAGTAGCAACAAAACACTTGCCATAGCTCAGAACATACTTGAAAATCATCCAGTGACCCTCACAGGCCAGGAGAATTCAGGTGGCACAGGTCTCACTGCCAGCACAGTAAAATAAAGTCCATCCAACAAGTAGATCAGGATCTCATGAAGGCAGGAAATATGGGACTTTCATTCAACAAATAGTTGATAGTTTGCTCCGTGACTGGCACTTTTTTAGACACTAGGGATACTATAATAAGCTGAAGAGACAACAATCTCTATACTCATGGAGATTATGTTCTAGCAAGGGGAAGAAGACAAAAAATTAATACGTGAAACAAAATTTTAGGTGGTGATAAATACTGTGGAGAAAAATAAAATATGGAAGGGCAACAGAGTCTCTGGGCCTGTGAAAGAAGTGAGAGGATGAGCCTTGTTGGTACCTAAAGGAACAGTATTTTAAGCAGAGGGAACAGCAAGTGCAAATGTCCTGAGGCAGAGGCATGCCTGGTTTGTTTGAAGAACAACAAGAAGGCCAGTATTGCTGGTGAGGGTAACTGTAGTACAAGATGACATTAGAGAGTTATCTGCAAGTCTGATTATACTGTCTTGTAGGATATTGTGACATATGAACAGAAACTTTTCAGAGGAAGACAGACTAATGGCCAAAAAACATATGAAAAAAAGCTCAACATCTCTAATCATTACGGACATGCAAATCAAAACCACAATGAGATATGACTTAACTCCAGTGAGAATGGCTTTTATCAAAAAGTCCCAAAACAACAAATGCTGGTGTGGATGCATACACTGCTGGTGGGACTGCAGACTAGTACAATGTCTATAGAAAGTAATATGGAGATACCTCGGAGAACTAAACGTAGAACTACCATTTGATCCAGCAATCCCACTACTGGGTATTTACCCAAAGGAAAAAAAGACGTTCTATAAAAAAGACATTGGCACTTGAAGGTTCATAGCAGCACAATTCACAATTGCAAAGATGTGGAAACAACCCAAGTGCCCATCAATACATGAGTGGATTAATAAAATGTGGTATATGTATACCATGGAGTTCTACTCAGCCATAAAAAACAATGGTGATCTAGCACCTCCATTCTTCTAAGTGAAGTATCCCAAGAATGGAAAAACAAGCACCACATGTGCTCACCATTAAATTGCTACTAATTGATCAACATTTACGTGCACATATGGAAGTAACATTCATTGGGTCGGGCAGGTGGTGGGGGAGGGGATGGGTAAATTCACACCTAATGGGTGCCGTCCGCACTGTCTGGGGGATGGGCACACTTGTACCTCAGACTTGGGTGGTGCAAAGGCAATATATGTAGCCAAAGCATTTGTATCCCTGTAATATTCTGAAATGAAAAAAAAAGAAAACCGTAAAAAAAGACTTCTATTTTTTTCTCTGAGGGAAAAGGATTGTGAGCAGAGGAATGAATGGGTGTGATCTGACTTGTGTTTTTTACAAGATAATTCTGGCTGCCATGTGGAGGATGAACAGAGGGGGCCAAAGGTGAGGAAGGGAGACCAGAGGAGGCTGTTGCAACAACCTGGGAAGAGAGGCCGGTGGCTTGGACCAAGAAGCAAGCAGTGGAAGTTGTGAAAAGTGGTCAAGGAGGAGTGGGGAAGCAGGGGGCCCAAGTGAAGAGCTGGCAACACAAGTGCCGCATCAAGGACAAGTTGGCCAAAATGTGAAAGAAAATCCAGGGTCAGTGCATCAGGAACCTGAGAATCCAATAAGATCCACACTACTTGAAGCCTGCAGATAGACAGAGAGATGGATGCTCCCTCCACCCCCGGAAGCCCTAAAATCTTTTTGTACACCCTGCATTTGAAATGATCCAGGCACTATCTCAAATGAAAATGCTATTTTGAGGGGATTGGGACCTTCCCCATTATGGAAGCCTTGTAAGAATTGGAATTTAAATACTGCCAATCACTGTCTAAAAAGGAGACAAAAATGTGATTCTGCAGAACCTTGCTTGAGCATTGTCATGCCCTGAATCTGTGAGATTTGGGAATTGAGAAGACTGAGCACACACAGTGAGCAGACATGGGGAAGAGCTGTGCACTGATCCTTCTAAATGCCACTGTGATTTGCTTCATGTGAACGTTCTTAACTGCAAGACAAACAGAAGTGTGCAGTGGAGGAGGAACATCAGCCACCAGATGGCACTATTTCCCCTGAAATGCCTGATGCTACTGCACCCCACCAGGGTGGGGTGCTCCCCAGCACTCTTGGCAGGCTAGAAAGGAGAGTTGTAATTATTATTAAGTTCTCTTCTAAAGTCAGGTGGCTAGAACCTCAGAGGCAAGGGGTGAATGTGGTTGTGTCTGTTCTGAGGCCATTCTTCAGGCTCCCCTGGCACAGAATGACTCGAAGGATTGATTTTCCCAACCCTGCTCTCAACAGAGCTTAATACAGGCGCTCTTAGCCCCTGTGGCAGTCTGGTGAGGCTTCTGAACTCATTCTCAGCGTTGCGTTTTTAAGTGCGTAAAATAGAATGCATAGGATTGCAAAGGAAGCCAATTACATTGAAATGTAGTTATCAGAATATTTAAGAAAATATGAAATATAGTAATATCTGTGCTGCTTTATTCATGCAGTACATAATCAGATACAGAGGCAGCCCCCCATCCATTGTAATTTTGAAATGAGCAATGAACAAAAGTGATATTTCAAGATATCTGCAGCAACTATAATGTGATGTGTGTGGCCTACAATTATATTTGATAAACTGCTTAATTTTAGTTAAAGGTTAATGAGAATGAAGGTGTATTTTCTTTTCCCTTCTCCCAGCCTTTCTTTTGTTACTTTAAAAAAAGATTTTTAAAAACTGTTCCAGTTCATGAACCTCTTGATTTCTGTCCATGGACCTCTTGAATATTGGAAGACCCTAGGTTAATAATCCTTGGTTCAATGCCTTTTTAATGAGACCATCACAGATTTTGCCAATTGAAGGAAGTAAAGCCTCACTCAAGCTGGCCAGGCTCAAGTTAAAGAAGAAATGAGTTAATTACAGAGACCTTTTTTTGAATTATTTAAAAAACCCTCTGTACTTTATACACTCTCTCTACAAAATAGCTGTTGTGGATCATGAGTGAATTCTATTACATATGAAATAAAAAATATATATAATATATATATATGGCAAAATGCTGGAGGCTGGGATAAACAACATATGTAAAAAATATACAGGGGAGAGAAATAGATACATTAACTTTCAATAGTACCAATGAAAGTACTTTTATGATTAATAATTTAATTTCTTTGTAAATTGTGTTACTTTCTCATCATGCACAAGATGGGTAAGGATATTAATCCTTTTACCTTGGTGCCTTATCGCCCTGGCAAATCAAAGTGTAATTTACTGAGAGAACATGCAAATGAGATCACTGAACTTCTGCTGGTGGGACTATTGTAACCTCATGGCTATCGGAAGACTGTAAGCGGGAAAGTCACATTATTTTAGTTTTCTAAGAAGGGCGGAAAATAAATTCTACAAACTACAAACCACGGATTTGGGGAGCTCAGTCTCAGTTCCTGAGTGTGGCGCCCAGGAGAAACTGTTAAGGGACAGTGTTGCCAGTAGGTGGCGCCAGCAAGCAGTCTCCAAGGACAAATCCCAGCAAAGTCACTTCACGTTTGTGTTTCTGGAGCTTACTAGGCGGAACTGGCATATTAAGAACAAATGTGAGTCCTCCTAAAGGTGTTTGAGGACCTTGCTAATGCTTTACTTTATGACAAGAGGAGAGATGCGGGCTAAGCACGAGTTAGGTGAATTCAGAGCATTTAAAGCAATAAATAACTGGCCATTCTCATATCTTATCACCTTGTAAGATATGCCATCCTCTATGTCTTCTTTCTAGGAGCAACCACTCTCTTAGACTCCACTGGCATATGAACTTGTTTCATCAAATAGGTTAATAAGAATGGGAGGGTTGATTTGGGCAATTCTAGGCTACATTGAATGAAATATAATATCTAGAATAAAAGATGATGGGTTTACTCTCCTCTGGGTGAGACAGACCACCCGGAAAGTTGTACTCAGTTTGGAAAGTCACATTTTTAAAGTAAATACAAATTTGGACTATGTCAGACAGAGTGGCAAGGATGCTGAAGACTTGTGATGTGTATAAGAAATACATGCAAAAGACCTCAGATGTTTCAACTTGAGGAGGAGCAGGGTTCATGGTGGGGAGGGGGATAAAGTGTGTTGCTCAAATCTTGAAGCTGACAGAAAGACTGGGCAGTCTGGACAGCATGTAGAGTCACTGACCTAGGACCAATAAGTGAAGGGGAAATGCTTGGAAATAGGGTCAGCAACAGAAGAACATTCAGTCAGTTGTTCTAAGATAAAGAGATGCTACTAGGAGGTGAATTCTCATTCACCATAAGTGTTCAAGTACAGACAGGTTCTAGTACCACTTTTTATAAATTTGAGGAAGAAGATTCAAGTATTGGATGAGCGGTAGACCAGGTCAAAGTTTATCATACACTAGTCTAGCGATTGGTGATAGTCTATTATAAAATGTTTACTAAGTCTCTGGAAAGGTACAGGCAGCATGGTTCATACATTTATTCAATTTCAAGGGCTATCATTTATTCTGATATTATTTGTTCTTACTTGGTGAGGGTTATATGCCTTTTCTTTTTGGGGGGCAATCTTTCAAAACCAAGCCTTTTCTTCTTATGAAATAATTGTGGATGACAGATTGTAGTTGGTTTTAAAATATACCTTACCTGGCTAAATAAAAACTTTGGCAATCCTCTCTTAAACTTTCTAATTTTTCTTAAAATAATAAAAAGTGAAATTTAAAAAAACCAAAGGACTACTTATCTTAGTGATCTTTAAGGCTCCTTCCAATCCTGAGATGCTATGACTTTAAAAAAATTATTCAGCATCCTTAGGAATGATATTCTCTTACATTTATCTTCCCAGTTGGCCTAGACTGGTGCTGGCACACATTAGGTTCCCCTTTCCTTGCCCATACATTCTATGCTCATCAATTCCTGGCTTTTCTTCACACTTTTACCATATAAGTGCACACCCCTAAACACTATGGTTTGTATTTTGCATGTATTTGGACTTTACAAAAATAGAATCATAGAAAATGTGTCCTTTTGTGTCTGTTCTCTTTTGTTCAATACTTAAAATAAAAAGATTGATCCATATTGTTGAGTGCAGCTTTGATTTTGTGGCTGAATATAGCCAGAATATAGCACAATTTATCAATTGTACTTTGATGAACACTTTTTTTAGTTTTTTGCTGTTTTGAATAATCCTGCTCTGAGCATTCTTATTCATGTCCCCTCATGCAGCATAGAGAAGAATTGATGTGAGTTGAGTATTTTATATAAAATACAACCTTTGTGAAAATCAAATATCCTCTCCATACACAATCACTGACCCAATCATTATTGCCCAGGAGGGATCCATAATATAAATTTTTCAACCTATTAACAAAACCAGGAAACAAACATCCAAAAGGTATGTGGTTTGAAGTATGAAGGGGTCATTTATCAATCTGCCAATTCCCCCCCATCCCCCCCCCCCCCGCTTTGCTAGATGCATCTGCCTGAATTGGGTCTCTTCTTTTTTCTTAACATCCAGTTGATTTTTTTTCTTTTAATTCTTATTTGGAAAAAAAAAACTAGAAATATACAAAAATGCATAAAATATAAATATGCAGATTAATGGATTAGTGTAAAGTGACCATCTGGCAACTACTACGCATGTCAGGAAGTATGACATTTTTCAGCACTCTCAAAGTCCCCATGGCCCTACCTGATCACATGGCCCTCACCCAACCTACTTTATATGCCCGTCATTTTCTTGGTTTTCTTCACTTTACCATATAAGTATGTATCCTTCAACACTACACTTTTGTTTTTTGCCATTTTGACCTCTATAAAAATGAAATCATAAGGAACAATTTTGTGTCTACCTTCTTTTGCCCAACATTAAAAAAAAGATGTATCCACGTTGTTGTGGCAGGTGTTGTTCATTGAGTTTTGCTGGTGTATAGAATGCCATTGTATACGTTTTCTACAACTTAACTTGTTAATGTTTCTTTCATGGTCTTTTTCCCCTTTTGCTATTATGAGTATGCGACACTGGATATTCCTCTACCTGTCTCCTGGTGTGCCTATGCAGACATTTTCTAAGGCGTATATCTGGGAGCAAGACTGCCAGATCAAAGGGATGCATATCTAAAGCTTTGCTAGGTAATAAAATACTTTTCATTGTGGATATACAAAACACCACCAATGCATATGAGTTCTCATTGCTCCACATTTTCGACATTTGACATTGTCAGGCTTTTAAAATTTAGCCAATCTAGCAGTGACATATCATTGTGGCTTTTATTTTTATTTTACTCTGTATTAATGAAGGTGAGCACATTTTTTATTTGGATTCCTTCATTTGTTAAGTGCCTAAGTCTTTTGTTCATGTTTTCTACTAAGTTGTTTTCTTATTATATATAGGAATTCTTCATATATTCTGGATAAAAACCCTTTTTCAGTTACATGTGTTGCAGATATCTTTTCTCTATACTTTGCATTTTCATTCTTTAATGGTGTCCTTTGAAGAACAAAAATTTTAATTTTAATGTATTTATGAAGCTGTTCCTTTATTAATGCTCTTTGTGTTCTAATATTTTCATATCCCAAGATAATGAAGATATTCTACTGCATTGTATTCTGAAAGATTAGTTGTTTTGCTTTTTACATTTAAATCTTTACTCCCCTAGAATTGATCTTTGTTTAGAGTTCAAAGTAGGAATCAAGACCTACCCACCCTTCCTTCATTTTCTCCTTCCTTCCCCCCGCCAACTTAGGGATATTCAATTATTACAGACCCATTTATTTTAAAAGACTATATTTTCCCTATGATTTTGCAGTGGTTCCTTAGTTATAAATTAGGTGATCATTTATGTATGAATTTATGTCTGGGTTTTCTATCTTGTATCATTGCTCTACACATCTATCCTTGCACCAATACCTCCCTGTCTTAATGTCTATAGCTTTATAATTTATCTTGATATCTGATAGAGCAAATTCGCACCTCTTGTTCTTCTCCTTTGGGAGTGTCCTGTCTATTTTTGCCCTTTGCTTTTGTACCAAATCTTTAGTAACAAAAATATAGATTTATCCAGTTTCATTTCTTTCTCTCCTTGTTCTTCTCCCTGTTTGCTCATAGGCAGTTTTTTTTTAATCCAAATCTCTTCTACAACAACACACTTTCCTATATAATTCCTGTTACTTACTTTCAGGCTCAAAAGATTTGAATTATAAAAAAAAAATGCCCTCTCCTATTATTTCAGTAAAAAATAATTTTTCTACATATCTCATAGGGTGGAAAAGAGAATGGAGAATAACTCTCTTAATAATATTTTAGCATCTTATTTACAAATGAACTCAATGGGTCATTCAGAGTAACTTTACATTTCATATGAATGTAAACAAGATGACATAAAACAGCACAGTGCCATAATGCCACCATGCCTTCATCTTTATCACAGCCTCTTTGTTGGTCCCAGCTAACTCTGCCCTCTCCTCCCAAACTTTCCTTCCCTATTTGGTAATGTTTGGCTTCTTTTCTCTATGTACCCAGGACCCAGTGCATTAATTCCTTATCTTCTAAGTTTTCTACCAAGCCCCAATTTCAGTTATTACACTAAAAATCCACATCACTGTTACAGCCTGCAGTGCTTCCAGTGATATTTATATTTAAACAATCATCAAAGACATTCAACAGAATTTTATAAGCTCTAAATATTATTTGTATGCAGCCTTATATAAGAATATTGACATAACTTAGCATTAGGAAAAATGGGGTACAATTTGCAGAAGAGTCTGTGCTATTCTATGAGCCAACCTGTAAGAATGCTACACTTCAATATACAACTCGAGCATTCCCAAGGAAATCTGGACAGATACAAAGAACAGGGAGAGTAAGCATTTTATTCTCTTGAACAATGTCCCAAAAGAAAGGAATCTCTTAAATATAAGAAATCCCACTAGGCCCACTGGTAAAGAAACTTTAAATATAAATTATGTTAATGAACTTGGTCCTTTAAATATTCCTAACAACAGGAAGGTAGGAGTGGGGAGGACACATAAAGGGAAGATTTGGTTGACGAGATATTGATGATGTCAGTAGCAACATGTAAGGCTTGTATCCATGAGTTTCAGAGCTGCTGCTTTTTGATTAGAAGTACAGTCCTTTCTAAATTCCTCAGACCTACATAGTGGGTTCTAGTAATGAACTTATTCTCCCTGTGTATCCTTATCAATGGGAACCTTTTCCTTTTAGCCCCTTCCCAACAAGGACCTAAGTAAAGTGACAAAAGTTCGTGGAAGGAAGCCTAGGCACCAGCTCCTAGAGGAAGCAAGATTCTTCCTGGTATTGTTGGAGCCACACCACAGAGACCCTACTTCTGCAGACTCTCTTGCCTTACCCCTTCTGTGTTGGCCACACCCAACACAGAAGTTGTTGGTCTAGCCCACCCTTTAACAGTTCTTTCTCATAAGTTTGGAGGACAAAAAGTGTCAGTAGTGGGAGGCTAATTACATATGGAAAACTGGAGAAAATATGTTTTACAGATGTTCTTTCCAAGCTAACTGTTAAAGCCCACATCTGCTCACTCTTGTGTATGACTTGGACTAGACCTCTCCACGCATTGTCAACCATCTGCTCCAGAGTTGTCACAAAACTAGATCTGAAAAATTTAACTAGAAAATTAATTACTCAGTCATTAAGGAATGTTTCATAGCATTTCAGGAAATGGATGTAAGACTCTAAATTTAAGAATTTATGGCAACTGAACTAGTGAATAGAACTAACTAAGCTCAAAGCCTTTATTAAAAATCTTTAGCTTTGAACTGCATTTGACTGATGGTAACCAGAGACCTGATCAGAGTGGCTTAAACATATAGGGCTATTTTTTGATATTAAAAAATCCAGAGGTAAGCAGTACAAGGCTTGCATGGTGACTGCTGCCATCAGGAATGCAAGCATCTTTCTTCTTTCTGTCCCACCATCCAGAGGACAACTGCTCTTTGTGCAGTCTAGTAAAGCCTAAAGGAAGTGATCAGTTACTGTGAGTTCCAGGATGGGAGGACAGAAAGACTTTGCCTTTGAGGGCAACAAGAGAGGAGAAGAGGTAAAAGAGATTTGTCCTGAAAGAGCAGAGGTGGGAAGTCAATGGATACCACAAATTCTTATGCATGCCTCTGTATAGATTTCTGGACTACTGGTAGATCAAAAAGGATCTTGACTCATCTTTTAAAATTTAAATTTAAAATTTGAAGCCCAGCTCACTGCTCCTCCCTGGTGATGCTGGGCCGCATCTCTCTGCATAACCAGTGCACACATGTCGTCTGTCCAAGTTTCCTACCCAGCCCCAGCTTCAGGTATTACATTAAAATCTGATCACTAATAAAGGTCATACTTCTCCCAGTGGTATGTGGATTTGAACAATCACCAGAAACAACCAAAATCGATCATTGTAATTGCTTTACATCTTTTCCGATTTGGAATTAAAAACAATATTTCATTGCTTTATATCTACTTTATTACTAATAAGTTGTATTTTAAAATGTTTATTGGCCTTTTTCATTTCTACTGGGAATTCTTGCTCATATTCTTTGCATATTTAAAAGTTGGAGCATTAGGATTATTTTTTTCCAACTTATACAGGTATACAGGTTCTTTACATATTAAAGATATGGGCCCATTGTCTACCATATTTGTTATACACTGACCTTCCAACTCAGTGAGTGACTCATTCTTCAGCTATATTGATACTATTATTTATTCCACCTATTGTATTCTCTATTTAAAATATAGTTTTCACTTGGTTCCTTTTTGATCTCTTGGTCTTGTTTTCTGTATCTAACATCTTCCCTTATCACAAGCATTTTTCATGTTCATTTTAGATTCTTATTCTCACAATCCTGCTTCAGATGGAATAGGAAAGGCTCATCTGTGCGGGTTCAGGTGAGTTGGAGAAGTGGGGAGGTATGAGCCCCAGGGTGGAGCCCTGGTACCCACAAAACCATGGTTGATCTTTGTGGTTTGCTGCTATCTCACCAGGCAACTCCTCTGTCAGGGTTGTACCCTTAAAATTTAGGGAGAGAGAGAACTGGGGGAGTGCATCTCCTCCTTAGGTTGTCAGCAATGGGTCTGGGATTGGAGGAGGAGAAGAGGAGTGAGTACCCCAGGACCACACAGCCCTGCGTCTCCTTTCATTCAATGCCTCACTCCTGCAAGGCTTGGTGCCTGCGTCCACGTCACCCTGTGGACACCGGCAGAGGAAGTCTGGGCAATTGCAGGGGTTTTTGCAGCAAAGAGTCAGTCGGTGATTGCCCTATGTAACCTAGGGGACAGGCACGTGCAGAATTTAATACACTTTCCTGCGACTTCTCTTTTCACCATTGCTGCAGTTCACCCTCCCTCTCAGACGCAGCCACTCACCTGTCCCAGCACAAAACAAGACAACCTTGTCTCCTCAGGGGCCCCTCACATTTCTGAAAATCACTACTTTCTAGAGTTCTCATTTCCTCTTAGATCTAGGATTTCACCAGGGTTGATTCTGGAGGAAGGAGCCAGCAGCCTAGGTAGGTAGTCACTGTCTTACTTGCCTAGAGCTGCTATCACAAATTGCCACAAACTGGCTGGCTTAAAATAACAGAATTTTATTCTCTCACAGCTCTAGAGATCAGAAGTCTAAATCAGGGCGTTGGCAGGATTGGTTCCCTCTGGAGGTTCTGAGGGAGAGTCCATTCCATGCCGGTTTCCTAATTCCTGGTGTTTCCTGGCAATCCTTGGTGCTCCTTAGCTTGCATACGCCTCGCCCCGATCTCTGCCTCTGTCTTCATATTTCCTTTTCCCCTGTGTCTGTGTCTTCTTTTCTTATAAGGACATTTGTCATTGGATTTATGGCCCACCCAGATAATCCAGGATGATCTCACCTTGAGATCCTTAACTTAATTGCACCCGCAAAGACCCTTTTTCCAAATAAAATCCACCTTTACAGCTTTTGGGTGGACATATCTTTTTCGGGGCTACCATTTAACCCATTGTGGCCATTTTGGCACAAATTGAAAATTCCAAGGACAGCTGGTTCACCTGTATCTGTTCCCATCAACACATCCCAGCAGGGCATTTGTGCTACCCTGATATACTACCTCTGCCTCTTGTGAGACATGCATTCCTGAGCTCAGGGGCCAAATTCCCCTGGTATCCACCAAAAGGCCCTTCTTTCTCTCTCAAGTCTCCAGGAGGTCAGAAGAACCCTTGTTAAGGAGCCATTTCTCAGTCTGGCTGGAGGAAAGCCATGCATTTGTCCCAAGCCCTTTGACCTTCTCTCTCCTCTGTCAACCTTAAGAGAGATTTAACAGACATGCCTGGCAGGACCAGACTCCATAAAGATCTATAAGCCATTAACCATAGCTATATTAAACTAATAAGAATCAATTCCCACACTTGCCTTCAAACTGTGCTGGGCTTCAGAAGTGACTTGAAAAGTGACAGTCTGCAGCCGGGCTGTGATCAGAGGGGCTGTCCAGGAGCAATCAGCTCCCTAGTGTTGACACACTGCCCGGACTCCAGAGAAGGCTCTCGGCTGAACCCCGGGAGGGTGACTCATCAGGAGTTGAGGAGGCCGTTCCTTCACATGGAGCGGGACTGAAGGCCCAGGAAGGATTTAACAGGGAATTAGTAATGGCCAAGCTCCTGAAGTCACTGGGCTTTGAAAACCCCGAGTTTTGCTTTTCTAAATGGCTCCGGGTTGCATTATGCCTATTGATCTTCCTGAGCTTTCGCAGCCTGTAAATGATGAGCCTTTTAGCGCACTCCACGACTGAAGGGCACACAACTGTGAGAACAGCTCATTTCATTTTTTTTCGATTTGTACAAAAGCTGCTGTGGCCCGAGCCCTCTAGGCACCCATCTCAATACATAAATATGCCAATTAAGCTAAATGGAGATCCTGCAGGTTCAAAGTGCCTCATAAAAGGAGGAGGCTTTTTCCAAAGCCAGAAAGTTTATTCACAGAAGTAATGCCAAATCAACAAAAGTGAGTTTGTGCCAAACCCTGAAGGTCAAAAAGAAGAAAAAGAAAAACCAAGTCTTCTACGATCCCAAAAAGAAAAAAACAAAACAAAACAAAGCACCATTTTTTTCACCAAAGGAAACAGGGGAAAAAAATACCTTTAAGCTGTGAATTCAGGATTCCAGTCAACTGCTACTACTAACTTTTTTTCCATCGCATTTTCCTGGGCAGGGGTCAGGCAGGGGAAGGGGAGGACATCAGTCCTAAAGCTGAACTGATGCCAAGAGTCTTGTACTCACCAGATGTGATGATGGGAGGTGTGGGCACAACAGGGCTAGATATGCTACAGCCTGTGACTCAGGTGTGGTCCGTCAGACTCACGCGGCAGCCTCAGAGTCAGCAGCACCTGGAAGCTTGCTAGAATCGGAGACTGCAGGCCCCATCCCAGATGACATCAGGGACAGTCTGCATCTTGGCAAGATCCCCAGACAATTCTCACGCACGTTAGAATGTAACAAGCCCTGATCTGTCTTAAATGACCAGTCTGGTACTTCCCATCCATCCCTGCAGAACTGAGGCCACTTCTGCCTACCCAGTAGCACTGGCAGTGCAGGCCCAGACCCCGGGAATGGGCTGCAGGAAACAGACAAATGGATTTTCACCCCGCCTTCAGTCAACTTGTGGGTAACAATCTCAGGAGACGCTTGTGAATGGATTTAAATACTCAGACCCACCCACTGTAAATCTCCAAATCTTTGATGATCCAACAAAAAGCTGGTCTTCCAGTGTGTTCTCTAACACCTTAGTTTAGGTCTCATACAATCGGAAGGCACTCAGAAAAAGTCTGGCAGTTTAGAAAGCAACAAATGGTAGCAGATGAAAGAGTTTTTACCTTATGCTCTTGGCCCTCAGATGTGCTTTTTGGGGGGCTGAAAACGTTATATAATATTCTCAATTTTTATCCCACTATTATTACCAAAAAGGCTAGTAGATACCACAAACCCAACAATGTCAACATTATCAAAATCGTTTAATCAAACCCCAAGCATCTTCACCTACTCACTCAGCTACTCCTTCAGCCGTTGATTCCGTGAGCATTTATTGATCACCTACTTGACATAAACCCATTGCCCTCAGATTGCTGCCCCTCCTCTCTGCTTTCTTTTCCTGCCAAAATTTACACACAGTCATCAATAACTGCCTTCATTTCCTTAAGAATAAAGGAATAAAGACCATGCTGTCTTTATTTCTCTGCCATCTCTCTCTATCCCCACTTCTCTACAGAAATAAACCTTGCATGTCCCTTGTGTCTCTTTGCCAAGTGCAAGAGAGAGATTCTTGACCCTCCACTAGGAAATAGGAACGAAGGATCACATTCCATCTATGACTTCCATGATAAGACATTTCATTTGCTCTCACTCCTGTAACCTCTTTCTCCCTTTGCTGTCACTATTTCCTCTAATTGTACATCTTCTCCAGGTGGAAAAAACATTCACAGATTTTGCAATTTCCATCAACAGACTGATAATGGCCACTGCTTTTGAGTAGATATGGAGTGGGGCAGGCACTGTGTTGGGCATTTCACTGACATTTTCAGTTAAATCCACAACCATACCATCAAGTTCTAGTTCTCATTTCCAATTTAAAGGCAAGAAACTCAAGGCTCAAAGGCATTAAATACAATAACTTACCTGAGGTTACAGAGCTGGGTAGTGGGGAGCCCATCACATTGACAATATGACCAGCAGGAATCTGTTGCCTGCTGGGGGAATCTAGAATAGCGGGAGCTGGAAAGTACTAACGGGAACCTCTCAGCCAACGGCAGTCTTGTGTGGATGGAGTGCCTGGTGCAGAGGGCGGTAGGGGCTGTGCCACAGACAGAGTCAGGGAGAAGAGTCTCAGTCAGAACTGCCCGGGTGATGGAGCAAGCTGGGAGGAGGTGGCTTTATGGAAGCTGATGCTCAAACAGGGCAGAATTAGCAGCATCACTGGGGAGAAGCTGGGGTCTAGAGACAGTCTTACTTGTTTTACCATAAGCTCTTGACCCCAACTTATCAATTTTCCAGTTGGAATTATCACAATTTGGTTCAGTCCCATGAACACTACTGTGGGCCTTTTCTGTGCCTGAAGGTGTCCGGGGGCAAAAAGGGTAAAATCCCATTGATTTAACGGCCCAGGCTTTGAGACCAGAGAGACATGGTTTCCAAGCCAGGCTCTGCTACGCAGTTTCTATGTGGCCTGGTGCAAGTTACATATCTCTCTGAAGCTCAGTTTTCTCACCTGTAAATGGGGATAACAATAGCTTCTCACTCATTCAACTGATGCGATGTCTAAATAGATTATGTTCAAGAAGCACTCGTTACATAGAAAGCCTCCCTAAAGTGTTTGATAGCTGGAGGCTGGGAAGAAAGGGGAATAAGACAGAATCTTTGCTCTCAAGGGCTTATAATGGGGTGGGGGCAAGTAGGGGGTAGGTCTTGAAATGGGGGCAATTTACCCATATTCGTCTCATGGGGTTCTCTTGGGGAAGCATTTGTTGGGTAAACGTGTGAGCTGACAGATTCTATCTTTATCACACTGAACAGCAAAATGAGATAAAAGGATGAAATTATGGGGAAGCAGATTCCAGTTTCATAATAATTAATAGCCTTCTAACAATAAGCATTGTCAAACAACAATGAAGGAGTGAGTTTCCCAACACTGGGATCTTATAAGTCAAAGATGGATGGCCCCCAGTAGAAAACGCTGCAAAAAGGCATTGAGAGGAACAAATGTCTGAATTTATGTTGTTTTGCTGCTAACCATCTACCTGACCCTTACGTATAAAGACTGACAAGGTCAGGGCATCCTCCTCCTCCTCCTCTTTTCTTTCATCCACTCCTACTGACCACTCTGTCACTTCTTTGTCTGAGGTCTTGCTTCTGAGCTCCACACACGTGAATGCTATGCTGATTGAACTTGGATGGCTCCAATTCCCCAAGACCCAAAAGGAGCCTATGATCTTCCATCACAAAACCTGGTCCTTCTCCAGTCTGTGAGCCCGAACTCAAAGGCATTTCATAGCCATGCCACTTTCAAAGGACTTCCCTGCTGCGTTGCCAGGGAAAAGTGAGAGAAGGTACTGTCAGTAGAGGGAGATGTCAGATCAGAAAAGAATCTCACAGGCCCTGTCAACACACTTTTAAATCCGTGGGGTTTTTTAACTCAAAAAAAGTTTTAAAATTTGCTATGTTTTTGGAGCTGTGAAAAAAATTAATGTTGCTGTTTTATAACCTCTGACAAGGTTTTTTCTATAGTTGGGTGGGTTCTTTCTGTTAATTTGCCTCATGCAAGTGAAGCACTTTTTGTATTTGCATTTTAACATATGTAATACTCACAAATGCACACATTCAGCCTGTCTTCCTCCTGCCACCCATTGCATATAGAGGCCATCCCACAAAGCTCAATGCGTGTAGCAGAGTCCAGGCAAGACACAACCGGAGAGGCAGATCTGGAGAGGAGGACACATGCCACAGGCAAAGGCCCCAGGTTAGCAAGATGCGCACATCGTTTATGTGTATCACTGCTTCTCACTGTCACAGGCAGTCCTGTAGACAGGCACATGATACAGCACAGTGTGTGTACTGGCTCACAGTGTGTACCCCATTCCTGGCTCCATTTTGTCCTATCCTTGTATTTCTGTGTTATTTTGCCCAATTATAGTTTGCACTATATCATCATATGTAATTTATCCTTGGGAACTAGCTTAAATCCTTTTTGGAAAAAGGCAGGATGGGTGGGTGAGTGGATAGATAGGCAAACAGTTACTCTTTACAGCCATCTGGGCAATGGGCTCTTGATAAATTCCTACTAGTTCCATTGATTCCACTTACAATTTCCCTCCCTTCTTTTCTTCCTCTAATTCAACTTCTCTTTGCATTCATCCTCCTAGCCTGCCTTCTGTGCCCATCTCTGCTCCTCACATCACCTCTGGGCCAGGATAAGGTTTGGGGTGACTGCAGGCTTAACACCATTAGAGCTTTCCAGAGAGAGCCCCTTGACTGTGTTCCAGAGATGCCAGGCCAGTATTAATCTCGTTGGCCACTTTCCTGCCCTCATTCCATTTCCTCGTTCACCCCCAGTCTTCATTCCAGAAAGCTCACCTCCCCTTGTGTCCTGTCCAGGATAGCCTGAGTCTGATTTTTCTCTAAGAATTGAGATCAATTTTCACTTGAGACATCTGGGCACAACTATCATAAAATGGATATGAATTCTGGAGGTTGGGAGTCTCGAGAAGAGAACTGTCAGAGAAGAGGAATCCCAAGTGCTTGCTTCTGGTAGAAGGGTGCTATGCTAGGAACATCCTGCAGTCCAGGAATAAAGTAATGATGCCCATGTGTGCATGCACACACACACACACACACACACATACACACACACCCCACACAATCAGACTCATCACATTTTCGTCATGCCATTGACTGTCACACATTCCCACACGTTGGATCTCAAGGGGGAGGGGGAACACTTCAGCCTTTTAGTTCTCACTCTCAACAGGACATGGCTTCATACTGGAAGAGTTCATGCAAAACAAAGCCCACTGAATACGCCAGTTCAACAGTGGGGCCTCATCATATTCTAAGAAAGAGAACTTCCCAACAGTGCACATGTATTGAATACCTACTGCATGCAAGAGAACATAATAGGCAAATAGCGTGAGGGTGAAAGTAGACGCACAAAGTTGTGTGCAAGCCAGTCCTTAAGACTCTTTGGGGGACAGCACTATAAGCAAAATATTGATTCAAAATTGGCAAATCAAAATCGCCAGATGCAGCGAATTGTGATTTTGCTTGGCATTCATTGCCATCACAATAATCAAGCCAAATGTTTTCACAATGTGCACGGATCTATTGTGCAATACAGCCTCTGAGACAAAAGACAACTACGTGTACCAACTCTCCAGGAAATGCGCTTATCAACAATTAAGTCCATTACTGAGTCATCAACAGCTCAGAAAATGTTTATTCCCAAACCACTGGGAGAAGCAGCAGACTGGACAAAGAACCAGTAGCACTTTTCAGGGAAAAAAGAGAAAGAAGCAGCAAGTTGGGATAGCAGTGGAGACAAATGTCAGGCAACTCTTCCCAAGAACGTGACCATAAAGGATAATGGGTGGAGAAGCCTGAAATATACTGCTTCTTTTCTTTTGGTTTAGCTGCAGTTGCTGTATTTTAATATAAACTATGTTATTACTTATATTATGAATAAAAGAACAAAAAGCCTGCTCTGGCCAAACAGCTGCTCCACAGCCCTCAGCCTTGAACACTGGCTATGCCCTCCTCCCACCGTGTGTCTACCCTGAATCCTCCAATTGGCAATGTTTCCATTTCAGCCTCTCTGGGGTTGGCAATGGTAGTGCTTATTCTTTTGTGCTTAGCTCCGTGGTCTGCTTTGATATTCTCTTTTGTAAGAACCTACCTGTTTCCTCCTTGTTCTGAGCTTAGGTAGTAAAATAACAACAGTTTTATTCTCTACTTGGAGGCACCATCACTCCCGAACGTGTTATGACAGTGCACATGCAAGTGCTTCATAAACAGTAAAGCAATGCACAAATGTTAATTGATGTGATTATAAGTAGCTGTTCTAAGTAGCTCACGTTGAATTCTAATCACAAATCCTGTTACTGGGCCAAATATAAAATAGAATTGCCCTCCTTGCGTCTGTGATGACTGAGCCATTCAGGCACAATGCTGTTATGACAGCTGGAAATCATTTGAAAAGGAGCTTCTCTCTTCACTCGGTGTGTCAGATGGTCATTTAAAAACTGGGTTTTTTTTTTTTTAATATTAGAATTGGCTCACATTCAGCAAGCACATGCCCCCTGCTATGAGAGAGACTCAGGCAAGCAGCAGGGGGTGGGACATCAAACCAGGAGCACAGGGACCCAGTTACACCACAAACCCTGAGGGAGGCCTGCAAGGATAGTCAGTCAAGAGGGAGGCGTTTGCAATACAAGGCCAATTTTGACAGGATGGGTGGTGATCCTGGCAGCTGATTACCTTCAGAGAGAGCCAGCCAAGGACTTTGGGCGTGCTGGCAGGAGGGCAGGGCTTTCCCAGAAGTGCTGGAAGGGAGCGGGTGATGACAGAGCTCCGTTGCATACCTGGGGTCCTAAGACTGTGTAGGCACAAATGTCCTGTCTTCCACCGCTGTTCTCCTAGGTACCTCCCACCTCCTTATAGGTCAACACCATTCAACAGATACTTCCAGACTCATGAGAACTCAATTTAGACTCCATTTATCATGGCTACTACCTAAGGAACAACTGTTTATCATGAGTTCACTAGCTGTTAGGTGAAGCTGCAAAAATCTACTTCTATGTTGCCAAATTCCTGGCTTTGTAGATACAGAATAACATGTTGGGTATAAGGCCAGTTGTGCCAAAAGGTGAAGGGAGGGAAGAATATGTATGTATTTGATGTACGTGTGGAAGAATGGACAAAAATATTTAGCACTAGTTTCTTTGGAGGAGTGAACTGGAAGGTGGGGGGCAGGGGGCAGATGGGATGTCATTGTGCATCCCTTTTACTTTTTGAATTTTGAACTTTGTGAATGTGTTGACAACTCAAAAGTTAAATTTAAATAACTGCCGGCATTGTGACTGTCACCTGGCTTATGGTGGCTGATGCTGTGATGGTTCTGATTTCCTTACCATCACCACTCACCTTCTTGATGGTCATGCTTTTTGGGGACCTGGCATTATCATTGACTGCCATCAATGGCACAGAACATTTATGGTTTTGTGAAGAAAAGATTTATTTATTTTTTCTTCTCTTTTTGTCCATATTTCTCCTTGGCATGTGGTTTACTGTTACTTTACATGGGGATTCTGGTTGGCAGAAATTTGTCCTGGAGGTGGGTTGTCAGGCAGGTGTATATTCCCAGCTTTGGGCTAAAATTCAGGAAAGGACTCCAGCCCACACATAGACCAGGCTGGGGGCCCACATCCAACCAAAGCTGGAGGGAATGAGGTGTTACACATGTTGTCAAGGCAGAGATTCAGATACAGAGACCCAGCTCCTACCCCATTTTTTCTGCTGTTCTTTGCATCAAAACTCCTGGAAAGAGCTGTCTAGATTCTCTACTTTGTCACATCTCCTTCATTCTTCACCCCTGAAAATGGGTTTTATCAAAGTCACTGACAACGTCCATGTTATGTGCTTCGATGGCCAAATCTCCATTTCTGCCACATTTGACATAAATTGTTTCTCTCTCCTTGAAGTGATTTCTCCTCTTGTCCCATGTCACTGCGTGCCTCCTACCTTCCTGGGAAAACCTGTCTGTCTTTTTTGCAGACCCTTTCTCCTCTCTCCAGCTCTCAAAGTTTACAGTTCTCTGCTCCTGGCTCCCTTCTCTACACGATTCTCCAAGGGATCTCACCCAGTCCTGTGCTTTAATTAGCATCTGTATGTACGCTTCCTGACTCTCCAAACCTTTGCTCCAGGTAGGGCTTCTCCAGAGTTCCAGACACACGCATCCAACTGCCTGCTTCATGCCTCCACTCGGCTCTAAGTGGCCATCTCAATCCCAGCCTACTCACAGCCCAACTCTTGATTTTCCCTCCCAAACCTGCTCCTGCCCCAGCCTTTTCCACCTGAGTGAATTACACTGAGTTACTCAGACCAAAACCTTGGGAGCTGATCTCTGATTCGTCCTTCCCTCTCCTACTGACAGTCAATCTGCCAGCAAGCTCTGTGACTGCTATCTCCAAAATACAGCCTGAACCGGGTCACTTTTCAGCATCCTCACTACTAAAAGCCTAGTCCTAACACCCCATCTCTCATTTGTTCTATGGCAACAGGCTCCTAACTGGTTTTCCTGTTTCCATTCTTGCTCATATACAGTCTGATTATCAAAAGTAACTAGAGTGAACACAACACAGGATCAATCCTATCTGCTTCAAACCTTCAAATTGCTGTTCCCTCTGCTAGAGTTCTTTTCTCTAAACCTTTATGAGGCCACCTCCTCATCAGCTCGACTATCAGTACTCCAGTGAGGTTTCCCTGAGCACTGGGGCTTAAGTAGCAACCTCCAAGCCACTCTGCACACGATTTCCTAGTATTATTTTCTTCATAGCTCTCATCACTTTCTTACTTGCTCACATGTTTATTGCATGTATCCTTCCCACTAAAATGTAAAAGGGAGGACTTTATCTTGTTTATTTATGTTATCCTCCATGCCTGGAATGATGCTGTATTATTTAGCATAGGCTTGATAATTCTGCAATGAAACTATCCCCAGTGCTCTGTGGTTTAAAACAACACAGGTTTATTTTTTGCTCATATTACATGTATAACATAGGTTGACAGGGGAGATCGTCTCGTGACAGATATCCATGAAGGAGGCTACACTATGGAATGACACTGTCAACTCAACAGGACTTTCACAATTACTGAGGAAGAAGGAAGAAAAGCCTGGAGAAACTCAACCATCTCTCAAATACTCCTACATGGAGGTGACACGCATCACTTCTTCTCACAACGTATAGATCAAGGAAGTCACAAGGCCATGCCTAACTTCAAGGGGCCTAGGAAAATGAACTTCTCTTACATTTCTGGAAGGAGATGAAAACTGGAAATATTGGCAGATGGCACTTACTTCTCCACAATGCCTAGCTGAGAGTAAGCACTCCGTAGATATCAAAAATCAAATGGGAAAGAAAGAGACCCAGTAATAAGTACAAAGTGGAGATGTGGATTCCATGCACAACACAGAGATTTACAAAAACTGGAGCACCAGGTCAGAGCAGGTCAAGTAGCAAGGCTGACTCGGTACAGAGTCACCAGTCCACTGGATTAGGGTTCCGGATACTCCCTAACCAGGAATAGAATAGGTTTCACAGACAGGACAGAAAAAATCTGCTTGGGAGAGTGAGACTGATTTCCACTGCGGATTCAGTGGAAACTAGCCTCTCGGGCGGGGGCTCTGTTTTACTGAAGAACCTGAGACTACAGGGCAGGTCTGCTAATCCCAGACTACGACCCACAGAGGGGTGTGGCTCCACCAGGTCTGGGGGCCTCTTAGGGATCTGGGTTCCTGAAAGACTCCTGAAAAACTCTTATCCTGAGTACTTCCCTTCATCTCAACAGAGATAGCCTCAGATCATATCACGGAGGATCAAAAGATTTCCTCTTTCAAAACTCCTTCTGCTCATGGAGTCTGTACCACAACCCAATGGAACTAAAGGAGAGGATTGCAACTATTCACCAACTAAGCAACTAAGAGGGGCTTCAGATTCATTTCATTTCACCCTTGAAGTAAGTCTTTGAGATATGAGTTAGTCTCCACGTTTCACATATGAGAAAACTGAGACTTAGAGAGTTAAATAAGGAATCAATGGTTTTGGTCTTCCCTGTAAGTTTTCTTATCCTAAGAATAGAAGGCACTCAATAAGTTGATTACTGGTGAATATTCACAGACGATTTTTATTTCTTTGAGGGTTGGGAACGGGTCTTCTGAGTGTTCCCAGGGATTGGCCCAGTATGGAGCACCTGGCAACCAATGATGTGCCAATGGATTAGCTAGTGTGTCAAATATGATAAAAATTTGTGCCTATTCTTTTCTGAAATTACACCTCTGGTGTTCAGTATTAAGAATATGGCAGTGGTTTGAGGAAAAAGAGAACAAGAAAGCAAATTTTTAAAAAAATGAGGGTAAGGGTTGTAACGGTTGTCACAACAGGAGAGTTGAACAGAGCACATTTCCTTGCTACTCAAATTGTGATGCATGGCCAGCACCATTGGCCTCACTAGGGAGCTTATTAGAAATGCAGAATCTCAAGCCACATCCCAGACCTACTGATCCAGACTCTGCATTTAACAAGATCTCCAGGTGATTTATATGCACATTAAAGCTTGAGGAGTAGCACTCCAGAGACCACCTGTATCTCTATTTCCTGCCCTAGTCCAGCACCAACATCTCTAAATAGCTATTAGGGCCCAGGAGACCACAGACCATCACACCTGTTCCCCATTTGACCATCGCTTAATGGACCCGGCATTTAAGTGCCCAGGACAGCCCTCCACAGCTGGTGCCAGTTTAATCCCTAAATCTCCACTTCTCCACATATGTGTAAACTTGGTTTGTCTGACTCAAAGCTCATGCTCTTAGCCCTTCCACTGTTGGAAGAACATGGCCCTGGAGTTTTTGTTTTGATGAACGCATTCTTTCACTCTAATTTCTAGGTCTTTCCTAATACCTGGGAAACGATACCAACAGCTATTGGTGCTTCCAATGTATAACTGCATTTGTTGTTTCCTCCCAATTGCTTATATCCTGATAAGTTACCTATATGTGGGATTTTCATTAAATTACATTCCTTATTACATTTTAATAATAATGGATTATTTTTTTCCACGAGGATGACATACTATAAATATTAAACAAATGTATTTTTATTTCTCTTTTAAAAATCATCATCCTTTAGTTCTTCCTTTATATAGGCTTTTTGTCCCAGGGGCCATAGAGGATGAATAGATGAAGGAATGAATAAATGAATGAGGTGATTTATGTAGCAAGACAATATGTTTAAAATTAAGCTATGTATGGTAAGTGGATTTTTCTAAATTCTTTCACATATTAGGGACTCAGCCAGGAGTTTCTTCTATAAAGTGGATAAGATGTCACTTCATATTTGATGGCTAAATCTTGCAGCTGCCCCCCTTAGGTAGAAGATAATATTATGAAGTAAGGGAAGGAATAAATAGCCACCCTTTCTGCTCTTAAAGAGTTGTGGGCTGCAGAGGGAAGAGAGACTGGCTGATGGGAGTTAAGCACATGTCCCTTTTCCTCTGTGTCGGAAACACAGTGGTTTTAGAAAGTGTATAATCATGGAGAAGGAAAGAGAAACAAATAATCCATTTCATATGATAATAGCTATATTCAATGCGCTGGGCTCATTGAATATAAGTGCTTCATATATATCATTTCATTCAACCCTCACAAGAATCGTAGTTATTATTTCATTTAACCCTCATAAGAATCCTACTGTTATTACTTTGTTTTAGCAGATAAAGAAACCGAAGCTTAGAGAAGGCAAGTGTCTGGCCCAAGTTTATGTATCTCATGAATGGCAGAACTCGGATTCGAACACAGGTATGTCTAATTAAAGAGCTGGCACCTTTAACCACCATGGTACAATGCCACTTTCCATAACAGTTGATCTAGAATTGGGTTGCTTTGCCTTCCTACAGTCTCTACTTGCTTAACTCTCTTCTCCACACTGCCACCAAAGAGATCCCTCTATGATACAAATACGATCGCATCACTCCTCCACTTAAAAAATGGCTCCTTAGTACCTGCCTACAAGATAAAGTCCTAAGTCAACATGGCACACACTTAAGGGAGGAAATGCTAAATGGAGTCATGGAACGGACACTTGTGCAGTGAGCAATTGCTCTTCTCATTGCCAATTTCTTCCCCCATTCCATTAGATAAGGTCATTCATTCAATAAGCTTTTGAAATGATAGCACTTCTTGAATGGTGTTTATCTTCTCCACATGTGGATATTCAATTTAAACAAGGATCAATGGCTAGGGCATGTGATCAGCACAATCACACAGGGTTCCCTGCTCAGAAGTGTTTAAGGTTTAGTGCTTTATGGTCACTGTCTTGAAATCCTTAATAATTATATCTTTAAATTTGCATTTGTACATGAAGTATGATAGGACAATGGAGCATAAGCCAGAGACTTAAAGCCCCAGCTCATGTGTGGTCCTGCTTCCCTGCTGCCTCTCTGGGATGAGTTTTCAACCACGTGCCGAACCCTGGGCACGTGGATGAAAACTGACTGGCCTCCCCCTCCCTGATTTTGTCCCTTGACTGCTGCAGCAACCAAGTTGCATTGGTGAGGGGGTGGCTCGAGTTCTACTGTTGTACTCTGGCCCCAGTCGGGGTCTGGGCACAGGCACAGCAATGGTTGTGCCCAGACATGTGTCCTGCTGCTTCAAGAGTGGGGCAAGACAATGCCAGTCCCTGCCAGGAGCTGGTAGTGTCACAGTGTGTTCAGTAGGCAACTCTGTGGGGCCCTCTTGCCCACCCCCAATCCAGGTATTGGGAGGTTGCAATCTCTTGAGTGTCACCTGTCCACTGTGGATTGGAGCAATAGGCCCATGAAAAGGGGAGATCGACCCATCCCAACCCACCAGGGCTCCATGTCTTTTTGAACAGAGCCCTACAACTAACATAGCCTACTCTGTCTATGGCTCTCTGATGTGTCTCTTTGAATACAGTAGAAATGTCAAGTCATAATAAAAATGTGACACTTTAAGGGTGTTGAGTGCAAGACACTAACAATTTACTAAGTTTGGGCTTTTGCACTGACCTATATTAATGCGTGATTTCATGCTATTTTGCATGGCAATGAAAGTTTTTCAAAATTCATTTGATTGCAAGATCAATGTGAAAATGTATTATCTGCCTGCCTAGAGCATGGCCAACTGTTGACCTCTCCAATTAAGTAGACTTGAGAATGAAAATTCAATTACAATGAACAAATGTTTCTTGAACACTTTCAATCTGTGAGGCTCTGTGCCGAACTCTGTGGGGAATATGCAGATGTGTGAGATTTGTTCCTGTCTATGAGGTGCTTGCAAGCAAGTTGGAGGAGGCACAGATACGTGCATGGATAACCAGCATCACATACTATCCGAACCTATGAAACCAGAGGAAATGGAATTAGTGAGACTGAATTGTTTGTAGGCAGCAACTCCTAACAGGCAATGCTGGTTCCATGCCATATGTCCATTCTCTTTCTTTGGGAATAGAACCCTGTTATAGAACCCCAATTCAGCAATAAATCTTAATTGGTTTAGCCCCTTCTTGTAATCCCATGCTTCTTGTTAGTGATTGGTTTAGAAGTGGGCATGTGACTCAATTCTGGCCAATGAAACATAAAGGAAAGTCTCTGGGTTACTTTTGGACAGGTTTTCTTGTAGTACAGAGAGCTTCAAGGTTGAGAGCACAGACTGTGGAGTGGATTTCCTGGTTTAGAATGCTGGGTCCATTGCTAACTAGCTGCATATCTTCAGGAAAGTTACTTAAGCTTCCTGCCTCCACTTCCTCATCTGTTAAATAGGGTTAATGATAGCACATATCTAATGGGGTTGTTGTGAGGATCAACTTCCATGGTCACCCTGTGCCTGTGATGGGAGCTGGCATGGGATGCAGAGCAAAAGAAGGAAACAACCTCAGTTCTTGACAAAAATCACTGAGTAATCAATCCTGAGCCCACTGTACCTCTGGACTTCTTGTTGTGTGATATGATAAATTTCTTTATTGTTTAAGGTATTGTCTGTCAGGATTTTGTGTTCCTGGCAGTCAAAGGCACAATTTAACCTCTACAGTGATGTACTCTTGTGTGACCTGGAGTTCCTTAGCTTGTGTATCTTTGAAGTTCCCTATGTGTGTCCCAACTGCATATCCCAATACGTGGGCTGCCTCAGAGCAGTTCCTGGTATCAGTTCTGGCCAATTTGCTACAACTCCTCATCATTCTGGCTGTATCTTTACTATGCCTAGAGAGTTTCATGAAAGACTGAGATTTCCAAGGTTTGCCTAAATCCAAAGCTACTCTTGACATTCACAGGTAGGTGTATTGGTCAGGGTTCACCAGAGAAACAGAACCAATAGGATACACCTACAGGAAGAGATTTATTGTGAGGAATAGGCTTACACAATTACAGAGGCTGAAAAGTCAGTCTGCCATCTGTAAGCTGGAGACCCAGGAAAGCCAGTGGTGAGATTCTAGTTCAACTCCTAAGGCTTGAGAACCAGGGGAGCCAATGGTGTAAATCCCAGTCCAACAGCAGGAGAAGACTCATGAGCTGGGGCTCCAGCAGGCAGGCAGGAAGCAAAAGAGGTGAATTCCTCCTTCCTCCACCTTTTTGTTCTATTCTGGCCCTCAGAAGATTGAATGATACCCACTCACATTGGGGAGGGCAGTTTACTTTACTAAATCCACCTATTCAAATGCTAATCTCATCCAGAGATACTCTCAAAGACATACCAGGAAATAATGTTTATGATGGACACCCCTGGTGCAGTCAAATTGACTCATAAAATTAACTGTCTCAATGAGACACATGCTTTGAGGTCATTTTCTAATATAGTAGCATAAATTTCTCCCATAAAATACAATAAATTGACACTTTCATAAGTAATCCCCTTTGATTCTTAATAATTCTATAGATACAGGGTTAGAATAATCAGTAAAGTTACTAAATTCCCCCACTGAAATAAGCTCCACCCTACATTATATCTTTTTTACGGTAATGTTTACTAAGAACTTACTTAAATTTTCAAAACTAAGGAGAAGATGATGAATAGCAATTTTAAGGAATACATCAGGGAAGTTACTGCTTTCACACACTCAGAGATGCATCCTCTGAGTGGTCAACAAAAAGACAGTTATTTCCTCACACTCACCTTGTGGCATATATCTGTACCATATTTGTGTTTTAGCAAAATTACAAATTCAGAAGTATTATAGATCTTCAGGATTGCTCAAAGATAGAGAAATAACATTAATTTTTGGATCCTTAAAAGTCATGGGTTTCATCTCTTGTGCCCACATCTTTAGACTGACAATGGGCTCCTCGAGTGTCCAGCTGAGAAGGACAGTGAGGTCACATCCAGGTTCAGCAGGAAGGAGTGCTGGGATCCATTATTAATGTCTGCCCTGCATGTGGGTGGAGGCAGCGGCAGCAGCCATATTTCTGCCATCCAGGGTTTCTGCCAACCATTCTTGAAAGGCAATTAGAACAATAATTCTAGTTGCTCTTAACTTAGGATCAATCTATTTAATCAATGTACATTTACTGAGCACCTTTGATGCATTAGGCATACTGTTAGGCAATCTGGGAAATTAAAAAAGGAATTGGAGTGCGATGAGCACCGTCTAGGGGATGGACACGTTTGAAGCTCTGACTCGGGGTAGGGGGGCAATGGCAATATATGTAACCTAAACTTTTGTACCCCCACAATATGCTGAAATAAGAAAAAAAATAAAATATAGAAAAAAAAACATATAGTATATCCATATAATGGAGTACTACCCAGTGATGAAAAGGAACTAACTACTGTATACAACACTATATGGCTGAATCTCAAAACCATTTTGCTAAGTGAATGAAGGCAGACACAAAAGACCATATAATTATCTTTATATGATATTCTTAAAGAGCCAAAACAAACAGATGGTGGCAAAGAACAAACAGGTCAGTGGTTTCCAGAAAATGGGGATGGGAGAATGGCATTGACTACAAAGGGGGGCATGAAAGAACTTTTGGAATGATGGAAATATTCTATATCTTGATAGTCGTTGTGATTATACAACGTATACATTAGTCAAAACTTACAGAACTATACACCTGCAAAGGGTGAATTTTACTGTTTGTAAATTATACCTGACTTTAAAAAAAAGAATAAAGCAATAAGACAAAAAAAAAAAAAAAAAAAAGGGAATTGGACATAGATCCAGCCCAGAAAGAACTTAAGTCTAATAGAAGAGAAAGATGTGTGTGTGTTTAGGGTATGAAGTGATAAAATGCTGCAAGAAAGGACTGGATAAGGGGAGGGAGCAGAGGACATGTCAAAGGTGGGAAGGGGTACTTTCAGCAAGTGTGGAAGGTGGTCAAGGCATGCTGGTGAGGATGCATTGGAGCTGAGCGTTGCAGTGATGTAAGTGAGATCGCTCATGTGGATAGAAGGGGAAGACTATTTCAAACTGAGTGGTCAGAATGAGCAAAAGCACCAGAGTGGAAAGCTGAAAGCTCTGGGTGACTGCCTGACTGATGAGAATATGTAGCTGCTGTTTATTCCACTTCTCCCTACAGAGTGAGCAGGTTGCCTAGTGGGCTTCATTAGATTGTTGTGCTGATGTGACATCCATTTTTATAAGAGTTGTTTGGGCCAGGGGAAAACCTGCTCTTTTGAAAGATCATCTTTCATCACCACTTGACGCGTGACATATAACAAATGTCTTAAAGCAAAGGAGAGGCCTCACTGCTATCTCATGCTATATGTTTTTATCGTAAACCTAAGAGAACTGACAAAGGCTCCATCTTTATTTCCTTAATTACACACAGACTCATCAACTCTTGCCAATGAAGAACATTCCTGACATCATATTATTCCATTACATGAACAAGGCAAAAACTCTTAACACGTTGCTGAGCTAGGAACTAGCTGTTGATTTGTTGAAAATATTTGCAGAAATAGTCAGATGAAAATTGCAAATAGAGGATCATTCCTAACATGCTCTTACGTCAGTCATACATATTGCATACATATAAATATGAGGTAGGGTTTTGTTAAATTTCTTTTAAAATACTTCAAAAATGAAAGCAATGCTGTTTGCTTTGCTAGAATAATAAAGAGAAACCAAAGATTAAAAGAAATTTTTTCTTCAGGCACATGCAAAAAGCTATAAAGAGCCAATGCAAGAAGCGACAAGAAATAGACTTGTCAATAAAATTAGGATGCAAATTTTAGAATTAGGAAAGAAAAAGGAAATGGACCTAAATATCCTTGTAAAGTTTAGAATGCATAGATCATGAAGTATGACCTTGGATGTCGATGAACTTCACAGGCCTTCACTTTACTTATTGCTTGGCTTGTTACTATCTTCTAAGAAAACCTAAAACAGAGAAGGTGATTCTATGACACTGAAGTAAGTGCTAGCCAGATCCAAAGCTATAAGCAAGTTTTGCTTTCATGTCCTCTCCTTCCCCGCCCTCCCCCTTCCCTATTCCCACTCCCATTCCTTTCCCTGGAGTTTTTATGGGCAGCTTTAAATCTATATTTACCCACTATATTTAGTAAGTTTGATTATGCATAGCCTAAATTCAGATCTCAGACGATGATCCAGATTTTTGTTCACTGAAAGAACTTTTTCTTTTCAATAGGTTTATAGCAAAGACTGAGCACTGACTTATTTTTTGCTACTCAATGGACTCATTTCGCCTCAGGCCCCTCCCCTTGCTGTTCTCTGCAGGAAAGCTCTGCTCCCACAGCTGCCCTTGCTGGCTCCTTCCTGACATTTAGTTATCTACTCAGATGCCACCTCTTCGGAGAGGAGAGGCCCCGGGACTACTCAATGTAAACAACACTCACCTCCAATCCCTGGCCTTGCCAATTTCTAGCATATCATTCTTGTTTTTCTGTAATTCCTTTATGTAGGCCCTTTCTAATTTTTGTAAGTTTTTATATAATTAAAAAATTGCTTACACACAATTTACCCTTTTTAGTATACAGTTCTTTGAGTTTTGACAGTGTACAGCCATGTTTTGGCACCACCACATTTAAGATATACAAAAGTTCCATCACCCCTGCCCAGATTTTCCTACACCCACTTAGAGCTAACCCTTCCCCTGACCCCAGCTCTGATATGTTTTCTGTATCTACAATGTTGCTTTTCCCAGAATGTCATAAATGGAATCATATAGTATGTAACCTTTTGAATCTGGCTTCTTTCACTAGGTATAATGTATTTGAGACTCATCCACATTGTTACATGTATTAGTACTTCATTCCTTTTAATTGCTGAGTATTATTCCATTGTATGGATGGAATACAGTTTATTCATTCTCCATTTAAAAGACATTTTAGTTGTTTTCAGTTTTTGGTGATTACAAATAAGGGTGTAATAAACATTCAAATATAGTTTTTACTGCGAATGCAAGCTTTCATTTCATTTGGGTAGATACCTAGGAGTGAGATTGCTGGGTCATGTGGTAAGTGAATGTTTAACTGTATAAGAAACTGTCAAACTGTTTTCCAAAGTGGCTGTACTATTTTGTATTCCCATCAGCGATGAATGAGAGTTCCAGTAGCTCCACATCTTTGTGAGCACTTACTATTGCCAGATTCCTTTATTTTAGATATTCTAATAGGTGTGTAGTGGTATCTTATTATAGTTTTAATTTGCATTTCCCTAATGACTAATGATACTGTACATCTTTTCACATCCTTATTTGCTATTATGTCTTTTTTGGTGAAGTGTTTGTTCAAATCTTTTGCTTTTATTTTTAATCACTGAGTTTTTTTTTATTATTGGACTTTTTTGAGAGTATTATATCACAAGTTCTTTTTATAATACAGATATGGTTTTTTTTAAGGTTTTCGATTTCCAAATATATGACTTGTCTTTCCATTCTTTTAATGTGTCTTTCAAAGATTACAAGTTCTTAATTTTGATGAAGTATAATTTGTCATTTCTTTCTTTTAAATTTTTGGGATCATATCTAAGAAATCTTTGTTTAATCTAAGGCTGAAAAGATTTTCTTCTATGTTTTATCCTATAAGTTTTATGTTTTTAGGTTGTATATTTTAATCTATGATTTCTTTTGAGTTATTTCTTTTAGATGGTATGAGATATGCATTAAGGTTCATACTTTTTATTGCTACTGATATCCAATCATTTCAGCATCAATTCTGAAAGATTATCACTTCTCCATTGAATTTTCTTTGCAACTTTGCCAAAAATCAATTGACTTTATATGTTAGGGTCTGTTTCTGACCTACATCTTATTCTATTGACCTACAAGTATATCCTTTCATTAGTACTGCACAGTCTTGATTACTGTAGCTTTATGGTAAATCTTGAAAACAGGTAGATATTACTTAGTTTATCTTCTTCAGAAAACTTACCACTAACTGAAATTATCTTGTTTGTCTGCTTTTTTGATGTCTGATAAGACTCTCTAGAACCATGAAACCAGGGATTTTGTACTGATCTCATTCTATTATACCCCAGCACCAAGAACGGTGCCTGCCACACAATAATTGCTTAATAAATTGGTTGAAAAAAAGCAAGAAGTTAAGAAATATTTAAGTTGAGGAAATTGAGAGAACTTAGTATTTGGGGGAAAGAATCATGAAATTGTTTTGTGAGAAGCTGTGACTATAACAGAGGCCTGGCTTGTGGTGCTAGCTGGGAAAATTAAATGCTCTTTTGGCCATGGCATTTTGATCATAAGCTTAGTTCTTTTAGGACACATAGAAGCTTTATGGGACCACATTCATTCACTCATTCATCAAACATTTATCCAGTACCTATTGTGAAACATGGTGTTACACAGGACAACAAACAAGGTCTGGTGCTCAATGTTTGAGGGGTCTCAGACAAGTAAAACAATAACTGAGACTGAGTCATCCAGTTGGCACAAAAGTGGTGTCTGCACAGGGCTCCCTGAGTGACATGGAAGAGCATCAAACCCATCCTCAGGCTTGGAAAGCTTTGCAGAAGAGGGCATGCTTGATTTGTTGTATTCATCTTATTGTGGCAAGTTCTTTGTATCAGGCAAAATCTGCATAGCTTCTAAAGAGAGGCATGTCTTGGCTTACATGATCTACACATCAGATGAGCCTCAAAAAATGTAATTCAAATGGACTCATGTTTTAGGCGGATTGAAATAACTGCTACCTAAAGTCATTCCTTAGTGAATGCAAGTCAGAGGAGATCATTTTAAACTCCACATTTTGCAGATGAGAAAACAGAATGCCAGGGAGAGAACGTGACTTTGCCGGGTCACGCTGCTGATTACAGCACAGCTGGAAGACCCAGCTCACTGGGAGCCGGAGGATGTGCTGGCCCCTTCGTAGGACTCTCCTGAGCTCTCTGTTTCAGTATCAGATTGTTATATTTATACTGAATTCTGCTTAATGGATTATAAGACATTCAACTCCGTATCAGACTTCAAGTCTCCATGGAGAGGAAGAGAACTAGCAGATACTTTTTCTCCTTTTAGGAAAAATGAAATTACTCTGATCCTAGGGGGCAGTTGAGATTCTGTAGACCTAAGTGTGAAATGGAGGGGAGCATTTCTTACCTAAAGAATGGATTCTTTAAGTCAAGGATGCTCTCAGATCTGAAGCCTGTTTGGTTCACCAGCGCCACGATCTGAATGTCATAGCTCTGTCTGTACCGCAGAGAAAAACACGTCATCTTGTAAGGCTGGTTAGCTATTCACATACATCCCAGGCATCTTTAACACATTCGTGAGGGTGAGAGTGTGTGTTTGGCATTTTATGTATGTTCATGTCTATTTATTTGGATGACATTAATATTGGTAGAGGCAACTGAAAGCCTTGTTTATTCATTAGAAGTGTTTAGTAGCTATAATTTCTTGATCTAAAAATTACAAATGTAATGGTACTTCTGGTTCATCAAAGCACTTTTGAGGGGGAAGGGGGAAGTTTTACCAACACCAATGACAGAAAATGGCTTTCAGTAACAGAAGCGCTTTATGAGTCATCATTAAAGTACCAAAACAATCTCAGTCATGGAAGGATCGGCTGAACTAAAATCTCAAACTGACGTAAAATAGCTAACAGATGTGATTGATTTTAAGAGGCCTCAGGTGAAGGCTCATGCAATTACAGTGAAAGGATAAGTAATATTAACATAACATATCCTGGATGACTAATCGGAAGGAGTCATGTTTGTAGGATTTTATTAGTCATTTTCAATAATACATATATTTCTTCTGATCATAAAAATGTTACATATTGTAGAAAAATTGAAAAATAGGGACAAATATAAAGAAAATGAAATAATCCATAATGACAGTAGACAAAGATTCTTTCTACTTACATTATAGACTATTTCTTTTCTACTTTTTCCTCTCTGTGTATTTGTATATGTAAATATTTAGCAAAATGATGCTTAAGCATTGCTTCATATCTTCCTTCTTCTATTCAACATAAGCAAGTGTTTATCATATATCATAATTCTTGAAAATGTAGTTTTCAATGGCATTACATGCATACAACACTATTTATTTAATAATTCCCCATTGTTGAATATTTATATTTTTATAATAACATATTATTATTTATAATAACAAAAACTTACTTTTTTCCAGCAGAGATGCTATAAAGGACATTCCTGTAATACATGTTTATGTCCTATCTACAGTTATTTCCTTAGAATAAATTAGAGGTAGGCCTACCAGACTAAAGCATATTAATGTATTTAAGGTTCCCAAAACTTATTGCTAAAATGTCTTTCAGAAAGTGTATTAAATACTTCCTCACCTACAAAGTATGAAAGTGCTAATTTGAGTATACCTTTTCCAATCCTTAATATTTAGGTATTTGAGGTTAAAATAGTATGGAATATTTTTATTTTCATTTCCTTATTAGGCTTCTTTTTTTAAATTTCAGAAATTAATGAAGGGTTCTGTGTCTGCAGAACCCTAAATAACTATTAATTCCTTTGAAGCAGTTATTTGGCAATGTGCCTTTTTTAAAAAACCTTGTTCTTTGCCAGACTTAGTCATTTTGAACTTTATAGAGACAGAACAGGTGGCTTAAGTGGGCAGGTACCTTAGTTCAAGGATTGAATATAAAACTATCACTTTGTATATCAACATTTCTTTTGTAATGTCCAAGATGATATTGGAGATGTGGGAACAACATATGCAGGAGAGTATGGTATTTCATGATGATTTAATCTTACAGAAAACAGAAAATCCCCCAATAGTGGAATAGGCTTAGTAGTGCTGACCATCAAGGAAGAATGGGATGAAGAAACACAAGTGGCAGAAAGCTTGGGAAAAAGTGACCCAAATCACTGAGAATTTACTAACAGATAAAGGAAGGAACGAGGAGTCTCAGCAGGCATGGACTCTAGACCAATGTTCTTCAAAGAGGTTTGTGCTTGCCCCAGAGAGAATGTGGGATGATACACTGGGGTATGGAATGAATATTGAACTATTATTTTTACTTTTTTAGTTAGTTGTTATAGTGGATTGAATTGTGTCTCCCACCTAAAATATTAACATATGTTCAACTCCTACCTACTGGTACCTGTGAATGTGACTTTGTTTGCAAATAGGGTTTTGCACATGTAACCAAGTTAAGATAAGGTCATCCTGAATTAGTGTGGGCCCCACATCCAATGGCTGGTGTCCTTTTAAGAAGAGGAGAGGACACTCAGGGAAGAAGGCCACGTGAAGACAGAGGCAGAGAGTGGAGTGATGCAGCGACAAGGAATGCCAAGGCTTGCCAGGTGCCACAGGAAGTTAAAAAACAAAAGGCAGCTTCTTCCCTTGAACTTTAAGAGTGAACGTGGCCCTGCTGACACCTTGATTTCAGACTTCTGGACTCCAGAACTGTAGGAGAATAAGTGTCTGTTGTTGTAAGGCACCCAGTTTGTGTTAGGTTGTTAGGGCAGCTCTAGGAAACGAATGCAGTTGTTTACCAAATCCATGTTGAACACCAGTGAATTCACTGGATTCTAATTAAAAACTAAGGGGTAAGATATTTGTTATGTTCACCTAATTCTTCAGGTTTTTCAAAGGTGAGATGGCTCGATAATGTGATACAACATTAGTGAGCGAATGCCAACCATGTGATAGACACATGGGTCAGAGCAAGAAGAATCTGAGTAACATGGCAGA
This sequence comes from Varecia variegata, assembly GCA_028533085.1. Taxonomy (NCBI): domain Eukaryota; kingdom Metazoa; phylum Chordata; class Mammalia; order Primates; family Lemuridae; genus Varecia; species Varecia variegata. Next base: position 76,123,825 of record CM052443.1, read on the forward strand.
ACAAAACTATGTCATCTAAAGCTGCACCAGCACACTCCGTGTCTTCCCTGTGCCTAATCATGTGCAACAATTTCCTCCCATGATTCTTTCTGATGCAGCTGGCCAAATATATAGCTATTGAGAGGTTTTATTTCATGTGAATTCCAAGGTAAAGCAGTTTAATTATGACCATTAGAAGTAGCACTGGAAACTTCCAAAGCTTTAATTCTTTGATCAGCATTTCTTTTAGTTTTATAAACCACAAAGCTCGTCAAACTCTCTCCAAACCAAATACCCTGGCAAAACTGGGTATAGCAGGCCTTCATAGGGATCCAAAAATTGTAAATGATGTTTCAAAAATATTTTGGCACAAGATAAGTGGCTGAGTTAGATCCAACAATCAGCCTATGTTTATTTTTTCAATGCATCCTTTTGATTTCTATTTTTGTATATCTTAAAAATATATATATGAATTTCTAGATCCATATACACATATAGATCTGTCTATGCATGTGTATAGGTTTATAAAGTGTGTCTGTATGCATATATAAATATATAGATATATACATATAGAGAGACAGGGAGGAAGGGAGAAGAGGAACTATTTATTAATAGTTCTGGGCTTTCTATTGTTATCATTACTGTAGCACATACACATAATTAAAAGATAAATATTAGTATACTTGGGGGAGACATATATATATAAAGTGTTTTAATTTACAGGTACAAATGATCAAGAAACTTTAAAGATGACTTCTGTGAACTTTAAGGATATAAATTTCATGAAGTTCATAAAAAAGATAGGTTCTATTTTATTGCCAGAGCAATAAAATGAATGACAGATCCAGACTGATGGGAGGCTGTCAAAAATAAAATGTTAACAATACAATCACAAATGGTCCTGGCGGGGAAGAAAAGGGCAGTCATTGTCACACCTGCATGGTTGCACAGGGAGTTCTCCCAGGAGTTCAGAGTTTAAAAGAATATTTGACAATAAAGGAGGGGGAGATCCTATCCAAGGCAGTACAAAGGGACAGCACCTTACTGAGAAAAATAGCATGAAAATACTGACATTCAGGAAGTGCAGAGGCTTTTAGAAAATACCAAGGAAAACAAGACTTTTTAAAACAAAAACATCTGAAGGGCTATATTGAGAATAAGAAAGAGAATAAGGGAAGAGAAATTGGGACTAAGACTGACTGTGGGATTTCTATGTGTTAATCACTCCACTCTGTTCTTTTAATATTTGCAAAAGTCTGTGGAGACAATGATTATAAATGCTACTTTATAGATGATGAGGTGAGGAAACTGGGATGCTAGAGAGGTTCATTAACTTGCTCAAGTTCACTCCAGGATTAAACAGTGTATAGAAGAGACGGGACAAAACCAGGACACAGTAGATTCCAAAATATGGTCTCCTTTCACTACACAAGGGTACCAATCTAATAAGATAAAGAACTTCCTTCCTCCCTTCTTTTCTTCCTCCTGCAAAGGATTGCATGCACATGATATCTTAGCTGCTTCTTTCAATTGTGCCAGACTAAGTTCTCAGTAAGAGAGGATCATCTGCTCATGATGCCTTCATTCAGTCATCCCACAACATTACTGAGACTCTGAAATGCATTCAGTGAAGAGGGATACACCATGGAATAGGAGTCAGTCTCTCTACTTAGGAATCTCACATGAAGGCAAATAATAGCAACATGGGTGCAATAATAAAGGCATGGAGGGCTGTAGGAGCCCTGGGAATCATGAGGCAGGTGTGTGAGGCAGATGGTTTGCCTCCTTCTTACCTAGCAGGGGAAATGGAGAGAAGGGTAGAGAAATATTACCAGTAAGGATGAAACCCAAGATATGTACAAAAAAGGGAAAGGTATAAAAAGGTGATTTAAATTCATTCACCTAATTATACCCTAAAATACTTTAAAGATATAAATATGTGAAGGCAAAAAAAAAAAAAAGATGTTATCCAGGTTTGCAAAAAAGCAGAAAAGGCAAAGTCCAAAACTCCAGGCAGATGTTGGCTATTGCTCTTTTGAACTTTTTTTTTTTTTTTAGAACTGGTAATTAAACAGATGGTTTATAAAGATGTAGAAAGAAAGTGGTAACTTCCAGGATGAACATGGCATAAGTCAGCATTTTCCACTTTTCCTCCTGGAAGCCATCCAAAAACAAGGAGAATAGATACTGCAGATGGCAGACCTCATTTTCTATAAGACCAGGAGAAAGATATCTGCAGTCTCCAACATATGTGTAATGGCTGTAAAAGCAGTTGAGATTGGTTATAAGCCACATGGAAAAAAGTACAAAAGAAGTGCAAAGAGTGACCTGAGAGCCCAGGGGAAGTACATCTCAGAAAATGCTCAGAAAAATAAAGCATCTGAAGGTGAGGAGCATTTTCTGGAATGTGAAAGGTATAGTCCTTATTTGTAACATCTTGTGCAGGAATTGGGTTGAGCAGGGCTTTGAGTAGAAACATTCTTGGAACTGGAATGTGGTGAAACCACCTAAAGAATACAAGAGGAGCCATTCTTGCAGGAAGTAGTGTGACTCTGAGGCAGCATAGAATGAGAGAGAGACTGAGTTGAAAAAAGCTGATGGCATGAAGACTGGCATGTATCTGCCTGCCATGGGAACTTCTATCTGTAAATAGCTGCCCAGAAAACACTCATAATTTGATGATGAATAACAGTAACACCAAAATAATAAGGGAGAGGGATATTTATTATGAGAAAAAAAGTAGAAAAAGTGTAGCAAAATTTACAAACACATGAAAAATGCATATCAAATAACTGATGCCTTGGCACAAATTAAAAATGTAAGAAAATATTTCACTGCAAATTTTAAAACCATAATTAAGCCCTCACCTCTATGGAGGAAACAATAACTTATGCGGAAATACAATAACTCAAGGAAGAGAATAAGGAAGATCTCAACGTGCTGATATGGAAATGTCTTTTTTTTTTTTTTTTTTTTTTTTTTTGAGACAGAGTCTCACTCTGTTGCCCAGGCTAGAGTGCCCTGGCATCAGCCTAGCTCACAGCAACCTCAAACTCCAGGCCTCAAGCAATCCTCCCGCCTCAGCCTCCCGAGTAGCTGGGACTACAGCCATGCACCACCATGCCCAGCTAATTTTTTCTATTTTTAGTAGAGACAGGGTCTCGCTCTTGCTCGGGCTGGTCTGAAACTCCTGAGCTTGAGCGATCCTCCCACTTTGGCCTCCCAGAGTGTTAGGATTACAGGCATGAGTCACCACACCTGGCTGGAAATGTCTTTGAGATGTATTGTTAACTGAAAAAATTAAGATGTAGAAAACAGATACAGAATGTTATCATTTAGGCATAAAATCTGGGGAAAATAAATAAATAAATGTACAAACTCCTGTCATTATGTTTTTGTAATTGTATGTCTAAAATGAAACTCTGAAAGGATATGGAAGAATCAACAACAGTGGCAGTATGATGGAGACAGTAGAGGGGAATGAATGGTGTCCACACTGGGAAGAAGACTTTTCATTGTATATCTTGTTATATATTTATTGTGAATGGTATGACTATATTCTCTTTTCAAAAAAATTAACCCTTAAAGGAGATAGAAAGTCATGACAGCTAGAGATGTAGCACAGTTTCACTAAGAAATTAATGAAGGCTACGTCCAATTAGTTTCATTTCCTTTTTTGGGCAGGGTTATTGAACTGGGTTATAGAGTGAAATCAGAAATTAAGCTTATTTGGATACCACAGTCAACAAAGGTCATACCATATTTCCTTCTGAGCTGGACAGAGGAATGTGGGCTAGGTATGAGTACAAGCGGGTGGATTTTGAGCTACTTCCATGATCAAATTCAAAGGGTGTGCATTAGGCTGAATATGTGCAAACTTTGAAGGATGATTATATCCTTGATCTTTCTCTGCTTAATATTTCAAAAATAAAGATGCCTATTTAATTTATATATGATATAAAATGGTAAGAATCACTAATATGCTACACAAAAGAATTTTAAAAATAAATAAAATAATCCACTGGCTCTAGCAAAGATCGCAAAACAGCAGATGAATGCATGAGTGGAACAAATACAAAAACTAGTACTAAAGCTGACAAAAGTCAGCTGCATACTAGGAAAAGGGAACATCTGATTTAAAAGTAGATCATGTGAAAATACACTTTTTGGTTTTAATTGACTATATACTGTAGAAAAATGTATACCAAACTTAATTTAAACTTACAATAAGGATAATTCAAAACAGCAGTAGTCACTGTTGTTCCGTACCCAGCAGCTGTCAGAACCATATACATTATCCTATATTTATTTCTGGAGAAATGCTTTAAAAGGGGACACTGATAACCAGGGTATCTTGGAAAAGAGAACTTAGAATTTCAAACTATTTCAAAATCATTCTTCCAGGGGGCAGGAATTGAGGATGTTAGCCTAGACAGAAAGACTGGGAGGACATTTGGTAGAACTTGCCAAATATTTGAACAACTGCCATTTAGAGGTTCGAACAGACCTACGTAGTTTGAATGCAGAAGCACAACTAAGATTAATGAGTAGAATGTACAGGAAGTACAATATAGGATCGACAGCAAGAATAATTTTTTAATAATTAGAGATGTCAAAATTGGGAGACATTAATAGCAATGGCCATATGAAAAGTCACTTAAACTGATCAACAATTAAAGAAATGCAGGCCAGGCCCAGTGGCCCATGCTTGTAATCCCAGCACTTTGAGAGGCTGAGGCAGGAGGATCACCTGGGCCCAGGAGTTTGAGGTTGCTGTGAGCAATGATGACACCACTGCATTCTACCCAGGATGACAGAATGAGACTGTGTTTCAAAAAAAAAAAAAAAAGAAATACAAACCAAACAACAAGATGCTACTTTTAAAAATTATTTTTGGGTCTATCAGACTGACAAAAACCATATAGACTGGTAACATCTAGTTTAGGGAAAGATGTGGAGAAATGAACGAACATGCTTATCCATTGCTGGTCTCAATGGCGTAACCACTGAGAAAGGTAGTAGCTATCAGAGCTTAACATGTACCTACCCTTTGATCCAGCGTTTACATTTCTAGGCATCTCATTTGGAAATAGCCATGTCACTGTGCAAACTATAGGTTCAAAGATATCCCAAATATCAATCAATCAGTATTATTGTATATCCATGCTCTGGACTATTATGCATCTACTAAAAGAACAAAGCAGATCTATCTGTACAGATCCAAGACTTATTACTAAGTAAAAAAATTAAGTTGCAGACTGCTAGTCTAATCTTACTATAAAAACAACAGACCCCACAATGATGTTATTTGTTGGTACATGCACGGAAAATCACCTGAAAGTATACAAATCAAACTGTCACATTGGGGAATGTGGTCAGGGACGGGAGTAGAGGAGAATTCTATACATTTTTGAAGTTTTGATTTTATGTGTGAGCACGTTAGGTTTTTGCAATTAAAGAAATAAAGACTTTAAAGATGGAACGGTTGATCTGCAAGGTGGTGAGCTCTTCGTCGCTGGAGTACTCAAGCACAGGCCCAAGGAAGAGTGGGAGGTAGGGAGGAAAGAAAGTTGCATGAGATGATCTCTGAGTACCCCTGACACCCTGAACGTCCTGGAACTACTCTGCTACTCCTCCCTGCTCCAACTCACACAGCCCAAGCTCCAACAAGGTGAAGGAAAACAGAACATTTAAAAATGAGATAAATCAAGGTAATTGCTGCAGAGACCTTGTGAAATCCACCACCACAGGGAAGCAGCCAGTCCTTCCTGACACACCATATACTGCCTCTGAAGTGCTTTATTTCCTCTGCAGTACAGGCCAATTTTATCATACTAAATTTTTGTGTTGGGGGTGGGTGGGTGTGGTCAGACAGATGTAAGTAAATCCAGGTAGCTGACACAGGGTTTAAGGCTTAATAATTCAAGCCTCTGGCAAGTGCCCTCATGAGCTGCTAGATTTCCTTCCTTTCTCCAGGGCTGGGTGGAGAACACTGCCCTTGCGTTACCTGAAGCTCCTCTTCCTTGCCACACTCAGTGTAAGGAAGCAACCTGCCCTGAGGCTTTGAAGCTGAGGGCACCCCTGCGAACCCAGCCAGGCCTTTGCTGTCCTTGTGTAGGGGCTGAAATCCCAGGGAACTGCCTGCCTCCTCCCACTCCCAGCCATCCCTTAATGCCCAGGAAACAGAGGTGAAAGCGCATCTGTATCTTCCTGCTTACCGCTTATTGGCTGCAAACAGGACTTTCCCTGAGAGAGTCTCCCCTTCCCTGGCAAAAAGAGGAGTCTGCAGGAGGCACCGCACCTGATACCAATGAGTCAGAGGCTCGGTTGGGGCTGTTGCCAGCCAAACTGTCACCCTGTGGAGCAAGAAAAGAGTTAAAAGCCAAGTACATGCCAGACCCACACTAATGGGTTGGACAGGGACTGTGGTTGATAAGTGGTTATCATTCTTTTTGACTCATGGAACCCTTTTAAGATATGGACAGCTCAATTTGTGCAGCAAGTACTGTGTGTTGAGTACTGAAGTGAGACTTTATGTATATCGTCCCATTAAATCTACACAGCAGCCCTATGAAGTGTGCCCAGCACCACACAGAGGACAACTGGAGAGCCCGGCTTCAGATTATAGACTTGGCCGCCACATCAACCTTATTTCTGAATCAAAGCTCATTGGAGGCCCAATAAGTAATAGAGTTAAATTAGAAACTGATTTGTTTGAAAATATAGCAAGGGGTGAAGTAGGAGTCTGTCCTCTTACTGTCTTATGCCAAACTATTCAGGGGTCCTGAAGGGCTTCGGGAAGTGAGAAAAATGTCTAGAACAGATGGTCACTACAGTCCTTCCAGCTCGGACATCCTGTGTGTGTGTGTGTGTGTGTCTGTTTGTGTTAAATTGAGGTTCTTCCTTTCATATAAAGAGGTGAGAACATCCTGCTGTGCTCCTAATACCGAGGTCACCCGTCCTGGGGCTGGGCAGTGCTTGCTGGTGAGGTGGGGAGCAAGGTGCACATTAAGTATGGGGCAAACTCCTAAAGGGTCAATTTTGACTTGAAGATTTTGGGGAAAATTTTTATATAATTTAACTTCTAAGTAATATAAACAACTTTTAGATGAAATGGTTTATATTACTTTAGATATTATATACTCAGATATAGTATAGAGTGCAATATAAATTTTATATGTGTGTGTGTGTGTATATAAAAGATAAAGCATTTGACTTCAAAGACACTTGCCCCTTGAGGGAGGCCACATGTCCCTTACCCTTGCAAGAACAAATTCACTTATGCGGGATATTACTGGGGGAAAAACATTTGGATTCCTTGGACAAACATGCTTGTATGGTGTAGGAATGATTTGTGCATCGCTTTCTTTCTCTCTTACTGTCAGCTCCGACAGGGCTTTCAGGGTTGGGCCCCCTCTTCCCCTGAGTCCCCCAAGACTCCCCCTGACCCTTCTAAGCAGGTGCAATGATAAGGCTAGACACTCTCACAGGGAGTGGAGGAGAGTACACTGTAAACGTTTCCCTTTGCCTGGGCATGTGACCCAGACCAAATCTGTTTGCTAGCTGGAACACACCAGGAAGCCTGGGAAGAGAGTAGGAAGTCAGGAGGAGAACAGAGATCTGGGGGCCATGGAGTGAAGCAGCCCATGCAAGAAACATCAAACACTGACATCCAAGTCGTAGGTGGTCTTTTCCCTCTTTTCCCTGTAACTTTCAAACCTGTGCAGCAGAGGAAAATGGAGTGCACAGATGGAGAAGTTTCCTAATGTTGCAATTAGTATTAGTAATACAAGCATGCCTGATCATTAAAAGATTCCAGAGTGTGAACCGAAGTGGGGGGAAAAGTATGATTCAGGAAATTACCCAGACACAAGAGGTTATATAACCAGGTGTGTTGGAAACAAAGGCAGGGTCTTGGGTTGCTACTCCATCTATTCTAGAAAAGACCAAGAAGGTTGGTAAAGCACAAACCCTCTCTCACTACTCCAAAGCTCAATCCATTTGGCTTAAGAGGCTTTGCATATTTTAGTCAGAGTTGATATAACACATGGAAAACCGTCTCATTTTCACTTCATCCTAAAATCCACAAGCAACATTAACATCTGTGTTTATTTCCTTGAAAACTGGAGAAACAAGTATTAGTGTGGTTGAAATCAATTCTTAAATACTTTAAAATTGTGATTACAAATAGTGGAGGGAAGCACGGGATAGAGTGGGCTAAGAAGGGGCGGTGGGGGGGCAGGATACACACCGAGATCCAACAAAGGCCACGTCAAACCAGAATGCCAGGCCGTGGATGAGGCCAGACTGCGCCATCTGAAACACAAAGGGGACTTCTACTCTGCAAGGAAATAGAAAGAAAGAAAGAAGAAGCACTTGGAATTACTGTTTCTGTTGTTGACAGATACACTAAATATATTTGTGAGATCAGTAGGAACATTCGTAGAATATTTTCTTTCTCTCTTAAACACTTTTGCTTTGGCAGCAAGGGTCCCTCAGTGTGTGATTAATGCTTGGGTGACATTGCACATTTGAGAAGGCTGCATCTTGACAAAACCCTGCAAGAACGGTGCTAAGTGCTGCAGTGACCCAGAACGGCACAAGGGTGAGTGTAGCATCTGGTGCTGGGTTTGACTATTGAAGAGGAGGATGACTCAGGACACAGGTGACAATCATCCTTCAAGGAGCCAAAACATGGGTGGTGGCAGTTCCTCTGTGCAAAAGGTAATGTCTGTTCAGCCCTCTGAAAAATTGAGTGGATCACAAGGGGAACATCAAGCTCAGAAGGTCATTGTCATAGTTCATTTCTTTTTCAGGGAGGCAATTTAACTTCCCACCAGGCTATAACAAGAGTCATGCAGAAGTGGCCATGGTTTATGCCAAATGCAGAATAAGCAGGAATAGGAAAAATATTGGAAAAGATACAACAAATTCTAGATGCTGAACCTATTTTAGCTGTGGAACTTTGGAAAGTCACTTAAATTCTCCGAAACTCAGTTTGTTGAAAGGCCATAAAATTTCTCCTACTTTCCTCACAAGGTTCTTGTGCAGGCCAAATTAAAAAAAAATGTATATGAGAGTGCTGTGCAGCCTTTGAAGCATTTCATATTTAAAAGGTGATATTATTGGTCCATCTCTGAGGCTGTATCACTCCAAGGACTCTTATTTTATTGAATGCTCTGGAGGTTTTCAAAGAAGGTTGTATGTTATTTGCATTCATGGTGCCCCCAAAGGCTGAACTTCTTTTACCCTTCAGCCATTAGAATATTTCTAGAGTTTTCCATTGTACTTGTCACATTGAATTTATTGGTCTTACACTGTCATTATTTCTTCTCATTTTTTGCATCCCCCTAAACAGACTATGAGCTCGTCAAGGATAGAGAGTTCAAAAAATTACTTTTTGCACCTGTACAAGCACCAACACAGTTACCTGGCATATAGTAGGATCTCAATAAACATTTTCTGAATCAATGCATAAGTGAATGAATGATTTCTCTGGAAAACTCACATAGACATCATTTTTTTAAAAAATTCATAGGACTCAGGAGGTAGCACGGAGCAGCAAATAAAGCTAATGAAAGTCAATTTTGTCTGGACCTTTGGTAGTTATTAGAGTTGTACTCAGATGCCAGTTCTCTTGGGCTGAGCATATGGTAGGATTGCATTTTCCTGCCCACTTAGGCTCAGGTACTGCCATGTGATTTGCTTTGACTAATTAAATGTGTACAGAAGTGACTTGTGTCATTTCGAGGCAGAAGCTTCAATTGTCAGTGCATACTGTGCCATGCTCATTCTTTCTCTCCAGTGACCAGCACTGTTCCAGATAGAAGCTGCTGCATCAGCCCAATTACTGGTGTGGGTATTCCGTGGTAGCACTAAACCTGGTTTACAATGGATAAATAGTGTAGGGGAGCAAGACACATGTGTTATTAGAAGCCACTGAGGTGTCTTTTTGTTACTGAAGCATGTTATAACCTATCCTAACTGATACTGGATACCCTTTGTGATCTTGAGATGGGTGATGTTTTTGAGTTAGCCAGCTGCACTTTCTAAAATCTGACCCTTGATACCCCAATAGCTCCAGACAAATTACAACCTGGTGGGTCTTAATTTTCTTATCCAGAAGGAAAAAATATGAATCCTGATCTTCTCAGGGAGAAAGGGGCAAGATGCTAGTGAAAGATCACCCAAAGGGGACTCATATCATCATCTAAAAAAATGGAACCAAGTCAAGGCATGAGTCTTCATTTCAGAGTTCTTTTCAAGTAGAGGGGAAGAGGACAAAAACTAACATTTATTGAATGCCTTCTTTAAAAATGAGCCAGTGCCTATAAAATACTTAGCACAACACTTAGCATGTAGTGAACAGTTAACAAGTTGCAGTTCTTCTCTTGTCATTATCACATGCACTGGCTTGGGTGAACTCACATATATGCTCTCACTTGAAAGGCATTAAAGCAGAGTGGTTAAAAGCCTGGAATTTGGAGTCTGCTGAAAGGTGCAGATCCTAGCTCTAACACGCTTCTTAATTTCGTGACCTTATGCAATCTATCATTCAACTCTGCCTCATTTTTGTCATCTGTACAATGGGACTAACAATAGTACCATTCACATAGGATTGTTGTGCAATTAAATGAGTTATTGTATATAAAGAGCTCAGAACAGTGGTTGTGTAGGTACAAGCTATGCTATTACTATTTAATTTTTCTCATTCAATTCTTAAAACAATCCTACGAAGGAGACATCAATATCCTCCTTTTGCAGTAAATGAAACTAGTTTTGATGCATCATTCCCATATGTGACTCACATCTAAAATCTGCCCCCTGTGTGAGCAGCAAAAGTCTGCACTGAAGTTTTTGGTGGGAGACGTGGACAGGAGATTTTAAGCATCAAGAGCAACACTGATTTGTACAAACCTGTGTAGATCTTCCTCTTCTGCATCCATGAAGTTTACTGTGTATTTGACAGTCTAAGCCATCAAAATCCTAACGTCAAATGTGTCCTCAGGGGGAAAAAACATCAAAGATGTTACCTTTTTTTCTGTCAAGATAAACTGAATTCAAGCAAGTTTGAAGTCTAGTTCTCCTCATGCATCACGAGTTAGGATATAGAAGGCATGAGCTTAATGAGAATAATATTAATAATAAAAACTAACCTTTATAGAGCACTTACTATATGCTAAACACTAAGTGTTAAGGGCTTTATTAAATAATGTCATTTATTCCTTGAGATGTCTCTAGAGTACGTATTTGGTGTTTTTTCAACAATCCAAAATGTATTCAGGGGTGAGGATTTATCTCTTCCCCTCAGGGGTGAGGATTTATCTCTTCCCCACATTCTATCCAAGAAGTTCCATATGAACTTAGTCAACCTCAGCAACAGGTGTGGCATATGACCCCAGCTTGGCCAATCAGAGCATTACTTTTCACCTGAATGCAGTGATTGGTTGATAAATGGGCACATGACCCAAGGTAGGGCTATCAGGCTCTATCTAAACTAAATCTGGGGCTTTTGCCTAAGTTACTAGGAAAAGGCAGCCTCTCCTGCAGAACTTAGAATTTTAAGAATCAGAGACTGGAGTTTCTGTAGCCATTTTTCTATCATGATAGGAGAGTCTGTTTAGGAATAGAGTTAAATGAGAGGAAGTGGAGACAAGTAATGAGAGAAAAATCAGACCCTGGCAACACTGTTGGAGCTCCTGCAATAGGACCCCGAAGCAAACTCTATCTCCAGGCTTTGCAATTTTTAAGGGACAGTCATTTCATTTTAGCTTAAGCTAGTTTGGTTTGGGTTTCCTTCCACTTACAACTGAAAGAATTTCAGTTGATGCAAACTTAAAATTTGCCCAGGGTTACACAGCTAGACGGGCCACAATTGAAACTCAAATCTGATTAACAGGAAAGCTCCAGCTGTAAGCTATTATACAATGCTTCCTCTTCTATTATCCTGTGGCCACTAGAATCAATGGGAAGTTGTGAATTATTGAACAAGGCTGAGGGTTGAGTGTGTGTATGGGGTGTGTCAGGGCAGTGGGGGAACTAGCAGTTACTTATTGAAAGGTAGATAGGAAATCTCCTTGCTTTCAATAGTATCACTCTCTGACAATGTTTTTAATTGATTGGGATATCAGAGCTAGAAGACTGAAAAACACGGTGCTCCAAGGACTTCTTTCTCTTCTTCTGTGATGGCTTAGCACAGAGCCTGGCAGTGCAGTGAGTGCTATGAGAATGAGTGAGTGAATGAATCGATATATAGATGCATGGGAGCAAGCCTGTAAAGAGAGCACACTTACTACTATTGGCTGTCTGAAGTATTCGTCCACTGCCGCACCCTGGAGACTGGACAAGTTGACCCCATAGAAGCACTGCTGGTACCTAAAATAAGTAGCACAAAGAACCACCATGCATCTTGCCCCTGACCTGAGTCCCCAAGCCCATCACTGTGATGTGCTGCGAGGCTGCTCCACAGGTCCTCTGTGCTGGCCCTGGGGTGAGCGTTCGAATGTGTGAGGGGTAACTGGTCTATCGCAAGTGGCAGGAAATTGTCTCTAGAAAATCTGCAGACCTGTACCTGACCTGGGGCTGGGGGAAACAGCAGAGGAGAGGAAGTTGAGTTGAAGGAAATTACTTGTGGGTGATTATTGGGAAGGATAATTGGGAGCAGGAAGGCCATTGGGCTTCCTACCCTTGATCTCACGCCCGGCAGGTGGCCTCCTGCTCCACACTGTGCTGTCCAAGTGCTGAAATGCATTTCCTTGGCCCTCTCACTATCCCAACCCAGAGCACAACTTTAGATCTCCAAAGCCTCTTGACACTCCTGCTGTTTTAGAAAATAGATTTCCCTTTTCTATTCTTCCATAGCCACTGGCCTGCACCTTCATGATGGCATTTGCTGTGATGCCTGACACCAAGCAGCAAGCCACAAGTGAGCAAAGGCTGTATCGGGTGGTGAACTGGAGCCAGCTCATATCAGCTTATCACAGCCCACTGTGCACATTTCTTCCCAGGTCCGTGGTCAGTGACATCTGAACTACAGAAACTGGCAAACACTACAGATCACGTCTTCACTCCCCTCCTCCCACTCAGAGAGCCAAAAGAATAAAGCATTTACAAGCACATCACTGGCTCTGTCTTGCCTTTGTGTACCCGCTACAACTCAGACCATGCCTGGAACACAGTAAGTATTCTGTGTCAGCTTGGCTAATGGCTAATCGTCTTGAATATTTAGAAAGGCAATCTAGGGTATGGATTAAGAGTGGCTTTGATTCCAGCTCTGCCACTGACTAGCTGTGTCACTTGGACAAGTCATTTGAACTCTATGTCTTAGTTTCCTTATCTTTAAAATGAAAATATTAATACTTATAGAACCCTTGTAGGGTTCTTGTAAGGGTTAAATAAGTTAATTTTAAAAAAAAAAGCACTTTGAACACTGCTTGGCATTTTGTTACTACTGTTTAAGTGTTGGCTAGTACGCTCTGAACATCACCTTCTCGGATCAGCGCTGGGGACTAGGGTAGCACTTCCCAATCTGAATTTCCTGAGGGATTACTTGGGGGAGCTTGTTAAGAATTCAGATTCCCAGGCCCAGCTCCAGAAAGGCTTGGGAACCTTATCACTAGAGACTAAAAGCCTTTATCTCTCATTAAGCTTCCCTAATAAGGGTGTGTGTGCATGTGTTGTATAGTCTGTGAATCAGATGAGAACTCAATTCATCAGTCCTCACTCCCCCAAACCCATGCTTATCAACCCACAGGGAAGAGAGAAAAGCAAAACAAAACACAGAATCATGGAATAAACAAAAAAATTGTGGTGCAGCCAGAGTTTGATGGAAGGATCAGGTAAAGCAAGGCTCTAAATTAGGAGTCAAAGCCTCAAATGCCACTCCCCACCCCCCAGCAGGAGTGAGGAAGGGCAGGGCTAGTAATATTAAATCAGCAGCCCGTCCTCAGCATGCAAGCAAAACTCAAGCCCCACTGAATGACATAAGGACTCTTCCTGTGCTTGTACCATTTCTCACCTCTGAGCCTTTGGCTGTTTTCCCCTTTACCTAGAATGTTCCTTTCCCTCTTTTGCCCCATTAATCCCTACCTGATCTTTAAGACTCAGCTCAAATATTCCATTTAAAAATTTAAAACTTTGGGGACAATCAAATATTTATGTTTCACTCACTGAAAAGCAGAAGTATTTTCTTATTCATTCCTATATATTTAGCACTTAGCATTGGGCCAGGAATATTGTTAGGGCTAAAATTATTTATCTATATTTATTTATCTAATCAATGAATTCATCAGTGGGTGGACTGGAGGGCTTGGTGTCCTAAATGGCTCTACATGTGGGCAAAGGTACCAATAAGAAGGATAAGGAAATGGAAAGTCATTTGCCCAAGTTTCCTCGTCTTCTGCTTCCACCAAGGGCCAGAGCCAAGCTGGTCCACAGGTAAAGCCAAACCGTGCTGCTTATAGTTTTATAAATACATATATTGAAAACAAGGCATCTATAATCCTAAAAAATCTTTGAAAACAAAACACCATAGGTTTAAATGAACTTTTCAATATTTACAATGAGGATGGGAGTGTTCTCGGGAAATAGCCATTTTCAGAAAAGCCTGTGTAAGGGAAGGAGAAAGGGAAGAGGTCAGGAGGAGAGAAAAAGGAAGAGAAGGAGAGGGTGAGGGAGAAGGAGGGAGTCACAGAGAAAGAGAGAGAGAGGCAGATCCAGGAGGAGAGAGAATTTCTCAGTTAGCCCAGAAGGTCTCAACTTCTTCTATTTTTAAAAATTTCTTGGGAAGCTTTTAAAGAGTGCTGATGCCTGGACTACTTCCACCTCATCCCCAAATTGTGACTTGTTTGTCGGTGTAGTCCTTGCGCCTGTTTGTTGCCAAAACTCAACAGGTGATTCTAAAGTACAACCAGGGTTAGGTACTAAGTCACTCTAGGTTCCTGGCCAAGCAGGTGAAAGGGAAAGCCCCAAGGGCAAAGAGAGCCCTCCACCTGGAAATGATTGAGTTGAAATTGCTTTCTATGTGCTGACTGCAACCCCAGCTCTCAGAGGGGATGCATCTGTGCCATTTACTTCGCATGTTTGGTACCAATTAAAACCCAGCAGCCACAATCAGCATGGTACAAATGGGCACAATTTCTGGGGCAGACGAGAGAGCTACGGGCAAAGAGCCCACTGCCTGGGTTTTAACATTTTCTGGCTGGACCATATTTCATATTTCTAATTCTTAGAAATCGCAACTATCCTTCTGTAATGCATCATAAAATAATTAAAGCAGATGGGATCTGGCATTTCTCCGGGTCTCTTAAGATACATTGTTGGGGGGATGGATGAGAAAACTAATCTGTTGACTTGGGAACGAGGGATAGTTTCCATTGTTTTCATCAGAAATGGGTTTTATTTTCCAAGTTAACTTATGGATGCTTTATGAGCACATAAGTGAACGAGTCTGCGTGCTTTTTCTCTTAAGCTCACATTTCCAATTCCTACCATTCTTCATGTGGGCAATTCTTCATATTTACTACCTCCACCATTCCCACCACCATAATGCATGCAACATCTGGAAAGTCCTGCAAATACCAACCAGAGGAAAGCAATTTTGCTATTAGCTACTCCAAAACATATCTAGAGGTCAGAGAATGAGCCCATGTCCCATCACATTAACTTAATATTTTCCACACAGCCTAGCCTGGAGAGGCATCCAGGAGAGCCTCCTTCTCTGGTCTTTCCTGTGTTCTTGTTGTTTCTCCTCTAGTTCACCTTGGTCTTTTGTCCTTCCTCCTCCTTCCACATCTCCCCTCCCCACCAGTGTCCTGGATCTGTGTCAGAAGGCTGGTGGTACAGCCTTGTGTTCTCTTATAGATGTTAGCTTTGGTCTTTCAGATTCACCAGAGGGAAGATTCTCTAATACAAGCACACCTTTCTCTTTCTAATATGAACACTATCTCTCATAGCATAAGTCAGATATTTTACTTTAATACTAATATTTGCATCTTTATTCTATTCTAACAAAAAATCTCATCTCCATTAAGAAGTTTTCTTCTTTTCAAAAATAAAGAAAACAAGGCAAGGAAGAAAATAGATGAAAGAAAGAGAAACAGAGAAGGAAGATACGGGGGTGGGGGGCTCTACTGTGCTGGCTGAGAATTAAGCAACTTTTGTGTCTTAATGTGTTATGCTCCACCAGAATTAACAACCAAGTGTACACTAAGCTGATGAGAAACGTATGTAACTCCAAGAACTGACAAAAGCAAGGATCAGAGAATGTCACACAGGCCACAAATGGTGCTAAATGTAGCATAAGAATATGGTTGGAATAGGCTGGTGGGGGCTCATAGAAGGGTGAATGTCTAGGAACAAACTATCTTTATTTGATTTCTTATATATTTCTTACATATATCAGGACTTGAGGCTTGGTTGTTTCCAACAATCTTCTTTCTTTTAAAATGAAATTAAATTTTATGTGTTAACTGTGGTAAGAACAATTACATGTGATTTACCCTCTTAACAAATTTTTAAGAGTACATTATACTTGACTATAGGTAAGTTGTACAGCAGACCTCTAGAACTTACTGATGTTGCTTGACTAAAACTATATGCCTGTTGATTAGTAACTTCCCATTTCCATTTCCTCTCAATTGCTGGTAATCACCATTTCACTCTTTGAGTCTATGAATTTGACAATTTTAGATATTTCATATGCATAGAATCATGCAGCATTTGTCTATGACTGGCTTATTTCAGTTAGCATAATGTCCTCAAGATTCATCTACATTGTCACGTATTTCAGAATTTCCTTCTTTTTAAAGACAAAATATATTCTCTTGTATATACATATCACATTTTCTTTATCCATTCATCTGTTGATGGACATTTAGGTTGTTTCCATAACTTGGCTATTGTGAATAACGCTGCAATGAACATAGAAGTGCTAATATCACTTCAAGATCCTGATTTCAATTCTTTGGAAAAATACCTAGAAATGGGATGGCTGGATCATATGGTAGTTCTATTTTTAATTTTTTGAGGAACTTCCATATCATTTTCCATAGCAGCTGCATCATTTTTCATTCCCATTAACAGTCTACAAGCGTTCCAATTTCTCCACATCCTTGCCAACACTTGTCTTCTGTTTTTTTTTTTATAATAGCCATCCTGAAAGGTGTGAGGTGATATCTCACTGTGATTTTGATTTGATACAATTTTCTGCATCAGCAGAATGCAGGCATACCATGGTGGAAGGTGGTATCTGTGTAAAAAATGCTTGCTCATCATGTCTCTGATTTTACTGGTTTAAACGCCAGCAAGGTAGTGTGGTTAATATTCTCAATGTGCTATGTTTATATACTTTTTGTATTTGTAAACATGTTTTTTTTTTCTTTTTAGTATAAAGGAAAGGAAAAAAATGGGTGCATGGACTCTTAAAAGAAATCGAACTTCAGACTGTGCCTCTTTTGTAAGAAGTTAGGGAAAGTCTATGATTCTGTAAAGGAATCCATAGAGCACCTCCGGGTATGCCAAACTCAATCTAGCTAATTGTGGTTGGCCTAAGAATTGGACCTATAAAGCCATAGCAAAGGGAAGAGTGAATCATCCAGATATCTCTTGTTTGTTCTGCCCAGCGAAGGGTTGCTCTGGCTGGGATGGGGAACCTGTGGCCTCCAGATCCCCAAGTGCAGCCCCTCGACCGAATTCAAACTTCACAGAACAAAAGGATTTGTTCTGTAAAATTTGGATTCAGCCAAAAGGCCACATTCAAGGATTCAGAGGCTACATGTGGCCCCAAGGCTGCAGGTTCCCCACCATCTTTTTGGATGAGACTCAGTCCCAGCCAATCCGAGCATCTTATCACCCTAGCCTTGGTGATGGACCCAGGGTTAAGCACCTGACCCAAGGAGAGTCAAGTCTACAACTTTTTTTAAAACTGTGACAAAGGAGAAGTAGAAATGGAGCTATGAGTCTGTAAATCTACATTTCTTGGAAACCACATTGCTGCCATGAGACAAAAGCTATCCAAGAACAGAGCCAAGCTGAGGGATAGAGACCAGGACCCAATGCAAGTGCATTAAAATCCATTTGGGTCTGAGGAGCTCAATCTACCCTCAGACTTTTGAGATATATTAGTCACAAATATTTTTTTTCTTGAGCCATTTTTCATTGAGTTTTTTGCCACTTAAAACCAAAAGTGTCTTAACTGGGAAAAAACCCAGTAAAATAAGAATCCTCATGTACATGTTCTATGAACATAATTCTAAGAGAATAGTTGTGCCCAATTCAGTGAAGTCCTAATTCTGTGAGGACTGTACTAAATTGTTATAGCCCTGAAATAGCCCAGAGGGTATAGAATCAGGCCAGGGGATGGTGAGGTAGATGTCTGCTGGACTTGACAATTCTGTCTGGAAATGGATAGCTCTGATGCCAGAGGATCCAGAAACTGAAATACCACATCCCTGACGATACAGGTTTGATGTGTATGGGCCTGGAGACAGAATATTATAGAAGAGCCCTCAGTTTGACCAATATTACAGAACAAGATAGATAAATATAGAAATTGAAGTTTATTCTAAGAGCAAAAGCCAGATGAGTTCAAGACTTGCAGCTATAAACAGAGATGCAGGGGAAATATCAAAAACAAATACTGGGTAGTTGAGAGGAGATTATAGGCCAAGGAATTACTGAAATATGAATGAGCCTAGGACAGAGGTACATGAAAACCCAGATATGAGTGTATTGGTCACTGTTCCTGCAAAAGTTCTTTCTGATAAACATTTGGTTATATCACATGGTCATTGAAATGTTTTTATTTGATTCACACAGTATTTCTATGAACCAATGACTATAAGGGCTAAATATATTTTTGGGAATGACCAGAAGGTCTACAACTCTAGCTATGCAAAAGAACCTTGAGTAAAAATTTCAGTGTTGGGGCAAAATTAGCCTAGGAACAAATCATCCCTTCCCTTCACAGAATTCAGCAGCTTGTCCATTCAGTTGAATAGATTTTCTTAAAAAATAATGTGTTTCTCAATAGGACTGTGGTCAACAAGGCATTTGATAGACTCAGAGTGGAGAGGAGCAAAAAGGGAGCCTTCATTGCCTGTAGCAAAATTCTACCTGCATTTATCTTCCCTCACCCTTTGGGAGCACACACTTCTGATTTCTGCAAAGAACAGTTCATCAGAGGCCATCCACCACCGGCATCCCCAGTACCACTCAATTGACTCTGCCCTGGTCAAGCATGATGGATACATACCATCCAATCATAATACCCCATAAAAGAAACTGGAAAATATCTTTTGGTTCCTTAGGCGGTATATCACCTTTTAAGTGTCACCTCAGATCTTTCATGTCTTACCTGTCTCTGAAATCCTCATCCATGTGTTCTGCCCTAGCTGTGCCCAAGTATGGGCTCCTTTGGCCCAACCTCACATGGGTACAACAGGACAATGCCTGACCTCGGGCCTGCACCGTGTGCTTCTCCCCTCCTGCCCTGGGATATCCCTGTTGACTTTGGGCACGAGAAGCCATGAGACCCAGAAGGCTAGTTAATGTCTGATGGGTGAACATTTTATCCATGGGGAGATAAAACCAGTGTGTAATTTCTCTCCCATTACTTGTATAAACTGTCCTGAGATGTAGTTCATTTGATCCTTTAAGATGGTCCTAAGAGATCAAGAGATCTCTTGTTGTTTGAGACCACGTGGTAGCCCACTCAGTACTGCACCTTTACATTAGCTCTCCTTCATTCCCTGCCTCATTCTTGTTTCTCCTCATTCTCATTGCATTGGGATTGCATTCCTTAATAAAGCCATAGTTTATAAGCTTTGCCTAAGCCGCTTCCTGGGGAACTCAAGCTAAGACAACTTAGCTTCCTGGTGAACTCAAGCTAAGACAACTGATGTCAGGTGTGGCCCTAGAACGTAGACCCTCAAGATGGTATTACTTACCAGTTTGATGACAGTAGAGTGAGTGTGTAAGGGGGTGACAACACTTAGCTAGTTTCATCATAATTTCTAATGGTCTTGTTGGTGGTTAACTAGGATGAAGTAAAGGTAGAAAGTGAAACATTGGGCTATAGGGTGACTTGAAGTTTGGGAGCAATGATAATAATATGGATTGAGGAGTAGGCAAGCCTCTGTTAACAGCATTGCAAGCTTTGCAAAAGAAAATTATAATATCAGAAGAGCCAACTCCCAACTTAAGGTACACTGTGAAATCCAGAGGGCCTTTCTAGCAGAGTTTAAAGAAATTCCTATCTCCTTGGTATTACAAGGCCTTCTGTGTGAAAATCAGGTATAGAATTTGACAAGCAGAAGCCACATCCTTGAAACTGAAACTACATAATGAAACAGTAATAGCAGAGGAGCTGCAAAGGAGACTGCACACCCAACCCCCACAGGTCTTACGTATCAGAGTTGGGGCCCTGCCAGGGAAAGAATAGGACCATGAGACTCTTCATTTTATCTTTTTAACCCATTTCCTTCAAATTTCTGTGAGAATCCTTCAATCAAACAAGGTAGTTTGTTGCTCATGCTACTATTTTCTGCTCAAAGACCTTCTGGGGTCCCTCTGTTCCCTGAAGCTTTCTCGGGTGGTCGACCTGGGACTGGGATAGCTGGGAGGACAAAGCAGAGAACCCTGAAAACACCTTTCCAATTCCCCTGAATCCTTCAAGCCTGCAGAAGCAGAATTCTCCTCCCTTTTGCCTGGAGACTATGCAGCAACTTCTCCTGAAGCCTGTGCCTTGAAAAATAATTTTATTCTCCTCAAGATCTGCCTCACGATCACTCATTGCCTCTAGGCTAACAGGCCCTTATTGCTGTCAGGTTGATAACTCAAGCACAGTCTGAGCAGTAAATACAATTCCTATTCCAAGAGGAGATAATTTACATACCTAAGAAATTATAGGAGCTAGATAATATTTTCCACTAAGAACCAGGAAAAATTGTATGAGAGTGGATTTTAAGGGCATTGGACTAGGGAGGGTAGAATGTAAGCCAAGAGAGGGTATAATCCATTGACATGGGGCATTCATAGGATTCAATGTCACCATCTGGGACAAGACACCAGGCGCCAGTCCTAATAGTCTGCTGGATGTTGCTTTGAAGTTTGGTCATCATGATGCCCAGCAGTCAGTAAGGTGAAGATTCTAGGAGTTCTGCAGCATAGGATTGAGGAAGGGGTGAGAAATCTCAGGGAGGCGAAAATGCTAGGCAGATTTACTATGGAATCCCTAAGAACATTCAACACGACTGTCTTCTCAGGTAGAGCTCAGGAAACTCTCCTTTCACAAAGGTGATACGGAAGGAACCAGTGAGAGAACAGGGGCATCTTGAAGAAGCTCAGAATAGCTGTCCTTGGTAGATCAAACGCAGTGCTAGGTGATGGTGTCATTAAATTGTGCTCCCAGTGAGCATAATTTGGATGGAATTTCAGAATGTTAGAAGCAGGAAAGCAGTAATGAACTGCAAGCTGACAACATTCCTGTGTCAGGCAGCAAGGCTGGAGTGGTAATCGGGGAACTCTGACCCACAGGGATCTGTAGTGGTTGTTAATAGATCCTAGCATTACTAGAGAGGTGAAATAGATGGACAGTCAACTAGGGTAGTGCTCAATGTGTACAAAAAAAAAAAAATTGCTAGCTAGTGAGAAGAAGGATGATGTCAGCTGTCACAATGGAAAGATTAGGTCCCTCACTCAGATCCAAGTGGTTTATAGATCCAGAGACCTCTGGTTCATGACTGAAGTGGAGACCCAGTCCCCTTGAGGAAGGATTTAGCGGTGCCACCACAGCACATATGGTAAATATTCCCCATTCCTTCTCCAGAGGGACCTGGGTTTCTATGACAAAGCAACTGTGTGGAGGAAGAATATCTAGATTTTTTTGAGGCATGTTGGACAAGAATTCTGAGCTGATACTGATACCAGGAGATCTAGAATGCCTCTGATTAGTGAGGACTAAGGAGGATAGACAGTAAATGGAGCTTTGGACCAAATCCATCTCACAGTGTATCCACTGGTTTCATACCAACCCTGTGGTTATTTCCCCAGTCCCTGAATATATAAGTGGGATAGATATATTCAGCGTCTGGCAGAACCCTTACACTGGTAACCAGATCTGTGAAGACGGGACCCTTATGGTCCAAAAGCATAACTAAGGACCCATCCCTGAAGATGAAACTACCCCATCTCCAGGTAGGTAAGAGTATTATCTTCAATTTATGAATGAGGAAATTATGTCTCAGAGATTAAATTACGCTGACTAACGCTTTCCAGTCAGTAACCGACAGAACCAAGAATTAAACATAGTTCAGTCTGGTTCTAGAGTCTGATTCATCCAGCTTTTAACTATCGCTTATTTTGCTTATGCTTTTATGTTCCATAACTATAATAAATATAATAAGACAATCTAGTTCGATCTCAAACTTCTTTAGAATATTTGGTTGCTATTCTTAATTGATGCTACATGTACATTTTTCTTTCTACGTGAATGCATTTAGAATTGTATTTATTTACAGGCTTTGGTATAAAAATCCCTGAGCCAATTATTTTCAATAATGCTGGTGGTGCCCATCACAAAAGGAAGTTTTACAGCTGGGAATGATGATTCTTCATGACTGAGTCTTACTCTCAGAAGATATTTTCTAGAATCTTAATTAATGAGGGCCAAGGAATCATTATCAAAAAAGAAAGTTATTAACTTCATAGGTGACTGCTACCAGCATCAAAATGTAGTAATCTTGTCTACTAAGAGAGACTTATAATTGGTTATTTGGAAAGGATAAAAGTTATATGTTTATTGTACACTGTACACTAAGATGAATTTTAGAGCTAAATGCAAATTGTAAGAAATGTGAAGTGGAAAAAGTGAAAACATAAAAAGTAGAAGGAAGTTAATACCAGATTCAGGGTAGAAAGAAAGAAACAGTAAAAGAAAATATTGGTAGATCTAGCTACATTAAAAAAAAAACAAACTTTCTTTTGTGGCAAAAATGTAATTAAATCTTAAAATCCTCAATATAGAGAGAATTTTTACAAATCAATGCACTTATCTTCTAGTCAACAAAAATGAATTCAGCAACTATTAACTAGGTTAGATGATCGGGATCCAGCAGTCAACAAAGTAGCCACACTTAGGAAACTTGCAGTCTCATGGGAGAGATAGACAATAAATAAAATAAGTAAAACCACATACTATGGCAGATGGCAACAGTGCTATAGAGAAGAATGAAGCGAGAAGTGTGTGGGGGCTTTCAGGAGGGAAGGGATTGGAGTTTTAATTAATAGAAGGTTTTTCTGGGATGGTGACATGTGAATGAGGGGATGCCAGGAAGGTGGGAGCATGCCTGGTATGTTGGAGGGGAAGGAGGCCGGTGTGAAGAGTGAAGAGACAGAGTGAAGAGACAGAGTAAGAGAGTAAGAGACAGAGTAAGAGAGCAGGTAGTAGGAGACAAAGTCTGGGGAGTAGCAGGGTAGCAAACCAGGTCATGTAGGGTCTTCCCATCCATTGTGAGGACTTTGGCTTTTACTATGCGGAAGGTGGGAAACCACTGGAGAGTTTTAAGCAGCAGAAGAATATGATTTGAATTATGTTCCATCAAGAGCATTTTGGTGGTTGTTCAAAAAGAGGAAATAAGGTAGAAGGCTATTATTGCAAGACTGTAGCATACCCAGGTTTTTTTTTTATGGTTGTTTTGTTCGTTTTGTTTTGCAAAGGTGGGCGGGAGGAGATGGTGTGGCTCAGCAGCTTGCATTTGGACATGTTGAAGTTGAGATGTGCAACAGACATCGAGTGGCGCTGTCAACAGCCCCCTGGACACCCAAGTCTGCGGTTCTGGGGAGAGGTCTCGGCTGAGATGCTAACTGTGCAAGCTGTGGGCATGAAAACAGTATTCACGGCTGAAAGACTGAATGAGATCAAATAAGGAAGTGAGTGTTGACAGAAAGGGGAAGACATCTGAGAACAAAACCTGGAATCACTCCAGCATTTAAAGATTTGGGTCATGAGGAAGAATCAGCAAGAGAGACTGGGGAGTAGGGGCCAGCAAGGTAGGAGAAAAACCAGGTTTAGGCTTCAGAAGTGAAGTGAAGAGAGAGTCAACCGTGTCAAGTGTTGCTGGTAGGAAAGTCAGGGGAGGACTGATAACATATCACATCTGATGACCTTGTTTAGCCTGTTAGTTGTTCCTTAATCTCTCAGCTCAGTCCTTTAAAACTCACCCAAACTCATTTTTTTACACCCCACCCCACTGCCTGCATTTCCACTTCTTTGCCTTTCCTAACAGAAATCATGCAAGCATTCACCACCTGTTCCCTGGATCAAGGCAACAAAAGGCCCAAATGCCAGTAATCTAATGCAG
Organism: Varecia variegata; assembly: GCA_028533085.1. Lineage (NCBI taxonomy): Eukaryota > Metazoa > Chordata > Mammalia > Primates > Lemuridae > Varecia > Varecia variegata. The sequence continues at coordinate 76,148,163 of CM052443.1, forward strand.
AAAAAAGGAAAAAGAATTAGAAAGAAAGTGAAGGCTGTGAATTTTGATACCTATATATTTAAAAAAAATATTTTTTTGTTCGTGGACTAAAAATAAAACCATTCAAATGCACCAGCTATCAGAGAAATACAGCTAAAAATAAACTGGACACAATTTTTTTTTTTTTTTTGCAAATCAAATTGGCATTTTAAAAAGCAGATCCCGTATGGGCAAGACTCAGCAGACATTCCCATATACCACTGGTGGAAGTGTTAATTGGTAAAAACTTTTCTAGAGGGCAAGTTGGCAATATATAAGAATAATTTTTTTATAAGTTCCTTCTTCACACCTTTTGGTACAGTAATTCTGCTTTTAGCAATTTATCATATGGAAATAATCAGAATGCACACCAAAATTTCTATGAAAGGATGTTCACTTTGGTGTTCTTATAAAATTTAGAATGTAGAATTCTATAAGATTCTATATTCTTACAGAATATCAAAACATGTTAGTGTTGTTAGGGAATCTATAGGATTAAAATAGCAATTAAAATAATTTAATATTCAACACTGGAGCTTGAGTCAATAAATTATGAGATATCCACAAAAGAAATACTCTTCAGCAAAGGAATATTTTAAAGATATGAACACATGTCAACAAAATATTGTCAAAAAAATCAAACTATATGTATGATTCTAGTTTTATAAATAAAAAGAATAGAAAAATTTAAAATATGCCAACTGAAATCTTAAAAGTAATTATTTCTGTACATGCTTGTGCTTACTGGGGTTTTTATTCATTCAAAAATATTTATTGCGAGCCTACCACGTGGCAGGCTGAATGCCTGGGATGCATCAGTGAAAAACTGACAGAATTCCTAACTTTGTGAGCTTACATTCTATCAAGAGGTAATAATAAAGAAAGGAATTATATATCTTTTAGGAGATGATAAGCACTAAGGACAAACACAGACTAGAAAAAGAGGGATTGGGAGTGGTGTGGGTGCAATTTAAAGCAGGATAGTCAAGGTCAGTCTCATTGAGAAGGTGCCTTTTGACAAAGACTTTATGGAGTTGAAGGATTTAACTAAGTAAATACTGAGGAGAAAACATTCAAAGTAAGAGGGTCAGCAAATGTGAAAGCCCTAAAGTAGGAGCATGTCAGACGTGTCTGAGGATCAGCAAGAAGGCCTGTGTGGCTGGAGCCAGACGAACATGGTAGTAAGAAACGAGGTTAGAGGGTACCGAGGAATCAGACTGGGTAGAAGCCACTGTAAGGCTTTGGCTCTGTTGAGAACAGACAGATTAGGCAGCTATTGCAATACTCCAGATGAGAGATGGTGGTGTTGGGATAAAGGGGGAACAGTAAGAATTGGTAAAATTCTGGATATGTTTTGACAGTAGAACCAATAGAATAGAATTTATCACATTTGCATACAGGGGATAAAGAAGAAGAGGGCTTCAAGGTTTTTGGCCTGAATGATTGGGAGGATAACGTTGTCATCAACTGAGACAGAAAGACTGTGAGTAGAGCAGGTTTTGGGTGGGAGCAGGGAGCTCAGGAGTTGAATTTTGGACATGGTTAGTCTATGCAAGGGGAGATGTCCAGGAGGCAGTTGGCTATGAAAATACGGAGCTTGGAGGACCTGTCTGGGCTGGAGAGATACACTTGGGGCGAATCATTAGCCTATAGATGGTATTGGAAGCTATGAGAATGGGAGAGCCCACCAAAGAGTAACCATGCATAGGAGAAGAGGTTCAAAGACTGCATCCTCGGGCACTCCAACATCAGGAGCTCACAGAAACGAGTAACAACGAGGGAGGGCTGGCTGAGAAAGTGACCAGCAACACAGGGCAAAAATCAAAAGACTATGGGGCAAAAGAGTGTTTCACATGCTGCTGGTGAGTTAAATAAGTTGAGGAGTGAGACTTGATCACTGGAATTTGCAACGTGGAGGTTATGGGCACTGGTGACCTCGACAAGAGTGGTTTTGGAGAAGGTTGGAATTTTGTTTTTCTGTTTATGTTTTTCCTTTGTAGATGGAATAAGTAGCAGCATGTCTGTACAGCGATGGGGATCCTAACCAAACTACTGTGATCATCAATATCCTCAAGGTAGTAAGAAGGCAGCAGAGGGCATGGTTGGGAGGTCACACAATGACTATATGGAAAACAATCCTCTACTTTGTTGGTGTGGTCTACTCTGCTGCCTAAAATTCCTAACTCTTCAGTCTCTGCTTTGGCTCAGGAGGTGACATTTAAAACACAGACATTCAGGGTCAGCGTAACTTCACAGAGCAATGATCATTATTAACGTAAGCACTCTCCCCACAACCCGCCCCACTGACACACACATACACCAAGAAGCCATTCACTCCCACTGATGAGTCTGTGGCGTGGGATCTCAGAATTGCAGATTGAGCAAAAACCACAATACACTATGAGTCTGTGGTAGAAGAGCCTGATTTGTAAGAACAAATTAGGGGAAGGAAAAATCTTAGCCCTTGACTCACTCCTGAAAGAACTTTGCAACCCAGGAAACCAAAGCACATGCTATTTGCTGCCCCTTCACTAGGATTACAAAGAGAAAAACCCAGAAATAATCAACTTTGCACATCTCTCTGTGTTGGAAGGTTGTGTACACCTCAGCCAAAACTCAAACCTTAAATTGGAGCATCCATCCTCCCCTCCTGGAGCACACTCCTGTGCTCCCTCCTGCACATGCAACATTCAGACACAGATGATATCTGTTCTCTTTCTTCTTCCCATGGGATCAACATTGTCATTTTCCCTCCCTTCTTCTCCTTATAAAAGCCAGTTCTCAGAGAAGAATCCCAGAAGAAATGGTGGTTTAGATCTGGCAGAGGTTTTATATTAGTTCCCATTTTACAAATGAAGAAACTGAGTTTCAGAAGGGTCAGCTAGGCCCAAAAGCCAATAGCCAAGTAAAACTTCAAAAGGATTTGATCAACACATTTATTATACATTGAGCTGTATTGATTGATATGTCCTCTGTCAAAGGCAGGTTCTAACCAAAGCCATAGCCCTGAGTCAAAGGAGCGGATGGTGAAAAGTAGATAGGGAGGGACAGCAGGCTGGAGGATGTTGTCACTTTAGCAGCAGGGTCACCTTTTGCACGTTTGGTATTACATAAGCAGCTTCCTGATTGTCTGACTCTGAGTTGTGAATAGTGGTTCTCAACTGGGGGTGAACTTTTCCCCCAAGGGGACATTTGGCAATGGCTGGAGACACGGTTGTCACAACTCTGGGGGGAAGGTATTACTGGCATCTAGTACATAGAGACTAGGGATGCTGCCAATCATCCTGCAGTGTACAGAACAGCTCCCCACATTATTTGTTGCAAAATATTAATAGTTTTAGAAACTCATGTTTACTCTGAAAAAAATTAAGGAAAGGGTGAGAGAACATTACCAAAAGTTGGCTCTGGAGAAATGTTTCATGTAGAGCTATTCATCAGAAAAGGGGGCCAAGTGGATGTCGCTGAATGTTGGAAACATCATTCCTAACAAGCAAAAGACAACAGATGCAGGAAGTTGACTTCTGTTGCTTTCTGATTGAAGGCTAGCCTCATCTGCCACCTGAGACCAATTCCATTGTTTTTCATTTCAGTTACTATGCAACAGGATAAAATATAATTTTGTCTCAAAACAAGGAAAAACAATTAGGCAGAAGATTGGAGGGTCTATAGAAAAGAACACCAAACCAAGTTACAAAGCTGTGCAATAATGAAAGTTCACTGACTCTTAGGTGAGCCATTCAACCAGGCATAGTTGTATTCTCAGCTGCTGGCTTTTTTCCTTTTCACATGTTCTGTGCTTGGAATTCTGGGTTCATTCATTCATTCATTTTTTTATTTCTTATAAAAACAACTTAACTTTGAAAATAATCAAAATTCCATAATCTATCACATTGTTTTCATTCTCAGGCTTTGTCCATGTATCATGAGATCAACTACCTATCTTCTTCAGTGCTGTTGGGCTTTATGCTTATAAGGATGCTTGCCACCCTTCATGCTGGGAAGTACACACCTGTGCCTTGTTCCTGGCACCTACAGTCATCACAGGAAAGATAGATTATTTGGTGAGCAAATGAGCTCCTAGACTGGCACACCTGAAAGCTGGGCCTTTTTGAGCAGGTAGACCTGGCGATCAGCCTTATTATTCTCATAATTTTAGGGAGAATCTTTTTATAACCATTTATTAAATTACATATAAAAAAGATGAACTATTAACTCTATTTCAGAAATGAGGGTAATCCAAGAAACCAAAGATGCTGTCATTAAAATAACAACAATCATAGCTAAAATTTCTTGATTATGTTAACTCTGCCATGTAGTTTTTTAATGGGATTTCCATTCATTAATTCATTTAATTCTCATAAAAACATAAAGTGGGTTCTATTATTATATATGTTTTATAAACAACAAAACTAAGGAAGAGAGAAATTTCAGTTACTTGACCAAGATCACAGAGCTAGTAAGTGGAAGAGCAAAATCCAGGGAGTTGAATCTAATCTGATAGTCAGTGCTTCATACTTAAACTATGTGGTCTCATGTCTGTTAAAACAGATCATTTTATTTAGAATATTTTCAAAGGTGGTCAGAAGCAAAGCATGATTATAACATCATTCATATGTCTCATCCAATACTCAGATGTTGGTATCAAAACAATAATAATTGCTTGGAGGTTTTTCAATTTCAAGATAGAAAACCTGTGAGTGGAGGTTTTTCCAGGTTCTTGGTGATCACTGGGAGAAAAGAATTTCGAGATGCACCATGGAAGCCAAGCAAGCAGCTTTTTTTAATTGAAAGCAAAGTACATTCTATCAAGATAAAGAGAGCAGGCAGGCTCAAAAAGAGTAGCTGCCCCAGGGGAAGTGGTTTTAGATTTTTTGTAGTCTTACTAATTGAGTGGAGGAATACTCAAGGCTAAGGGGTTGGATTTTCCTAAGAATTCGGGTAGTAATTCCTAGAATTGGATTCCCTCCCATTTTCATACTTTATATGGTTGTCTCAGAACTGTCATGATGATTTCAAGGGCAGAGAAATTTTAAAACCACGATGTAAATGATATTAAAATTAGCCAAAGTTCATGTAAGGTGACAGAGATAGGTGACAACTGGTTGCAGCTGGTTCTTGCCTGTGGTTATCAGCTCCTCTAGTTAGCTCCTGCTTGAGGGTTGTTTACTTTAACACCTGCACCCAATCTGCAATCCCCCCCCCATCCTGAGTCCTGCCTCCTAGTCTCCTACTCTAACAGAAGGATATTAAACAACCTTAGAAAAGTAATATAGATCACTGCTTGTGTAAAGTTAGGAAGCTTCAGAGGATGATGTTGTGAACGTCAACTTAATAGGAATTCCAAGGATATGAAATGAAATGGAAAGGAGGAAATCATCAAAAATAAAATATAAGAAAAATTCCAAGAGTCAAAGAAAACATATTCACTGAATCTCCAGCACAAAAATTTTAAAAAGATTCACGCCAAGAACACTGGAGAGAAGATACTAAAAGTATCTGGAGGAAAAAACTATGTGACTCTGAAGGATCAGGAGTTGAAATGGCATTGGACTTCTCAATAGCAAGACTGGAGCCAGAAACCCCACCACCACGGAAAAAAAAAAAAAATTAAGAAATATTGAGTAAAATTGTTTTAAGTTAAATTCTTAACCAGTCAAGTACTCAAGAACTCAACAAGAAGTAACTACTCAAGCGCCCTTTCTCCAGAAGCTATTCAAGAATATCCTTTGCTGGAATGATGCTATAAATCAAGAAGGAGGAAAACAAAAAAATGGAAGTCAAATTATGGCAGCCGTGAAATAGGGCTGGAGCGCAGCCAGTTCATGTTTGCTAGAGGAGGCCAGAGGACCACAGAATACAAGGGAGGCACAGAGGAATAAATATTGATAGGCATCTGTCAGATCTGCTGGAGCATGGAAACATTTAGCCATGAGTATATGAAAGCTAATGAAAAAAAAAAAAAACAAGGCAATTAACTCCAGGAAAAACAAAAGATTATGTGATAAAATATACATAATCATACACCATCTGATTCAGCATTGAACAATAATCACAACACATTACATCACAATAATGTAAACATTGATTACTAATTTAATCAAATAATGATCTGGGTCCACATTCCCTTATCTTATATTCCGAAATCCAAAAATCTCTGAAAAGCAAAATATTTTTATAAGTTTATAGCAGCATGATTTGATAGCAAAACCTGACCTGAACTGACATGACTCTATTTGTAGTCTTCATTCATTCCACTTGGTATCAATATTCATATGTTTTGTTGCAGAAATATAATGTGTTTCATTATAGAGTGATGCCTCAGATCCCACTGGGGGCCTTAAGTAATACATGGTATATGATCGTATTAACTTTCTAAAGTCCTCCAGATTCTGAGTTCTGAAATGCATCTGGCCCCAAGGGTTTGGATAAGGCATTGAGGACCTGTATAAACTAATTGGGAAAGGGGGTGGGGAGGGTACATCAAGCAGGGAAGGAGCTTCTATGTAGGACAACTAGATTCTCAAGCAGAGAGTGACAAGAATAGCAATATGGTAATTTTATATAGAAATATGTAGGTAAATAATAGAAGAAACAACAAATAGAGTTGAAAGTGATTGCCATCAGGGAGCAGTCCGACAATAGGAAGAGGTGTGGCAGAAGGCTGCTATTTTTCACTATAAGCCTTTTTATTATTATTTGATGTTTTAAATTATGTCTTATTTTGATAGAAAATAAAAATAATTAGAAAAAAATCCATCACCCTTCCCTCAGGAACATAGGCTAGAAAGCTGCTAAATCAGTATTCATTTCTACTTGCCAAGTTAAAGATACATAGCCTGGTATAAAATGTCATATCCATTTCAAATATCTGGGGGAAAAAAGATACCTGGATATTAAGTCTAAATATACAGATTAGGAGAGGCTCAATAGATGCATGTTAATCATCATACAAAAGCATCCAACCATCTGAACAAAATTAGAGGGAAAAAACCCATAACAATTCTTCTTGGGGGTATTGAGGAGGTCATCCAAGCCACTTTGTTCCTTCACTTTCATCCCCCACAGTTTAATTTTATCACATGCACACAAGGTTTCCAAGATCATCCTGAGCTGTTTTATAGCAAGATTGCTAGTGAAGTTCTTGACATTAGGTATACTTTCCCTGAGCTTACTTACCTTATATTTACATGAATTTTTCAGTGGCTATATCTGAATTTTGAAGCATGTAGGAAATTATAGAGAAACTTTAAACTTTACAGGTATGCATGTTGGTGTGTATGAATTGCACTCTTCATTGGATATCAAGGTAGGGAGCCACGAGGTTGGCAATTTAAGGTAAATAAAATTGGGGTAAGGAGCTGAAATTCTCATGAGAGATGCAACTTCAAAAATTGGCCAGCTACTCTCGGTATGTTAATTGAAAATGTGCTGTTGGAATGTGTCTACTCTCTGCAGTGAAGAATGGAAAGTTGGTGTGTGTGCACGAGTTCTGAGTGTAAGCTTCAGTGTCACAGAGAATAGGTTCAAATCTCAAATCACTTAGTAGATGTATGTTCTTACCAAGTTACTTTCCACATTGAGTCTTAGTTTTCTCTTTGTAAAATGGGG
>CM052443.1:76155888-76243855 GCA_028533085.1 Varecia variegata
GGTTCTCACCTGTTTTGAAAGACAGGACAGGTCTTATTTAGAGCCATGGGTGGCCAGAGGCTGACCACCAAAGACCACCAGAGATGAGAGTTGATGTTATAGATATGCTAATCCCCAAGCCAGGCCTTGACAAGAACCATGGGTTAAAGTAACCAACACAAGGCATCACTCATGTTGACTTCTGAGATCCTCTCTGTCTCCAAGAACACAATCACCAGAGCCAAGATGTCTCTGTTTTTTGCTAAAGTATTAGCCCTATCATAAAACTTAGATGTTTGCCCTAAGAAGACTTTGTAACTCATTGTTCCCGTAGATAGAGCTAGTTAAAGAATCTGTAGTAGCCTTTTAGGAGACTTTGACCCTAAACCAAACTGCCTGTTAGTATGTAAATCGGCAACGGGGGCCTGTATCTGCCCTATAAAATACCTGTGTGGAGTTTCAGTCTTGGTTATATTTCCGAGGGAGAAATATATCCATCGGGACACCCTCCTTTGTCTATCTTCATAAACCTTTACTTTATAAACTATATCTTTGGCTCTGTATATTATTATTATTATTTTATATCTGTTTCCCACTATTTTTTCATCCTTTGCGACGACCCCTGCCTGAGAGACCCGGTCGGAGGAAAAACCTCTTTGTGGGGAGCGTAGCTAACTCCCCTCGAACTGGCGAGCCAGCCAGGAGACGCAGAAAGAAGAAAAACCTCTTTGCGGGGAGCGTAGCTAACTCCCTGCACTATTGATATTTGGTATTAGACAATTCTTTGATATAGGGGACTGTCCTATACCCTGAAGGATGTTTTGCAGCATCCTTGCCTTCTATCCACTGGATATCAGTACCCCAACCTGCACTGCTACTGTGACAACCAAAAATGTCTCCAGACATTGCCAAATGTCCCCTAGGGAAGGTTGCAAAATTACTGAGAACCTCAGAACTAACCCCTCAAATAAATTGAAAGCCTTCATCATTCAGACTTTGTAAGGATTTCTCAGAATAATTTATTCAAATTGCTTAGCAGATGCAGTCACTTGATAAGCACAAAAAGCATATTAGATTTGATATTATCTTGACTATGTGCAGTGATCATAGGGAAGGAGAGAAATACAGTAGGAAAAGAATATGTCAAAAAGAACATGCAGACCCCAGAGAATTTCTCACATTCTAGAAAGCCAACATTTGAACAGACTTTAGAGATTATGTATAATAATATGTCATCGGAGGGATGAAGAAAGCAAAGCCAAAGGTCAAGTGTTAGCCCATGTTTGTTATAGAAGAAAGTGATAGAACTAGGACAAAAGCACATAACTTGACCTGGCCTTCCCTACCATATTGAATAATATGCAGCACGCATGGTGTTCTTATGGTTGGAAACTAACTAATTTGTTATGGAAGAATAAGAAAATCAAATAATTGCATATAATAGAAATGCTCTCTCTTCTCTGTATAGAATCAAACATTAGGGAAAGAAGGTGGCAAACCTTTATAAAGAAGTTAGCCTGTTTTTTAAACCAGGAATTGACCAACTTACCGTTTGATTTTAGCCATTTTTTGGAATGAAGGTAACTCTTCAGCATCCTTTCATTGAACGGCATGTATCCCATTGGTTCGGAAATGAACATGTCTACAGCCTCAGGAAGTGAGATTTATTCGATTTTTCCTGGCAAAACAATGATCTTGTCTGAAAGGTAGTTATTTTTCACTAGCACCTGAAAAAGATAAAATGGGGTACCATTATTGGTGTTATTCAGAATCTTATGAAAAATCAGTTTTATCAGGTTGAGAATGTGACAGGAAGGAGAAAGAAATAACATTTGTTTCTAGAAACAATTCTAAAGAAAAATAACTTATTTTTCTTAATGCACAAAAAGTGCATGTTTAATATATATAATTTAGAGTAATACACAGATAAGAAACAAAACACCTATAATCTTACTACATAGAAATAATAACTATTAATATTTTGATGTATACTCTTCCAGACTCTTTACACAAACATACACATATATGTGTATTTAGGTGAGCGTGTGTGGTCTGTGTATGTGTGTATATACATGCACAAATACATTTAGGGGGCTTGTCTTTTTTATTAATGACTTCAGCTTATTTGCCATTGTTCTATCTGCAATACTGATGCCAAACAACTCTGTACAATAATCTCCCACAAATTAATGATCTTGATCCTTACTAAATTATCCCTAGTCTCTTGATTTCAAAAATCAATAATACCATGTTTACTAACCTTTCTTTGGTAGTACATTTTTATAGTCATGTATTCATTTTCCTTGATGTCCTCTATATTCTATTTAATAACTTTGAACTCTTAAAAGAGGGACCCTGAAGAGAAATACATTTATTCTATTTCTAGTGTATTTCTTCCTAATGCCAATATGACAAGGTGATTGAATTATTACATTTATGTCTCTGTATTGTCTGAAAAAAATATTTCCTAATGAACATTTGCACCAGCATAAATATATATAGCATATTCCTTTTGAAATTGTTCTTCCCTGAGACTTTTAGATCTTTGTTCATGGCATGCATATCTGGTCAGAGTCTTCCATTTGTATTTTTGTACCTTGATTCCTTTCTTCATCCTAAATGCAATATACTGTGCATTTGTCATGATTCAGTTGCACCTTCCAGATTCTGATCACTTCTTCAAATAGCTAGGGTATCTTTTCCATTTAATCCTATCTTCTAGGGTGCTGCTTACCAATGCATGCCCTATAAGGTTACTAAATCTCTTTTTCAGTTAACTTTATTTTTTAAAAGCAAGTAATCTCTGATCTAAGGAAGAATAATAAAGAAAAATATTTGAACATGTCATCCATTGTCAACATTCATCCATGCACAAGGACTCTTTGAATTCCATTCTGTTATCGTTCCACTCATAGAAGTCAATCCATTGGCCTTTTATGGAGACAAGGCCTAAAGGCTCAAGATTTTAGTGTCTTGCTTTTCTTTCCGCATTCTCTTCCCAGGACAGTCACTCCATTTGCACAGCTCTAACTCTGGCTCCATTGTGAATGCCTGTCCAAACTATACCTTTAGGTTTGCTCTCTCACCTGAGTTTCAACAGTCGCCTGGGCATTTCCACTAACATGCTTTGTTATCTCCTCAATATCAACAAGTAAACAGCCAAACTTAGCTTCTTGACAACTAATTATCCTTCTAATTTTGCCTTTAAAATCTTTGTAAAATATTGTTTTTTTCTGATTCTGTTTTAGTCACTAATACCACAATCCTCAATGTCTTGGCAGAATACTTAGATCCCACAGATTATTAGTTATATTTTCTTACTTCTACCTTTCATATATGTCTCATTTCCATCTTTTCCATTCTGCCTACATCAGTTATCTAGCTCCTATTAGTGTGAAATCTAAATTTTGTATAATGAAAATAATAATGGCAGTGACTATAGGTTTGAGGATAAAACAAAATAAAACATATTAAAAGCTATGTAAGCATCAAAATTATTACCACATTATTCTTACTAAAGGATACTTTTCATGAAAAAAAGAGAAATTCAGATAAGCAAAAACATGAAAATAAGAATCATTTGTATTCTCATCATCCAGATGTAGGTAGGGTTTATCTCCTAGCAGACATTGAGTGTATCTCAAATCTCAGTATAATACTAGTTCCATAATCTTTTATTCATGCAATATGTTCTAGAACAGTTTTCTGAACTTCTTTAATGTAATGATACACATTAAAAAAAAACCCAATTTTATGATATATTTGGGTAAAAGAAAAGGCTGCTTGCAGTTCAAGACATTTGAGCTGGCGACTCTGGCCATGACTAGCTGCCATAAAGGCAAAGGACATCAATACTTCACTTATTGGGAAGCCCTGTTTTAGTCATCTTTCCATGAATTGTTCTACAACATAATTTTATCAGCTGTATAGTATTCCATAGATGTGTGTTGATTTATTTATTGGATATTTCTATTATTGAACATTCAGGTTATTTCACATATTTCAGATATGTGGTCTCACTCTGTTGCCCAGGCTAGAGTACAGTGGCACAATCATAGCTCAGTGTAACCTTGAACTCCTGTGCACAAGCAATCCTCCTGCTTCAGCCTCCTAAGTAGCTGGGACTTCAGGCATGCACCACCATGCCTGAGTAATTTTTTATTTTTATTATGATTATTATTATTATTTTTGTAGAGATAGGGTTGTTGCCCAGGCTGGTCTCAAATTCCTGGTCTTAAGCAATGCTCCTGCCTTGGACTCCCAAAGTGCTGGGATTACAGGTGTGAGCCACTGTACCTGGCCTACAATAGTATATTAATGCAATTAAGTCTGGGGATATACTTTCTACTGTTTCCTTCAAAGTTAAAGGGTATGGAACTTTTAAGTGTTTCTGATATACACTGCCCCACTGTCTACCAGAAAGGTGGTTCACTTTCTAAATTTCAAGTCCTTTCTAAATTCTGTTTATGAGGTCTGGGGTTGTCCAGATAACCTCTGTATATAAACCTGTCTCTTTCCACAGACCTACCAATATGAAACAAGATGTTGGAAGGGAAGATTTTCTCTGTAAGTTTTGCCGGAGGGATCAATATGATAGGAGATTTAGGTGAGTATAAGGCAGGCCTTATATACAGAATTGATAAAGAATATTCTAGCCTCTTGAACCCACAGGGAGATCAGAGATAATCATGTTTCAAAGAGAGGATTTTATGAGCTGTAAGAAGTGCAATTACTGGTAAAGGTGGTCATACCACATGCCTGGAAATGAGTAAAGGGGCCTGCCAGCAGGTCATTGCATCTTATGACTTCATCTGTCTTTGATCAGTTTGGAAGAGCACTAGATCAGGAATCTGAAGATATAGATTCTAGTTCTACTTTTATCACCAAAAGCAGTGTGACCTTGGGGAAGTCACTTAAACTCTCCAGATTTTAGTTTCCCTCCTTGCAAAATTAGGATTTAAAACTGGAGTTGTTTTAAGGCTCCTTCTAGTTCTAACATTTTATGATTAAAAGAAAGCAAATTTTCTCAAAGTATGTTCCAAGAATCCTTGAATATAAGGGCTTCATGATTCAAATAGTATGGAATTTCTTTATAATACAAACCCCTCTTACAAATTCATAGAGTCCATTAGCATATTAATGGCTTTGAGGAATTCTGAAGAAAAGAAAACAGTTGGCTTGGTTAAATCAAAGACATACAAACTTATTTGAATACTTTGCAATTTTTTTTCATTGAATATATAATTATCTCCCACAGATCAATTTTTAGGAAACAATGAAAATAGTTCTTTGATAATCCTAGGTTTGATTACAATTCCTGGACAGAGATATTTGAAAATAGGACATAAACTCAACCAGCAATAGTGCTGACTAATACACAGGAGTAGGTGATTTCAGATGTAAGACTCTACTGTTTGAGTCAATCTTGCTGACTCCCTTCATCTTTGGTTTATAACAGTCTCAGTACAATTTTTTGCTAGCCTATCACTTCATGTGCCATTCTTCCCAAACTGCAACTCAGTAGAGATATCCTTTCCAGGAATAAATGGACTTCACTATGTCCCCTCAAATGCTGGAAAGGGCCCATAACACAGAGGAGGCTCCCACCACCTACCACATTCACTGCTGCCCAGGTTTTCCCTGTATGACTTGGTCCCTCTCTAACCGTTCAAGATGGAGGGAAATGGAGCCTTCCAAATAAAGGCTCTTCTCCCCAGATTCCATTGAGGTACAAGCAAACCCCCAACATATTCTTGTTTTAATTCTGCTTTCTTGTTATTAAATTGGATTTCCAAAGTCTATGTCAATAGTACTATCACTTGTATCAGCTGCTTAAACACACACACACACACACACACACACACACACTCTCTAGGAGGTGGTGGCAGGACAATGTATCCTTACAGGCACCAGGGTAAGTTCCAAGATAGATCAAGGCAGTAATTTCACCTGGTATGTTGGTGTTCTTGTCTCATTGTGGCGGAGTCTTCATTAAGTTACATGTGTTATCAATGTAGTGTTTATTTATTTCTCTTCACTTTGGAAGTTTAATTAGTCTTAGGGGTTGTACTATACAATAGAGCACTTAATTACAGTCTGTCTTAAATCAATGGAAAGAGCAAGAATTTTGGAGGTGAAAGACCTGGGTGTTAATTTTGGATCCTTCACTTATTAGTTGTGAGACTGTGGAAAAGACACATAATTTCCTAGAAGTCCATTTCTTTGTCTATAAAATGGGAATAATAATAGTACCTACATTTCAATGTTATTTCAAGGATCAAATCAAATGAAAAAGTGTATAGGAATATATAAATCAAAGATAATATAGATTAAATAAAACAAGGATTTAAAGAATATATGATAAAGCAATGGAAGAGAGATTAAAAGTAAGATTTAAAACTCAAGGAAAATAAATCAAGAACCAAAGAAACGTAATTACAGAATACAAAACCATTATTCAGGTAGAGAACTTATTACACTTAAATTATTTGTAACTGTATTAGAAAACCATTTGGCATTATTCAGTAAAGTTGAAGATGCGCTTATAATTTAGAGATATTACACCTTAGAAATATACATTCTAGAGAAATATTTGAACATGTGCACCAGATAACATGTACTAAAATATATATAATAATATTGATAGAAACAAAAAATTTAAAATAAACTAGAAGTAACTATTGACAGGGAAATGAATATGTAAATGGTAGTATATCCATACTGTGAATATTATTCAACAGTGAGAAAAAACTAAAGGCATACGTGTTAACATAAATTTCACAAGCAGAATTTTAAAGGGGAAAAAACAGGTTGCTAAAGAATATGTAGTATTCCTCTTATAAAATTCCTTTTATAAAAATTGCCAAATGTATTCAAAAATAAACTATATCATTTGGGATACTCAATTATTTAGGAAAACTCTTACAGGAAACATAAAACCCAAATGTTAGTAAATTTTGGGAGTGAAGGGAGGAGCACGGAATCTGGTAAAGGCATATAGAGATTTTAATATATGCTTATACTCTTCTTGTTTTAAGGTTGGATTGTGGGGATATGGGTGTTCATTTAGTTATTATTTATGCCTTATATGTATACTCTTTTTGTATGTATGAATATTTCATAATAGAAATTTTAAAACTGTGCTATTAATATTTATAGAAAAGTTTGAGATAATCATATAAATGCAGATTTTAAAAAGGCAAACTGATTTCTGGAATCAGAAAGAAGCTAATAGACATAGAATACAGATTAAAACAAAGCAGCATATAATTAATATCTCAGAAGTATAGAAAAATAAAATAGAAAAACCACTCAAAGATATAGTAAAAGAAACTTTTCATCAAATAAAAAACAAAATTTGCTGACAGAAAAAAATACATAAGGGTCATAGGAAAATTTCATACCATAATAGTAATGTGGATATATATCCTGCTGAAGATTTTGGATTTAAAGAATGAATCCCTTGGGCACCCAGGCAGAAAAATAAATGAGCTAAAAACTAAAAGAAAATCAGGCTGGCATCAGACTCCTCTATTGTCACATTCATTTTAAGAAGGCAATAAGACAATGTCTATAATATTTAAAAAAACAAAAGTCTGGCCAAAAAAAGATTAAATCCAGAGAAGGTATTATTTAGTATAAAGACATTATCATCATCAAAGAACTCAGAGTATATAGCACACATAAGCCTTTCTTCAGAAAATGCTTTACCAAAAAGTAAAAAAATCCACATAATTAAGAGATGAATCTAAATAAATAAATTGGTAATAAGCTATAATAAAAAGACTGATGGCTAGAAATTAATCCATGTAATTATAGAAAAAATAGTAAACAATTGCATGAAGTTGGGTTATATTTGGTGATATTTCAATGGGAAATACATGACACCATGACAATGTAAAAAATAATGTATAGCTAATGAAAGAGAAGGCAGGAAAGGGAGCTAGGAGAATGTTGATGATTTCACCTCTTTCACACGAGTAAATACATTTTTATCATAAGGAGGAAAAAATAATGACTCCAATTTCTCAATGTTTTCCATAACTTTAGAGGAATCTTTTAGGAAGTGATTTATCTTTGGGTGAAGAAGCATTTATTCAAAGTTTAGCAATTTCTCTTCTTTTATCTTAGTTTCTTTCCCTTCTGTTAAATTTTATTTAATTTGTTCTAACTTAATACTTTTTATGTAAAATACCACAGATAATTTTCCTAAATGTATTTTTCTCTAGCTATTCTTTTCTCTATATATTTGCATAGAAAAATGTCTAGAATGCTGTTCACCCAATATCAGTGATGATTATTGTGGGTGGTTTAAAATTTTTCTTCTTTGTTAGATTCTGAATTGCTTAACTTTTTTATAATAAGGTACTATCTTTACAAAAACAGCAAAGTGATTTTTTAAAGAAACATATCTATAAAAGCAGAGATCTAAGCAAATACATCTGTCTCCTCTCATCTCTGAGATTCCACAGAAGTACAGGGAATGATATAAATCAGAAAGAAACCTTAACATGCATGTACATTAAAATTTTCTCAAGGGAAGAGAAAATTTGAGGGAATTCTAGAAAAAAGAAAGCAAATTGGATTGAATTGATGAAGAAAACATAGTATTTTGAATTCCTAAATATAAGAGCTAAAGAAGATTCCTTAAAAGAGAATTTGGGAGTACTGTTAAAATTGTTAGTCAAAAAATGCCAAGAGCCGAAGCCCACGAGACCATCATCTGGGCTGACAAGTTCTCTTCCTCCTCCCTTGGGTATATGGAATATGTGGAGGCTGATATCACTGAGTTTTGTCCCCTGGCTAAATTTCTTAGCACTGCTTTTTTAGTGATAAGCCTCAGGAGAAATCCTAGTGTGGATACTGAAACCAGAAAGATAAAGAGAAAAGGGCTTGGGGTAACTTTGGATTCCAATTTCAGACTCTGAGGGGAGAAAACTATGAGACAGTGCCACCCAGAGTTCCATTCCTAAGAATAAAACTCTTATTTAGTCTTATTTTGGCAGTAGTGAAGGTTCCTAGGCTACCAGGGAGCTATGCATTCATGTACTTTCCAGAGAAACTTACCCATCAACATATCCTCCTGATTTAGGCAAAAGCTTTGGTCAGCTCTCCCTCTTAAGGAAGAGGCCTGTTAGGAAGGCAGACCACACTAACTATCTATACTGAGCAACCTAGACTACATTCATCAACCAAGAATCAGTGACCAAGGCCTTCCAGACACTGAAAGAAAACAAATACCATGAAAGAGAAAGCTGGAGATTAACAAATAGAACAAATCATTCCAAGGGAAATGGAACATAACTATTTTTTAAAAATTACTAATGTTAGAGAATAGGAGAGATTTTATACCTATAAAATGAAAATAAGTTGCTATAAAATTAAGAATATGATTTCTGAACATGAAAATATATAATTCAGTTGGTGAACAGTAAAAGCTTAAGGGCTAAGAGAGAGATCAGTAAGGTAAATCTGAGGATATCTGAGAATGTAGAGCAAATTCAAAGACATAGAAACCATAAAATAATAGTCAAGTGGACATGGACATAATAGTTAAATAGATAGTAGAAATAAATCTTCCCTGGACCAAGTAATTTTTAAAACTATCCACTCTGCTTCATGAGTATGAGGAATATACTTAACCAAGAAGGTGAAAGATCTCTATAAGGAGAACTACAAAACAGTGATGAAAGAAATCACAAATGACACAAACAAATGGAAAAACATCTCATGACTCATGATCATGGATCTGTAGAATCAACATTGTTAAAATGTTCATACTACCCAAAGTGACTCACACATTCAATACAATCCCCATCAAAATACCAAGATCATATTTCACAGATCTAGAAAAAATAATTCTATGCTTCATTCGGAATGAGAAAAGAGCCCAAATAGCCAAAGTAATCTTAAGCAAAAAGAACAAATTTGGTGGCATTATGTTAGCAGACTTCAAACCATACTACAAGGCTATAGTAACCCAAACAAAATGATACTGGCACAAAAATAGAGATATAGACCAATGGAATAGAATAGAGAACCCAGATATAAAACCAGTTATCAATCCATGAGCATGGTAGGGTTTTCCATGTGTTTATATCTTCTACAATTTCTTTTCACAGTGTTTCGTAGTTCTCCCTATATAGGTCTCTCACCTCCTTCATTAAATATATTCCTAAATATTTACTTTTCTTTGATGCTACTGTGAAAGGTGTTGTGTCTTTGATTTGATTTTCAGCTTGACTGTTATTGGCATATATGAATGCCACTGATTTGTGTGCATTGATTTTGCATTTTCAGATTTTACTGAATTTATTTATCAGTTCCAGGAGTCTCTTGATTGAATCCTTGGGATTTTCTAGATATAGTATCTTATCGTCAGGAAAGAGTGAGAGTTTGACATCTTCTGCCCCCTTTGGACACCCTTAATTCCCCTCTCTTGTCTGATCTCTCTGGCAAGGACTCCCAGCACTATGTTGAATAGAAGTGGAGATAGTGGGCAACCTTGTCTGGTTCCAGTTCTGAGTGGGAATGCTTTCAATTTTTCCCTGTTCAGTATGATGTTGGCTGTGGGTTTATCAAATATGACCTTAATATTTTAAAGTATGTCTCATCTATGCCTATTTTGTTAAGTTTTTATCATAAAACTGTGCTGGATTTTGTCAAATGCTTTTTCTGTGTCTATTGAGAGAATCATATGATCTTTTTTCTTGCTTTTATTTATGTGGTGAATTGCATTTATAGATTTGCATATGTAGAACCATCCTTGCATCTCTGGGATAAAGCCCACCTGGTCATGATGAATTATTTTTTTGATGTGCTATTGGATTTCATTTTCATTTGCTAAGACTTTGTTGAGGATTTTTGTGTCTATATTCATGAGAGATGAAAGTGTCCATACTACTTAAAGTGATCTGCAGAATTAATGTAATCCCTATCAAAATATTATCATCATTCTTTACAGATCTAGAAAAAATAATTCTACACTTTGTATGTAACCAGAGGAGACCTTGTATAGCCAAAGCAATCTTAAGCAAAAGAACAAACTGGAAGGTATCAGTCTAACAGACTTTAAGCTTTACTACAAGGTTATAGTAACCAAAATAGCATGATACTGGCAAAAGAACAGAGATACAGGACTGAGAACCCAGATATAAAACCACCCTCATATTGTCATCTAATCTTTGACAAAGCAGACAAAAATATACACTGGGGAAAAAAATCCCTATTCAATAAATGGTGCTGGGAAAACTGGATAACCACACGCGGAAGATTGAAAATGGATCCCTACCTCTCACTCTCACAAAAATCCACTCATGGTGGATAACAGACTTAAACCTAAGGCGTGAAACCTTAAGAATTCTAGAAGAAAATGTTGGGAAAACTCTTACAGACATCGGCCTAGGCAAAGAACTTATGAAGAGCAGCCCTAAAGCAATCATAGCAGCAACAAAAATAAATAAGTGGGACCTGATCAAATTAAAAAGCTTCTACACAGCCAAGAAAACTATCATTAGAGCAAACAGAGAACCTACAGAATGGCAGAAAACATTTGCATGCTACACATCCAATAAAGGGCTGACAACAAGAATATATATAGAACTTAAGAAAATTAACAAAAAAAAATCAAACAACCCCATCAAAAAGTAGGCAAAGGACATGAACTGAAACTTTTCAAAAGAAGACAGAATAATGGCCAGTAAACATATAAAAAAGTGCTCAACATCTCTAATCATTAGGGAAATGAAAATCAAAACCACAATGAGATATCATCTAACTCCAGTGACAATGGCCTTTATGACAAAGCCCCAAAACAACAAATCCTGGCATGGATGTGGAGAAATAGGAACACTCTTACACTGCTGCCGGGACTGCAAAGTAGTACAACCCTTGTGGGAAATAATTTGGAGATATCTCAAAGAACTAAAAATAGAAATACCATTTGATTCAGCAATCCCACTATGAGGCATCTACCCAAAGGACCAAAGACATTCTATAATAAAGACATCTGCACTCGAATGTTTACGGCAACACGATTCACAATTGCAAAGATGTGAAAACAACCCAAGTGCCCATGAATACAGGAGCGGATTAATAAAATGTGGTCTATGTATACCATGGAATACTACTCATCTACAAAAACCAATGGTGAATTAGCACCTGTTATATTATCCTGGATAGAGCTTGAGCCCATCCTCTGAAGTGAGGTATCACAAGAATGGAAAAACAAGCACCACATGTATTTGTCATCAAATTGGTACTAACTGATCAACACTAAGGTGCTCACATGGAAGTAATATTCACTGGGTGCTGGTCAGGTGGGAGTAGGGTGGTGAGTAAATTCACAACTAATGGATGTGGTGCACACTGCATGGGGGAAGGGCAAGCTTGTAACACTGGCTTGGATGAGGCAAAGGCATTATATGTAACCAAAATGTTTGTAGCCCCGTAATATTCTGAAATAATAAATAAATAAATAAAATCATCTACCTACAGCCAACTGACCTTTGACAAAGCAGACAACAACATACACAGGGGAAAGGAAGCCCTATTCAATGAGTGGTGCTGGGAAAACCGGATAGCCACATGCAGAAGAATGAAACAGGACTGCTATCTCTCACCATATACAAAAATTAATTCAAGATGGATAAAATACTTAAATGTAAGGTATGAAACAATAAAAGTTCTAGAAGAAAATGTAGGAAGAAATTCTTCTACACATCAGGCTAGACAAAGAATTTATGACTGAAACCCCAAAGGCAACAACAAAAATAAATGGGACTTGATTAAATTTAAAGGCTTCTACACAGCAAAAGAAATAATCAAAAGAGTGAACAGACAATCTACAGAATGGGAGAAAATATTTGCAAACTATACATCTGATACAGGGCTACTATCCAGAATCTACAAAGAACTCAAACAAATCAGCAAGAGTAAAACAAACCCCATTAAAAAGTGGGCAAAAGACATGAACAGAAGTTTTTCAACAGAAGATAGACAAATGGCCAACAAATATATGAAGAAATGCTCAACATCACTAACCATCAGAGAAGTGCAAATTAAAACCACAATGAGATAGCACCTTACTCCTGTCAGAATGGTCATTATTACAAAGTTAAAAAACAATAGATGCTGGCATGGATGTAGAGAGAAAGGAACGCTTATATACTGTTGGTGGGATTGCAAATTAGTACAACCTCTAAGGAAAACGGTATGGAGCTTCTGCAAAGAAATAAATGTAGACTTACCATTTGACCCAGCAATCCTGCTAGTGGGTATCAAAAAGATACCTGCACTCCAATGTTTATTGCAGTACAATTCACAATGGCAAAGATGTGAGATCAATCTAAGTGCCCATCAAATTATGAGTGGATTAAGAAAAGGTGGTATTCATATACCATGGAGTACTACTCAGCCATAAAAAGGGAAGAAATAATGTATTTTGTAGCAACTTGGATGGCACTGGAGACCATTATCCCAAGTGAAGTACCACAGGAATGGAAAAATAAACACCCCATGCTTGTCCAATAATTGGGAGCTAATCGATGGGCACAAAGAGATGTAAAGGTCATTGGAAATCAAGAAGGGAGGAGGAGGGGAGTGGTAAAAACCTACCTATTGGGTACAATTAACACTATTCAGGTGATGGGCACAATAAAAGCCATGATTTAAGCATTATAAAAGGCATCCATGTAACAAAAACATTTGTATCCCCTTAATATTTTGAAATTTAAAAAAATAAAATTACTTCAATACAGAAAGATTAAAAAAAGTTACTTAGTCCACATCCAGATACAGCATGGCCAAATTGGACAACCCTAGGGATGAAGAGAAAAATCCCCAAACCTTTCAAAGTTAAAAACAAAATCATACTAGCCTCAAATAAACAAGAATCATACTGAGTCCAGAAATCTCATCAGAAACACAGGACATTAGCAGATAAGGAAGCAAATTCTGAGGGAAAATGATTTTGAGGCTAAAATTCTATTCTATACCCAGTCAAAAATCTATAAAGTGTGAAGGAATATAAAATATTCCAGATATGAAAAACCTCAAAGGTTTTTTAATTGTGTATGATAAATGACAAAATACAAGAAAAAATATAAGAAAAAGAAGCAGTGGCCACTTGAGTATAAATTAGAAGAAGTGAAGAAATTTGATAAAAACCAAGAAGTTTATCCATTTTTGATATATAGAACATTCTTCTTGGAGTGGCAAGGGATAACATTTCCTTTTCTATGGGTCCAATGAAACTATTATACTTGGTTACCTAGTTACCTAGTAAAAGATATTTATATAATCATTATATTTAATAAGATTTTCTAGGAATTTAAATTTTCGGAAGCAACCTACAGACAAAGCATTAAAGATTTAGTGAAATAGTCTGTATCCTGACAATCTAGAAATAATATAACCAAACAAAATTGGGAGTTGGACCAGGAGAGGGAAGTTCCTCTTCTTTTATACTGGGAGTCAACAGTATATCCAAATTGATAATTCAGGAAATAGAAATATGGGTACTAAGATGTAAAGTTATCATGGTAATCAGCTGAAGAACTAAATAGACTCAGAATGGTCAACACCAGAGAATATGGTCAGGCATGAGTAGCATGGGTGGGGGATGATTACTTTTTATTTTAGACCTTCCGATAGTGTTTGAATCTCTTTCTCCATGTGTAAGTATTTACTTCAATTTAAAAGAAAAGTCAGAAGTCCCCCCAACAGCAGCATCCCTAACCAATCCTATCATTCTCTCCTTTCGAGCTCCACTCCTTAGTGGACAACTCTGAACATCTGCTTATACATTATAAAAAGCAACATTAACCTTATTGTTAAAAAAAATTAATGGCTTTATTTCACTTAAATAGAATATGTAAGCTAAAGTTCTCTGCTAACTACCTGTGCTGACGCCCTTGTTTTAGAAGTCTCTAGTCCTAGAGGAGTCAGTGTCCAGATGAAGGGCATGCTACACGGCAGTGGCAGACTTGGAGGAAAGTGATTCCATGTTTCAAAGTGTTTACACCAGTTTAGTTCATGACCATGACTAAGCATTATGGCTTAGCTGCCTTCTGAGAAGGGTCTGAGGGGGAAGGTGATGTGGTCACTGTCTCTCTCCCTCTTTCCTTTCCCTCCCCCGGTACATTCCTGCCCCCTTCCTGGAATCCAGGGCATGGCTTAGCACTGCACAGGACCCCTCTTGGCCCACTGGTGCTGGACTGTCACCGTGCAGCAAATACAGTCCTCTGAAACCTGCTGCCAAGAAAGAGTGAATGGGCCCCTTGGAGGAGCCAGCCATGGATATGAGCACAAGAAACCTCTGCAAACCAGAACTAGCAGGCAGGGCAAGGAGAACAACACACAGACAGTGGGAAAGACGGAGAACAGCAGGTGAGGGAGACAGAGCAGAAGGGAGAGAGAGGCAGAGATAGTTACTTTTTCTTCCCTACTTGTCTCCACGCTAGTTTAAGGGCAGAGTTTGAGGAGTCCAGAAGGCTGCTCTGTGCTGAGCAAGTACATGCCCCTTTATCACTGCAGAAACTCCAAAGGTGACAGAAGGAAGTCACATGAAGCTTTCATGAGAGAAATGCTGCCAAACCTATAGTTTGGCTGCCAGCAAAACACCACACTGGCAACTGTAATATATATAGTATTTTTCCTCTGATGATGTTACAAACTGCTCAACAACTGGGGAGAAAGAGCATCAAGGAGGCAGACAAGCTGTCTAGGCTTGGAAAGGATGTTTTGAGAAAGTTATCATGTAAGCACCAAGAAACATGCAATGTACATGGAAGCAATTCACAGAAGTGGGGTGTGTGTGTGTGTGAGGGTGCCCGTTTGTATATCATATTGGCCAGCTTATTTGCCCTCTACTGGAAGGTTAGCTCTCCCCTGTATACTGGAAGTATCTGATATCAGAGCCCATGTCTACTTTGCCCATCTAGTAGAAATCCTGGCACATCAAAGGGATCTAATAAGTATTTTCTAATGATCTCAACAAAGGTGACATGGTGGCCCTTAGAATTCAATTTTTCATCTTAGTTTGGAAAGTTATTACCAACACACTGGGACAGTTCAAAGAGAAAAACATCATTCTCTGCCCTTCCCTCTATGTTGGACCTCTGGGAGCAGGTAAACGGAGGGAAAAAGGAATTTCTTGGATATTCTTTATGTCTCCCTAAATGCTGGTATACCTGGCAATGGGGAGAGGAAAATCTAGGGATGTCAGGAAAAATTTTTTAAGTTATGAAAGACTTTAAAATGAACAAAAAGTTACTTTGTGTCCTGTCTAGCATACTCTTCCAGGTTATTTTCACCTTTCAGTTTCTTTAGTCTGCATGTAAAACCAATAATAATGTGAATAATTCTAGTCCTTATAAATGGAAAGGAATAGTGTCTGGTAGAATGCAATTGATTATTGACCTATGGATAGACTAGTCTTGTATCTATTTGAAAATTCTTTTCAGCATTCCTCATTGCCTATATATGTGGTTCTTTGAATTCTCCTTTGAGCACGTTTGACATCTTACTGTTTCACCCATTAATGAGTTAAATACAATATTTGACACATGTAATATTTATATAAGAGCCATGATTTTACCTTTTAAAAAATTTCCCCTAGCATTTTAATATAGCATCTTCATTTTAGTTCAGGGATTTACTTTATTCTGTTACCTCTTCTTGACTCTTTTCCCCTCCCTTTTTCCTAATTTTTTTTTGTGTGTATTTATGATATAGTATAGCATAGTGGTTGAGTACTTGGTTCTGAGACTAAAGACCTGAGTTCAAGTGTCTGCTTCCACACTTCCTAGTAGTATTGGTTAAGTTAATTAACCTTACAGCCTCGGTTCCTATATATGTAAAATAGGAATAATTTTAACACTTGCTTTATGGATCTCCCTGAGACTTTTAACAAAATAATGCACGTAAAGTGATTACATATTGTTTGGCAAATAGTTAAACACACAATAGATGCTAGCTACTATTCCTTCTTTTTTCCTGTGGTAGGTGAGCCAGGCTATTAGTGATCATTTTTCAGCAGGAGTAGGAGTGTGCACGTAGGCAGTTGGTCAAGCCACTCGGCAGCAATTCTCCTTGACCATAGGTTCTCCTTTCTACTTTTTACCCAGAGAATCCAAATTACTTTCTACCCATGTGGCAGCAGCTCCTTGCCCATCCAACATCCATTCTTGCCTTTTAACGTATTAATACAATGACTATATTACTGGGGGAAACAATGCACCAACTAAAATATTTCATCTCCCACCCTCTCTTGCAGCTAAGCGTGGCTACTTAGTCCTTTCTACCCTATGAGACGTAAGCATGTATTTTTGGGAGGGACGTCCAGGAAGGTTCCTTAAAAGGGGAGAAAGAGCTAGGGAAAGTCATTTTTGAGTCCTCCCTTTCTCCCTCCTTTTGCCAGGAACATGGATTTGTTGACCGAAGCTCCAGCAGCTATCTTGAACCTTAGGTGACCTTCACGTTGTTAGCCATATATTGTACAACGATGGTGTCAGAAGAGCCTGGGGCTTTATGAATTTTGTGGGGCTGCAACAGTGGCTTAGGCTCCCTCCTTCAGACTTCTTTTACAAGAGATAAAAAAAAGCCCTTGCGTGTTTAAGCCAGTGTTAATCTGAGTTTCTGTTAGATGCAGCTGAACCAACAGACAAATGTTGGGTGTCTTATTTAGCCAAAGGGGCCTCTTCACCATGATAGTCATAACAGAACCATGTGGTTTGAGAACTCAGACCAATTTCTACCTGGGCTCTAAGAGAGCATGCAGTGCTAGAGGACTGGTGTGGAAGAGGGAAGAGCCTCCTCTTCTACCTACATCCCCCTGCCCTTTGATACAAATGTATAAATTTCCCCACTGGGGACTTTTTTCCCTTCCAATAGCGATTTTTAGGGGTCAGAGGACTGGGAGTCTCCAGCATAATTTGCTTTAGAGAAATGCTAATTATTAGTATATCAATTAACTTCTGATTTGCCTCCTCTGGGCAGATAAATCAACAGTATATAGTTATATAATTATTAACTAAAGGTATAGTTAGGTTATATGATCATACAGTTATATGATTATATTATGGTGGCTTTGCTTTTGATAAAATCAATGGTAACATTAGACTTCAGTTATGTTTATAGTTAGTGGCTTTGCTTTTGGTAAAATCAATGATGACATTAGACTTTTACCGTTCACAAAATGTGTTCCCTTTATTTTCTCATGTGTACCCACAACACTGTGAGAGGGGCATTATTATTATCTTCAATTTATAGATAGGAAAACTGAAATTCAAATTGATTAATTCTATCGAAGTTACTCAGTTTCTTTATGGTAATGGGTCAATAAAGAAGCTCTTAACTGGGTTTTTTAATAGCAAAAGTGATTTTTAAAATTTTCATCAAAGGACTAGTTGAAGTTAGAGCTTTCAATAATATAAATGACTACCAAATTATATGCTTGACTTTGTTGGTTTAGAAGTTATAAAAATAATGTAAGTAAACTGGTTGTAGGCCAAAACAAAATAAGGCACTTTGTTGGAAATATGAAATATATGTCTGTGAAATAATTCTGACAAATCAATATTTCAACAATTTAAATATGAAGGAATTGGGATTATTTGGATTTTACTTTCCACCAAATATTATATGAATATAAAAACCATCCTTGGTTTTATCAAACCTCAACTGTTTCATCTTCTTAAATGGTTTCTCCTCAAATGTGAAATTCAGCTAATTAGCCCACCTCCGGCTTTAAGGGCAACCAGTGACTTGGGAAAACCTAGAAGCCCAATCTGCAGCCAGTTCCGCAGAGCTTTGATGAGACAGCAGCTAAGTAAATGGAATTGCTCCTCCATAGTGAAGGCTGATAAAATGCATACGCCACAAAAATGTGGCCAAGGCATTCTGAAATTTTTTTTCTCTATGTCCTTCTCAAGAAAAAGAGTGCCTAGTCTGAGAAAGCTGCTCATGAAAAAATCATGTTTCTGAAAGGTCAAGCAAGCAGCGTTAAGAATGGATGGAAATATTTCATGATAACCAAGAAATGATCTAAAGAAAAGTGTTATTTCACACGGAACCCTGTGATGAAGTGAATGTAATCGGGGATTAATAGAATAAACACACTGTGGCAGTAAGGCTCTGGGAAGAAACTAGGTCTGAATAAAAACACACTTACTGCAAGTCTTATGAATCTCTGCCTCTTCAAGTCTGGGTCTTGGCGTGTGCACATCCTTTTCCATGCCACCTCCCTTAGGTTACAGGGGTTGTTCAGCAAGACTGAGGTTCCAGAACTCATTCCACTGCCACATTCCTTCTTGCTTTAGAGAAAGATCCAGTCACGATTTGGGCAGAGTGACCCAGATCACTTCACCCTTACAAAGCATCTTTCTTCCAAGGTGACGAAGACAACACGTTGCCTCAGTTAAATGTGCCAAAGATAATTTCATCACCATCCAGTAAGTGCTTTAACTGACTTGCTACCACCTCAAAGCATTTCAGTGAGGTCTGGTAGAGAACTGACCAGCTGATGTATTTCTGGAAGTTCCTCCCTTGTTTCAGTCAGTTATCAGGGACCTCAGACCTCCTGTGAAGAAGCCCTGAGTTAAAGGGGAGGTCCGGGGTGCTTTTCACTTTTTGTGTTCCCTTCTCTCAATTGGCATTTTATGCCAAGACTTTACAAAGACGTACACGCATAATGATGATGAATAGTCTTCAGTCTTGCACATGGAAATACTTCTTTCCTGAGCCATTAAGATAATTTCTCAGAATGAGAAATAGGGTTGACTCCATGCGCTTGTCTCTTGTTTCATATGATTCACTTGTAAAGCAAGATCAGGGTCTCATGCAAGCCTTGAGTGCAGTTTGAGACAATAAAATCTAGAAGATACAGATATTGGCACTGAACTCCAAGAGAGTAGTGAAATGGTGGGCTGTCAGAAACTAGAGTGAAATTAACTCCGTAGCTTGGAGACAGAAAACTGAGGGTCTATAGGTTTATACAATGGGGTGAAGTGGAAGCATGGACAGGACCACAAAGAACACAGTCATAGTTCAACAACTTCATTGCACAAAAGAGGAAACTGAGACCCATGACTCCTCCATTTCAAAAATCGAATGAGCAACCCAGTCGAGGCTAGAAGCTGAAGGCACTGTGCGCCATGCAAGTGTTTTCTCATTCTCCCACTTGGACTCCCCTGTGGAGATGACCTCCACCACTATCAGAACAAGAGGAGAATCTGAGTTGCTATAACAGTAAGGAACCAGATTGCACCTCATATATTTGCTCAATGAACAATTGCACATTGTTTCCTTGTCCTTGCTTTATGTAGATTAATTCAACCACCTTCTCCATCATTAGTTGCTCTTCAGACCAGCTGAGGAATTCTCATGCTGATTTATTAGTCTCTACTGGGCTGTGTTCCACATAATTTTCAAGCAAAGGAGAGAAAAGATTTCCATCAGCTAGGAAGTCTTGTGAAGCACAGAGGTTAAAACAACATCTCCCCTGAATAATACATTTAAAAAGTCACCCAAAGCATGTTATTCAATCTGGCACCCAGATTTAAAGATTGCCAGATGGCCCACCCAGGCCTCTGAGGAAGAAATATCACATTGCTCTTCCTTTCTTTATCCTGCTTTGCACTGATAATATCGCAACTGAGTGGAGAATCACAGAACTGCAGCATTCAATTATACCAATAACTAAAGGTAAGATGCTCAGGCCGAGTGCTCTCTCTTTACCTGAAGACCAAACAACATTTGCATATGTAATACCAAATTTCCTGAGCATTTCTAAGAAAGCCAGGAAACCTCAGGGAGAGACCAAAAAGAGGAGGGGTTTCAAATTCCTCCCAGGGCAAGCCTTTGGGATCTAACTATATGAATGGCATGATAAAGCCCTATCTACCAAATACACTATCTCACAAACGCAGACAGACTTTCATTTCCAGCCCCAGTATCACTCTGAATTATCTCTGCCTCGTATTTAGTTTAACCAGTTCAGTTCAAAGATTATGTACCTGGCACAAAGTGCTCTGCTTATGTTATACTACAAGTGATACCACTGTATTAATGCATGTGACCAAGTACAGTCCCCACCCTCCCCACCTACAATAGGTTAGTGAAGGTGACAGATATATACCCACCAAAAATAACAGCTAATGACAATGCAGGGGTTACTCACACCATGGACTATCTTAAGTGCTTTACATATATCAATTCACTTAATTGTACAACCACCTCATAAGGTAGGCTATATTATTA
Organism: Varecia variegata; assembly: GCA_028533085.1. Lineage (NCBI taxonomy): Eukaryota > Metazoa > Chordata > Mammalia > Primates > Lemuridae > Varecia > Varecia variegata. The sequence continues at coordinate 76,177,126 of CM052443.1, forward strand.
TTCTATCTTACTAATGTGGGAACTGAAACTAGGTAATTTGCCAAAGGTCACTGTTATTGGGTTGAACTGTGTGCCACCCCTCAAATTTGTATATTGAAGTCCTAACCCCCAGTATCTCAGAATGTGACCTTCTTTGGAAATAGAGTTGTGGCAGATGTAATTGGTTAAGTCATACAGTAGTAGGGTGGGACCCTAAATCCAATATGCCTATGTCCTTACAAAAGGGGGAAATGTGGAGCTAGACATGCACACAAGGAGTACAGCATGAGAGGATGAAAGCAGGGATTAGCATGATGCAGCAGAAGCCAAGGAATGTCAAAGATTCCAGCAAACCAGCAGGAGTTGGGAGCAAGGCATGGAACAGATTCTCTTTCACAGACCTCACAAGGAGCCGACCTTGCTGACACCTTGATCTCAGACTTCCAAGCTCCTGAACTGCAATGCAGTAAATTCCCGTGTAAGTCACTCAGTTTGTGGTACTTTGACATGGCAGTCCTAGCAAACTGAAACAGTCACCCAGCCCATACACAGTGAAGTCAGAATTCAAGTCCGAGCAGCCGGCTGGCAGGGTCTGCATTCGTAATCATTTCATCAAACTGCTTATATCACTTAAGGTGTTGAGCTAGGTACCATGCACTTCTCTACACACGAGGCAGAACATGAGAGACACAAGAAGGGACAGAGGAACCAAGTTCAAAGAAAGATTTTGATCTACATAATTCAAAAAATATTCATTGGGTAAGCATTTGTTGAAAATTTACAAATATGGGGGCTTAAAAAGTGTGAAGACATGTCTCTATTCTCATGGAACTTAATAATCTTGTGGGATCTCTGAACAGCTAAATTAAAATACACTGAGTTAGGAAGACTTTACATCAGAAGTGCCATGTTAGTAAAATCTGGAAGGACCATGAGCTCACCTGGTAACAATGTGGAGAGAGAGGGTTTTGAACAGAGAAAGCCAGGTGTGGAATGTCACAGAATCACCAACTAGAGACAGGCGAGGACGGGAATGCCCAGATTTTGAATAAATCGTGCAAGGCTGGGTTAATGCCCAGTCTACCTTAGGTTCTTGTGCCCCAAACAGCTAGAAAGTAGCCATACGCTGTAGCCTCTTTTGTCACTTGACTTGTGGCTCTCATTCTGTTTCTCTCTGGCTGCCTCACTCCTTAGATCCAAACCTTAGCTCCTGAGGACCACCTCAAGCCTGCCGAGTTTTTCGCCTCTGCATTGGAGGTTTTCTTGGCTTTGTCCCTTGGCTTTTTCGGGGGACACTTTAGTTCTTCCCTCTGGCTTCCGCCTGGCAGTTAGGGGCCTGGTCAGTCAAATCTGCCCTGGACCAGGCAGTTAAAGGAGGTGAAGGGGCCAGGGCACCAGTCGGGGTGAGGGGAGGGAGGCAGGCTGTTGTGGGTTGAATGGCATGCCCCCCAATTTCCTATGTTGAAGTCCTAGCCCCCAGTACCTCAGAATGTGGCTGTATTTGGAGACAAGGTCTTTAAAGAGGTAATTAAGTTAAAATGAAGTCATTAGGGTGGGCCCCAAGTCACTATGACTGGTGCTCTTATAAGAAGAGGGAGATGCAGAGGAAAGACCGTGTGAAGACACAGGCGAAGGAAGGCCACCTACAAGACAAGGAGAGAGGCCTCTGAAGAAACCCATCCTGTTGGCGCCTTAATCTCGGACTCCCAGCCTCCAGAACTGCGAGAAATTCCTGTTGTTGAGGCCACCCAGCCTGTGGGACTTTGTGACGCAGACCTGGCAGACTAACACACAGGTGATAAAGGAAAGGAAGGGAGAGGGACATTTTCCAGTGGACCCTCCTGCTGCCAAAGCAGGATCCTGGAACGAAGCAAAGATCAAGAGCCAGAGCCCTTCTAGAAGCCAGTACTGGGGAAAGGCCCCCAGCTAATTAAGGTTCTGAGAAGTGGGGGGCTCATGGAGAGACAGATCCCACCTCACTGTCCCCCACTCTTGCTAAACAGACTGAAATCAGTTTCACCTTCGAGACTGCTGTCACAATAGGGTTAAGTACGATTCCAGACCCCTTCCACTCTCTTTTCAGAAGCTGTCATCTACCACAGATAGAGTTCAAGGCCTACAAATGCAACGCTGATGGAAAAGGTCAAATTCATTAACACAAGAGTAACCCAGTTGATCAATCAACAAGAGAAAGTGACAATTATTTCTTTTTCCCTGTTTTGATTAGAAAAGCAGGAGACGCTGGGAGCTGGAAGTGGGGCAGGGTTCACAGCAGTGATGGACACAGTGTGTGCGTGCACACGTATGTTCATGCATGTATGTGTGCGTGCATGTGTGGCTGTGTACAGGGAGATGACTACAGGAATGGTGCCTGGAGACACAACAGTCAGATTTATAAAAATTCTGCCTAGTATTGGCCTTATTTACCTTTGGCAGGGTCATTTTGGAAGTATTTTAGTTGCACTCACATATGCAAGCCGCTGGGCTTCGGAGGATTTATGAAGATTTCTTTTGTGACTTCATTATAAAGGCACTTCTTTCCCAAGGGGTCCATTCATCAAGGTATCACGGCAGTATGCTTCCTGCCTTTGGCCTTGCCGTGAAAGCCCTTTCAAACAAACTGTGCACAGCTGCAATGCAGAGCGTGCTGCCTCGAGCACATGAATTAAATTAAACATCATTCAGTAAGTGTGAGAAAGAGGCTGTCAAGGCATCAGGAGGAAAAGTGAAAAATTCAGTCAATTTGTCCTGATCCTTCCTTGACATAATCTGCATATGCGGAGCTATCGGGATCTGGTTGGAGTGGAACATTTCTCCAAGATAGAGGCTGTGTCTTATTCTTCTAAAATACCTCCTAGCACCAAGCCGGGGACATAATGGCACTCAGAACATACGTACTGCAGAATTTTTCACATTATAGCTCTATAGCTATGGTCTTGCAGATATAGCCTCATTCCTAAGTAACAAGTACCACTTCTAGGTTTAATACTAAACAATTTTTGTCATTGACTTACTTCATTTGCAGGTAACCTCTTGCCTGTTTATTGCAACTTTACTTTCACCTAACTAAGTGTGTAGAACAATAGTTGCCTGCCACCAGCATTAATTTACTCTAGTAAATCATGTGGCTTTTTATTCAACATAAAAAGAATAATAACAGCAATTAGCATTTGGACAATGCTTTGAAGTTTACAAAAGGCTTTCACACGCTTTATCTATTTAGAGTAGGGTAGGCATGCGCTCAATCCTTTAGTCAACTTCACCTGTGCAGCATCTATTCTTTCTCTGGTAAATTCTTAGTCTCCTATTCTGATCATGAGATGCTAGCTGGGCTGCCAATTACAGCCAGCTTTCCCTTCTGTAGCCACAGAAGTGGGCGTGTGACCCAGGTCCAGGCAGTCATGGTTCTCCCACGCCTCTGACAATAATGATTAGACACGTAGGCAGGTAGGCTAATCAAAATCCTTCCCCAGAATTTTTTCAATGTAGACCTGGAGATTGCTTTCTGAGTCATGGATCTGAAAGCATGGTATTCGGAGGTTGTCAGTGGTCTTTCCCTCCACGTGAAGATGGGCTGTCTATAGTAAGAGAATGGATTCAACATAGAAGAAAAAAGAGCTAAGGTGGGGTGAAGGAGAGAAAAACAGAGGGGAAAAAGGCAGAGAGAGAGCAATTTGCTTGAGTTGCTGGTTCTTCTCTGGACTGCCTGGTTATGTGATCCAATAAATTCTCTCTTTTTTTCTTAAGCCAATATGAGTTATCCTTTTGCAATTTGCAACTGAAAGCCTGGCCAATAAATTTTACAAAATCAGACTGATGTTTGAAGATGAAGAAACTGAACTGTTTTCTTGTTCAAATATTATCTTCCCTTCCCCCAGGTAAAATCATTCTTTCTTGTTCCATTCATATCAGACTTGGTCACATAACTTGTTTTAGTCAATAAAGTTAGCCTTAGCCACAGACATGTCTGTGAGACAAAAATCTTCTGTTGTTTAGGCCTGAGGAATTGGAGTCCTTTGTTACTGTGGCAGAACCTTGCCTATCCTGAGTAATAACACCTACATTAAGTGCCATGACATTATCAACCTCAGCTATTTGATTCCAAGTTCTACAGTTCTTATTTATGCTAAACCAGGCTGCTGCTAGCAAATCTAAACTCTCTTGTTTTTCAGAGCATTTCTGAAAAATAAAAATCACACCATCAGGCCGGGCGTGGTGGCTCACGCCTGTAATCCTAGCACTCTGGGAGGCCGAGGCAGGTGGATCGCTCGAAGTCAGGAGTTCGAGACCAGCCTGAGCAAGAGCGAGACCCCGTCTCTACTAAAAATAGAAAGAAATTATCTGGCCAACTAAAAAAAAAATATATATATATAGAAAAATTAGCCAGGCATGGTGGCACATGCCTGTAGTCCCAGCTACTCAGGAGGCTGAGGCAGTAGGATCGCTTGAGCCCAGGAGTTTGAGGTTGCAGTGAGCTAGGCTGATGCCATGGTACTCACTCTAGCCTGGGCAACAGAGCGAGACTCTGTCTCAAAAAAAAAAAAAAAAAAAAAAAAAAATCACACCATCAAAAAACAAAGCAAAACAAAAAATCATGGTCTCATGGCAAACCCTAGGTAGAGCCAGGATGACTGATATAAACTAAAATAATAACAATGATAATATTAATAATGATAACCACTAATATTCACCTCCACTGAAAGATTACCTTTATGAAAACAAGGACCTAGGATGTCTTGCTCACTGTTTTGTCCTCAGAAGTCAGTATAGTGCCTGCCACACTGTAAAGCTCAATAAATATTATTTAGCGTTAAAGGGAACAGTTACTATTTGTCAGACATTATGCTCCATGCTTTACCACATTCTCATTTTATTCATTTGCGCAACTGAAATGTATTGTGCACCTCCTATGTGCCAGGCATGGTTGTAAAGAGCAGGACAACACAGACCAAGTTCCTGTTCTCATGCTGCTTTAGCCCTAAAGCTGGTTTTCTCAATATTAACATTCTGAGCCAGATCTTTTTTTTTTGTGGGGGACTTTCCTGGGAATTTTAGGGTGCTTACCTACATCCCTGGCCTCTATCCCTTCCCTCAGCATGACAAACAAAAATGTTTCCAGACATTGCTAGATGTCCCCTGGGAGGCAAAGTCACTGGGTCACCAAATTGAGAAGCACTCACTGGGCTAGTAATAGGAGACAGACAAGCAGGCTATTGATTTGAAATGTGTTAGATATAAAAGGGTCAATCAAAATAAATCAGGATAAAGGAAAAGAAAATGATCCAAAGGGAGGTACTTCTTTAGATAGAGTGGTCAATGAAGACCTTTTAAGTGAACATTTGAAGAGATCTGAATGCAGTGAGTGTGTGCCAGCCCTGTGGCTGCCTGGAAGAAGTTTCCTGGAAGGGGGAGCAGTTAGAGCAAGGGCCACGTGGTGGAGGTGTGCCAGAGCAGAGTGAGCAAGGGAAGCGTGGTAAGAAACAGAAGGAATGGAAGGCCAACTGCAAATGGCTCTGCAGGCCACAGTGACGGCTCTGGATTTTACCCAGAGTGGAATGGGAAACCACTGGAAAGTTCCAGAAGAGAAGTGTCAGGTTCTAATTTTAGAGACTTTCTCTGGCTGCTATGTGGAAAACAACGTAAGAGGGACAAGGGAAGAATCAAGAAGACTAGTTAGGAGGCTCCTCTAGTATCCTGGGTAGGAGAAGGCTCTGCCTGGAGGGGAGTGGTGGAGGGCGTGAGAAGTAGCTGGACTCTGGATCTACCTGGAAGGTAGAGTTTCCTAGATTTGATGTGTTGGATGTGAAGCAAGAGGGAAAGGAGTTGATGACAGGTTGTACTATTATTGTCCTCATTTTACAGATGAGGACACCAAAGTGCAGAGAGTTTAAGTAGCTTTTGCAAGACCATATAGCTAATAAATGGTAGAGCCACGCTTGTACCCAGACACTGATTTGAGAGCCTAATATTCCTAATTTCTATATCACATTGCCAGTAAAAGGCCTAGCATCCTCAATCGGGAAATAAAGCAAACTGAGGAGCTCCAGCCACCATTTTCTTCCTGCACCCTGTTCACCCTCTTTCCAGCTTCAAAGACATCTAAGACATGCCTATATAGTCATAATGGAAAAATAAGCAATAGTAAGAAAATAGCAGAGCTGGCTCTGCTCATTACTAGCTCTTAGGCCCATTCTGATGCAAAAATAATGGATTTCTAATTTGCACCAAAAAAAGCTAAAAAAAATTCAAAATTACCCACTTCTGGGTATACACCCGAAGGAATTGAAGGCAGGGTCTCAAATATTTGCATACCCATGCTCATAGCAGTATTATTCATGTAGGTAAAACATGGAAACAACCTGCTATAGTTTGAACTGTCTCTTCCATAATTCAAATGCTGCCAATGTGACAGTATTAAGAGGTGGGGGCTTTAAGAGATGATTAGGCCATGAGGGCTCCTCTCTCATGACTGGGATTTCAGCAATGAAAGAAAAAGGCTTCACATAGCATTTGGCTCACTTGCTCTTCCATCTGCCTTCTACCATGTGAGGACAGTGTTCACCCCTTCAGAGGATATAACCCTCACCAGCCAACCAAACCTGCCAGTACCTTGACCTTGTCTTCCCAGCCTTCAGAACTGTAAGAAATAGATTTCTGTTCTTTATGAATTACCTAGTCTCAGGTATTTTGTTATAGCAGCACAAAATGGAATATGACACATCCCAAATGTCTATGAACAGATGAATGGATAAGCAAAATATGGCATGTACATACAATGGAATCTTATTCAGCCTTGAAAAGGAAAGAAATTCTGATACATGCTACAACATGAATGGACTTTGAGGACATTATGCTAAGTGAAATAAGCAAGTCACAAAAAGATAAATATTGTATGATTTCATTTATATGAGGTACCTAGAGCAGTCAAAATCATAGAGACAAGTAAAATGGTTATTGTTAGAGGTTTGGGGAAGGGGGAATGGGAAGTTACTGTTTAATGGGCATAGAGTTTCCATTTTCCAAGATGAAAAGAGTTCTGGAGAGGGATGGTGGTGATGGCTGCACAAAAGTACGAATGTACTTATTGTCACTGAACTGTACAATTCATAAATGAGTAAGATGATGAATTTTATGTTACATGTATTTTACCACTATAAAAAATTGAAAACAAAATGCCTTTAGGAGACAGATAGCACTTTGGAGTAACATGTAGATGTCCTTGAAAATCTTTTCAGCAATGGGTCTTTACTGGTTATTTCATAGCAAAGTACTGTGAAAAGTTGCTCTGCTTACAAATCGATCATGGAATTTTCTTGTTAAAGATAAGAGTCGAAATTTGCCAAAATTTTCTGTGATGACATGTAGCTGCCAGAATTATTCTATCCAGGAGGTATTTTTGAAAAAATAAACCTAATTTGCCATTCTGAGATAATGATGACTTTGAGAAATGAATGAGAGAGGAACTATTTCTCAAAAGAAACTCATGCTATGGAAAGAACATTTTGAAGTGTTTTTTTTTTTCCTTTGGATAGTTCATTGTTAAGTGATTTTGTTTCTAAAAATGATATAAAAAATCTCATCCCTGTGAAAGTTAAAAACCTTGGTAATATAATTTTATAACTTGTTCAAAAATCTTTCAAAAGAAGAATTTTAATAATTTAAACCTACTTCTTAAATATGTAAAAATGCAACACCTTCTGATTAGATTGTAAGATCTGTTTGACATCAGGGAAAGAGAAATGTATTAGCTGAATTTCAAATGCTTTGCATGATGATAGATGGGTTGAAAGATGAATATCACGATTTACTTAACTCAACCCAGTTTTGCTTTTCCTCCATTTGAATTTACATATCTTGGTGTATGTTTGTTTCCAGCTGCAACAGCTCATAACCAAGCATAGAAATAAACTTAATTTGCCACCAGATTTTTAGATCACAATAATACCAAACATTAAATGCATAGTTTAAACCATGTAACATTATAAGGTTTTGTGTGCCATTAATGAAAAATATAAAGTATCCTTTATTTCATTCTTATCTTTTCTCCCCCTTTTAATCCTTTTTTTATATTATTGCACTAATACTTCCAGTCACAATGTTAACTAAAAATTTACCTTTGTTTTTTAAAATCATGTTTATTGAGGTATAATTTACATATAACAAAACACACTAATTTTAAGTGTATAGTTTGATGTATTTTAATAAATATATAAACCCATGTAACCACCACAATCAAGATATAGAAAATATGTATTACCCTCCAATTTCCTGCATGCCTCTTTACAGCTAATTCCAGTCGCTTTCACCCATCCACCATCCCTCAGTCTCAGGCAACCACTGTTTTTCTGTCACTATGGGTTAGTTTTGCCTGTTTTAGAATTTCATATGAATAGATTTATATACTATATGCTCTTTTGTGTCTGGCTTCTTTCAATCATCGTAATGATTTAAAGATGCATCTATATTGTTATGTGTATAAGCAATCCATTCATTTTTATTGCTTAACAATATTCCATTGTTTGGATATACCACAATTGGTTTAGCCTATCATTTGTTGATGGGCATTTGGGTTGTTTCCAGGTTTTCAGGTACAAATCTTTGTGTGGACATGTATTTTCATTTCTATTAGGAAAACACCAAGGAGTGGAACTGCTGGGTCATAATAGGAGGAATGTACTAACATGTTTAACTTTGTAAGAAACTGCTCAGGTGTTTTTGAAAGTTCCATTTTAGAAACAACTGTGTCATTTTTGATTTCTATCAGTGATGTACAAGGAGGGTTCCACCAGCCCTACATCCTTTCCTACTTGCTTATTGTCATTCCTTTGAATTTAAGCTATTTGTGGGTGTACAATGGCATCTCATCACTTTAACTTTGGAGTATGTTTCAATATACATAAAGTGTGAACACAGTAATACACATACAGCTTCCAAAACAAATCACTATATATATATTGGTGGGATAGTCCAAAATGTGCATGATACATAACCAAACCCTTGCAGATGTGCATATACACAACAATGACCAGGTCCTTGCCTTAGTGCTGGCCACCACAACACTCAGGAAGTTGCTTTTCCATATGCTACAGAATGGAGGTTTCGAGGTTTAAAACGTTATGTTCTTAAAGACTTTAGAGAGGACAGAGAATGATTTTCCTGCTTTCACTTCTAACTTTTGTACCTGTCAGCAGAGGCTGCCTGTCCACTGTGGTGGCGGGGAGACCGTGCAGTGTGGTTTTCCTCTGGTATCGTACCCTGTAGTGCCAGCTTTGGTTTCACCCATGATTGAAGTTCATTTGCACAGAGGGTGCCCCTAAAGAAAAACACGTTTCCCCTTCTGGCATTGCCCTGGGAGGCGACTGGGCCCCAGCAGTTTCTTAGGCACTTTACTTGCCATTCACACGAAAGTTTAGGGATACTCGTCTGTCATTTCACACCTTGTTGGCAGGAAAACAACAGTGTAAATACCAAGAAACCTCAGCAGTAAGCCAGCTTCAAGCAGGTCAGAGGCCCTGTAATATGCACAGTGTGATAGTTTAATCAGAGAATCACACAGCATTATTGCTTCTGCCTGAGAGGAGCAGACATTTTCTTTCTTTTCAGGAAAGCTCTTTGCAGATAGCTATTAGGTTGTTGAATGAGGAAGTGCACAAACGAAATGCCGGCTCCTTGTGGTCTTTCAGATCATTAAAAAGTAACCCAGGTGGCAAAACCAGTTATCATTTCCTCGGCTACAGGAGATGAAAGAGCAAGATTGGACGCCAATCTGAGGCTGCATGACGGCAAAACCAGCAGCTCAGAGCAAAAGAGGATTCATCAGTTCTGTGGGAAATAAGGAGTGCAAGTGATTACTTGGCATTGTGCAGAGACACCAACCTGTTGATTTGGCTGATCTTGCTCTTTAGACATCAGTCTGGTCTTAAAGAGTCGCATACAGCCAGACTCAGTGATCTTGCTTATTTCTTTCTTGTGGCACTTTCCACCCAGTCAAACTCTTGAGTTACCCAGCTGGGAAAGGGAAAATTGCGGGGGGCGGTGATGAGACAAATTCCCTGCTAGCGTGAAGGGAGCTCTAAGACATCATCAGCAATGATTAGTAATCGACCATCGGAATGCTTTTCAGTTTCAGTACTTGGTGTGCTAATAAATCAGTCTGTCTCAACTTCCCTGCTCTTCTTGCCAGGAAAATGTGTGGCCTGATCACAATTCCCCTAGAATGTGTAGCTGCCGTGGTAGACAAATGCTGGAGATCAACAAGCACTGTCTCTAAACATGCTGCTTCTCTCCTGTAACACCCAGAATCAAATTGGCCTTAAATAAGGCCCGACAGCAGCAAGGCACAATCGGGAAGTCTAGGAGCAGATGGGTAAAGAGAGAACTAAAAGAAGAAGGTGGGTGTCTGAGAGAAAGACTTTGGCTTAATGAAAGTAGATTTCAGAAGCTGCAAAGTGAGCTAAGAAGTTGCTTGAATTATGGTTTAAATATTGAGATGGCAGACACATCAATGTTGGAAACAACTTCCCAGAGCAGAGAGGTATCTTAGTCCATTGGTGCTGCTACAACAAAACACCTGTGAGTTGGCAATTCATAAAGAACAGAAATTTATTGCTGACAGTTCCAGAGTCAGGGTAGTCCAAGATCCAGGCGCTACAGGTTCAGTGTGTAGTGAAGGCCCATTTCTCATAGATGGCACCATCCAGGTGTCCTCACGTGGCAGAAGGGACGGAAAGGACAAAAGGGTCTGAACACTGTGTTCCCACATGCCAGAGGAGGACAAGGGCAAAGGAAAGGGCCTGAGCTAGTTCCCACCTGCCCTTTTATTATTAAGTCACAAGGGCAGAGCCCAAAACATCCCAGAAGATGTTCCTGCCTCTTAATACCGCCAAAATGGGGATTAAGTTTCAACACATGAATTTTGAGGGAAATTCATGGATTTGTTCAAATCCCTTAACTTCTCTAGGCTCCCTCTGTAAATTGAGGAAACTGGAGCTCAGTTTCAAAAGTTTGTTCTTGGTCTCCAGACCCTTCTGCAAACCAAAGTTGATCCAGAAGCCCGTAAGTAAAACATATAAATGAAGTGCTGCCCTTGCTTTGGAGGTTTAGGGGAGGTAGGCTCACTGCTGCTGTCCAAGCTCCCTTCCCCTTCGAACTCAGTCCCTGAAGGGTCTCCTTGGCACATCTTTCAAAAACACCAAGGCAAATCATTTTTACAGGCTGTTTCAGTTCCGATGTTGTATTACACTAGTTATATAGCATTGTGGTTCTCAAAGTGTGGCCCCTGATCAGAAGCAGCAGCACTAGAACTGATGAGAAATGCAGATTCTCAGGCCACTCCCCCTGCCTACCCAATCAGTCACTCTGGGGATGGGACCCACCCATCTGTGTTTTAAAAGCCCTTCAGTGGATTCTAAGGCGTCCTCTTTGAGAACCGCTGTATCGTTCCTTGACGCTGAAGAGGTTGTGTTCCTTCTGAACAGTGGGCAATACTGAGGCCACCCCAGCAGAACTGAGTAGATTGGGGTCAGCAGGGGAAGAACCAAGTGGGGAAACGACTTAGGAACAGCTGTGAATTTCTCCTGAGAATCGGATACCAGAGAGCTGCTCATCACACTGCCCTGCCAAGTCTGCAGAATCTTTGAGAAAAGTTGGGAAACAAGCATAGCCTCAACATCTTGTAATGTTTTGGTTTTTAAAAGGAGTAATAAAGGACATTGCAAAATGCCATTGAGACAACACACTCTTGGAAAATGTTCTCTGTCTGGCCCTGTGCTTCCACTGTCGCCTGGTGATCTCCCTTCTGTGGTATCTGTTTGGTTGATTTACACAGAGACATGGATGAAATGAGGCCCCATAATGATACTGATGATAACCACAATGACAATCATAATAATGGCCACAGAATGTCAGGCACTGTGCTAATTTTTATATGGACTTGCTCATTTAATCCTTGTAATATGTTCATGAGGTACTATTATTATTTACAATTTTATAAGGTAAAGAAAATGAGGTAGAGAAAGGTCAAGTAACTTGCACAGTAGAGAGAATAATAGCTCCCCAGAGATGTCCACAGAACACTCTGAATATGTTACCTTACATATCAAAGAGATTTTGCAGATATGAATAATACATTAAGTGTCATGTGAGTTGTATTTAACTCAAGCTAGTTTTGAGCCTGGGGTCTTATGAATCATATGTAATTCATGCGTCTCTTCTCCTTGGTAGCCAAAAGAACTACTTTTCAAGTTGCATATAACTCACACATAGAAAACAATAAAAAAATAACACAATTTTCATTAAATTAGAAAGGATCATTTTGTTTTGGAAGTTTTTATTCTATTTTCATAATAAAACACCATGACCCCAAGGAAAAAAAATTTTTTTCTAGGGTGGTAGTCAATATGTTTAAGGATCATAAAATGGGGAGATTATCCCGGCTTATCTAGTTGGGCCCTGTATAATCACATATTCCTCGTAAGAGGGAGGGTCAGAGAAGGAGATGTGATGACAGAAGCAGAGGTCGGAATGATGTGGCCACAATCCAAGTACTGCAGGCAGCCTTTAAAGGCAAGAAACAGATTCTTCCCTACAGCCTCCAGAAAGAATACATTTCTGCAACACCTTCATTTTAGTCCCATTTCCAACTTCTAACCTTATAACTATAATGTAATAAATTTGTATTATTTTAAGTCACTAAGTTTGCATTAATTTGTGATGGCAGAAATAGGAAATGAATACACTTGTCAAGGTCACATGGTCATTGGGTCACAGGGGCAGGGATTTAACCTCATACTGTGTGATTTCAGAACCTGCATCCTCTATTTGAATCATGGCCAAGGTGCTTAGGATCTACCCTACAGGGAACTGAGTGGTGAGTGAGGCAAAGAGGCATGAATATTCTCTCCCATGTTGTTTTCCTGCCTTGTCAATCACCAATCCAGCTACAAGAAAAATTCTCATTTCTTGGATGGGGGCTTTATAGCAAACAGGGTGGCATTCCACATGGATTACTTGAAACTCTTCCTCTGTGAAGTGTGTTACTAGCTGGATGTGCCAATGGAGAAGGCTTCCTTCTTGCATGGCAGAAGTGTCTTCCCATTTAAGTGCTTCACAAGAGGTCCCTTGGTAAGAGAAACATGGTTTTTCTCCTGGATCCTGGATGAATTATTTACAGGGGTAAGTGCTCCAGCTTCTAATCAAACGCCTCTTCACCTTCAAGGGAACCACTAGTTTCTGTTTACCTGGACATTCTAGAAGGAAGCAGCAAGAGATTGTTCTCACATCCCATCTTCATGACCTGCCTTCTCCGAGGTTCTCTGTTATCTGTAATGTGGGGATGGTGATATCTGGTCCAAGCACCACACAGACTCTTTCTGAAGATCTATGAGTTTATAAATGCAGAAATGCTTTCTAAATTCTAAAACTTCAGCTATGCCAAATGCTTATTATTGTTTTTTTAATGGATTCCTTATTGCTACCTTTTAATTTTATTGTCAGTGCAGAAATAAAAAGTGTTGACAGGCTGGATGGAATTTTGTGACTCAGGCATTTGGTGTCTGTGGGAGAGTGAGGAGGAAGTAGAAGAAAAACCCTAGCTCAAAGAGTTGAAATCAGGATAAATTCACATGGGAAAACTTCAAAGTAGACGCGTTTTCTAGCATTCAAGATTAAAAACTAGAAATGTCTTTCCAATTATTGGCTTTGAAGCATTTGGGAAGACATTATCAACATATTTAAGGTGGGGGATCCTATGCAAACCTAAGGGTTTTCAAAAAGCTCATTGCTGGTAGTAAGAAGTGAAAAGATTAGAAGAGGAACATTTCATTTCTTCTCATCTTTCAGGATCCAATTCAAGTCACAACTTTTCTCTGAAGGCTTCCCTAACCGGCCCAGTCCAAGGGAATTGTTCCAAGCATTGGCATGGCATGTCTCATCTCTGCCCCTCATGTGCACTTGGCACTTGCTGTGTGTCAAGAATTTTGTTTGAAAAGCAACTGGATTACAAACTACTTGAGGGGAGGGGTCGTGTCTTTTATGTGGTATACGTTCTCACAGGGCTCAGCCTAGTACAGAGCACATCAGGATCAAGTGATTCACTCAGTCTCTAGAAAGCTTTTTCTTGCAACTGAAGAACTCATAACCTTTTCCCTGGGGCTTTTTCTAAGCTTTTAGTATCATCCTGCTTATGCCCTCACTTTTACGCCATGCCTTTGATTTGCTATCATCTCTGTCTTTATCCTTCATCAGCTTCCTGTCTTGATCTTGTGGTACAGGCTGTGGGATACCACACAGATCCTTCCTTCTGGACCAAAGCACCCATTCCCCTAACTGCTGGGAATGTTGGCAGATGATGGCTCTCAGCTGAGTCATATTCTAGGAACTGCCCTCAGCCAAAGAGAGCCAACTTACCCTAGGTTACACCCCTTTCTCAGGGCATGCACATAACAATGTGGAATATAATATCTCCTGCCTCAAGGTGGTTCAACTCTGAAGGGCCACCTCAGCTCAAGGACTCCCTATGGGATTGACTGAGTCATTTAGTATGACTAGACTGCAGTTTAACTCCTCTCTCCCAATCCTACCCTGCTTCCTTCACTTCCCTGCAGGTGAAGTTCCTGAGAGCCTTTCCCAATAAACTTCCTGCATACCAATCTCAATATCCCAGAGAACCTGCTCTATGATTGATTTTACACATAAGGGAAAGACAAACCACATCCAGAGCAAGAGGAATTAAGGGAATACTGCCTTTCCTAAAGTCAATCCAGAACAATCTGGCCATGGCTGCCAATACCTGGCAGTGAACACAGTCACTGGCCTGGCCATCATGCCAGAAAAGTGAAGTTTGGCCACTTGTGTCATCTCCACCAGTACAGCCCAACAGAACTTTTTGTGATGATAGAAATATGTTCTACATCTGTCCTGTCCAATATGACCAATAACCATTACTTACTTGTGGCTACTAAACACTAGAAATGCTAGTGGGACTAAGGAATTTGATTTTTATTGTTAATTATTTATATTTAAATTTAAATAACGACATGTATCTACTGGCTACCATATTGGACAGAGCAGCTTAAGATTACGAATCCAGTAGGTTTACAGAGGCAATGTCATGACTGTTTCAATTTCATCTGCCTTTACTTCCATCATCTCATGGTCCAGAAATACTTGGTCTGATTCCTTAAAAGTCATTCTAATAAGACGTATATAAGAACTGTGTACTAGGAAAGTCTAATTATAAAGGGGCCCAATAGTGATTGTGAACACTGTTAAATCTGAGTGCCAGAGAACTTTGTTGAAAGTTTAAGTTGATTACAACACATATATCTAGTCACAATTGAAACTGCCCATATTAAAGTAACATACACCAGCCTGAGCAACAATGAGACTTTGTCTCTACAAAAAATAATAACAAAATAGCTGGGTATAGTGGGACCCAGCTGGGACCTATAGTCCTAGCTACTTGGCAGGATGAAGCAGGAGGATTGCTTGAGCCGAGGAGTTTGAGGTTGCAGAGAACTATGATGATGCCACTGCACTATAGCCTGGGCAACAGAGTGAGATCCTATCCCCAAAAAATAAAAAAAAATAAAGTAATGTAGGGCCATAAGAAAAGAACTGTGGCAGAAATCTTCTGATTTCTACAGAAGTATAGGCATCACTTGCCTTCCTGTAACTGCTTACTGCTTAGGAGTCACATATCCCTGACTGGCATAAGATTTGTGACTTCCCTAATCACATCTATAGATAACATCACTATTGTAAAACCTAAGACTGGTCTTTGAGATATTTTCCAGACTCTGCATTCGGGTAAACCAACTGATGCCAACCAGATCAGTGGCCACACTTGAGAACTGACAACAGGTCCCACAACCCTCTATGCAGGAACTATCTCAGGGCAAGAAGTTAATTTCTGCTTCCCAAAACTATGAGTTCATCCCCAGCTAATCAGCACATCCAATTCCCTAGCCCTTTGTCTGCCAAACTACCTTTAAAAACCTTGGCCTTAAAATTCTCAGGGAGACAGATTTGAGAAATTCCTCCCATCTCCTCGCTCAGTGCCCTGCGATATTAAACTCTTTCTCTGCTGCAACCCCTGTTGTCTCAGTGTATTGGCTTCCTCCTGTGCAGCAGACAAAAGAACCCGGTTGGGTGGTAACATAATTGCTAACCCTAATAGTCTATTATTCTGCTGGCCCTTCTAGGAGTTTATCATCTAGGTGGAAAGAGGTGACATCTATCTGTGTACAATTTTAAGTTAAGGAATACATCCTTCCTCAACTGTATACATGCATAGATTTGATTAATGCTTTTTCCCTTTCTGTTTGGTCTATATAATCTGTGGGCCTTTGCTTTATGTTTCTTATATAAGAAAAGCAAAAAAGGATAACAGATAGCTTCGAGCTTGAAGTGGACATGTTTATAGCTTGGAGACTCATGGAAGACCTTTAGTTCTGCCCTGTTCCTTGAACAGGAATGGCCTCTTATTATTGACCCAGAAATGTTGCCTGGGACCCAGGGTAAGAACATGTAGCTACACCTCTTCAAGCTCATGACCACTCCTGTAAAAAATGACTTGACATGCCTGCCCTCCAGACAAGGAGTTGTTCACAAATCAGGCTGAGCCACTAAGTGCAACTGAAATTGAATTCAATGCAATTTGAGAATATTCTGTGTACTTAAAGCCCAGAAGCTTGGTGTGTGAAGAATCCAGGGACAGGCAGTGGTAGTTAAATTTGTACATTTTTCTTTCTTGTTGCAATTTTATCTTTTCCAAGCAATTTAATGAAGACTCTAGAGAAAAGAATTAAATGTCTGCTGGTTCAATTACCAAATAATGAAAAGGTCGAAAGGAACACCATGCGCTGTGTGCCAAGCTGCTATATCAGCCTATTCTTAAAGTAAAAATCTCCTCTGTGCTGTTCACAATCGCACGTTGCCACCCACAAACCGTACAGATGAGTGTCGGTGTAAGCAGCGAAAACCACAAGCTGGTACAGATCCTCCTCCGTGAGGTGAAAGGGCCCTGGCCATGGGGAGCATCTCATGACACCCACGCAGGAGTGATGGGCATGGCGGAGGACATGGATTTCATCAGGAGGGAGCAGGCTGTTGTTAAATCCACGCTTTAAGAAGATTCTAATCATCCTTGGCTCTGAATACATTTCTAACCAGCCTGTTCTTAGTACCACATGCAGGGAAGGGCTTGGGAACAAAACAGACTTGCCAGCAAGGATTTCCAGGGCTCCCAGCAGTCCCTGACAGAATGTGGAAAGCCACCTCTGCCCCCAACTTGCCCCAGTTGTACACAGAAAAGAAAGATTACAACAACACATACATCCTCTACAGAAGCTAAAACCAGAGATAAAATAAAACTATGGTGCTTTGGAATTTGTTAGAACATTGATTTTCATGCTTTAAAAATCAACTCTCCCTAGAAATACTATGCAAGAGAAGAGACAGTTAAGTATAGACTCCTCTCACCTTAGCACCACGGTGACAATCTCTCTGTTCATGCTATCGTCTTTTTTTTTTTTTTTGAGACAGGATCATGCTCTGCTGCTGGGGCTAGAGTGAAGTGGTGTCATCATAGTTCCTTGCAACCTCAAAGTCTCAGGCTCAAGGGATCCTCCTGCCTCAGCCTCCCAACTAGCTGGGAATACAGGCATGCACCACCACACCCAGCTAATTTTTCTGTTTTTTGTAGAGATGGAGTCTCACTCTTGCTCAGGCTGGTCTCGAACTCCCGGCCTCAAGTTATCCTCCTGCCTCAGCCTCCCAAAGTGCTAGAATTATAGGTGTGAGCCACCACTCCCAACCCCAAGCACCTGTTATCACTAACACTGAAATACACAATGGACAAGTCATTGTACAGCTTCTCTTTCACCTTTAAGTTATTCTTTGATTTATATAAGAGAACAGTCCCATTTTTAGGAAATACACACTGAAATGTTTAATGATAAAGGGCTATGATGCCTATAACTGACCTGTAGGAAAAAGTGTGGATGTGTCTCTATATCTATCTACATATATATATATATACACACACACATATAAATATACATGCATATATGTGTATATACATATGTATATACATGCATGTATATACATGCATATATGTGTATATACATGTGTATATACATATACACATATACATACATGTGTATATTTATATGCATACATATTCATGCACGCATGTGTGTATGTGGTGAGAGAGCAAGCAAGAACAAATGATAAAGCAAATGTGGTAAAATGTGGTAAAATGTAAACAATAGGTGAATCTAGGTAAAGGAAATCTGAGTAGTCTTTGAACTATTTTTTTTTTTTTTTACTTATTGATTGATTATTGATTGATGTTTGGAGATGGCATCTTCCCATGCTGCCCAGGCTGGAATGCAGATTCTATTCACAGGTATAATCATTGCACACTTGCAACTTACCTGTGAGTTTGAAAATGTTTCCAAATAAAAAGTTTTAAAGTTTTGTGTGTTCCCTTTTTTCCTTTTCTGTATTGGCTTCTTGCTAGAGGTCCTTACACAGCAGTCACACTCTAAGTAAAAGTGTCCATGAGGGGAGGCCCACCCTGTGAGAAGGCAACAATCCTGCAGATGTGTGTTTAACCACAAGGAGAATTTTCTTGGAGAAGCCAATCACACAGTTCTAGAATGGCTCTCCACATGGTGTGCTAGTGATTGTTGAGAGTTCATGCCATGGTTGGAAGCAGGACTATGGCTAGGGAATGCAAGAATATCTCTAGCTAGTTTATTCCTCTCTTTCCTTAAAAATACTACATCCATGCTGTTCTATGGATCTAAGTGTCTATTTTTATACCAGTAACAGACTGTTTTGGTTACTATATAGCCTTGTAGTATAAGCTGAGGTCAGGTAATGTGATGCCTCTAGCTTTGTTCTTTTTGCTTAGATTTGCTTTGGCTATTCAGACTTTTTTCTTTCTTTCTTTCCTTTTTTCTTTTTTTTTGGTTCCATATGAATTTTAGGATTGTTTTTCTAATTCTACAAAGAATGACGTTGGTACTTTGCTAGGGATTATACTGACTCTGTGATTGATTTGGGCAGTATGGTCACTTTAACAACATTGATTCTTCCGATCCATGAGCACAGGATGTTTCTCCATTTCTTTGTGTCATTTTCAAAACCTTTCATCAGTGCTTTGTACTTTTCCTTACAGAGATCTTTCACCTCCTTGGTTAAATAGATTCCTAGGTATTTTATTTAATTTTTTGTAGCTATCGTAAATGAGATTGCCTTATTGATTTGGTTCTCAGCTTGACTATTATTGATGTATAGAAATGCTACTGATTTTTGTACAATGATTTTGTATCCTGAAACTTTGCTGAATTCATTTATTAAATCTAGCAGAATAGAGAACCCAGAAATAAAGGCACATATATACAGCCAACTGATCTTTGACAAATTAAAAATAACATACACTTGAGAAAGGACATGCTTTTCAATAAATGGTACTGGGAAAATTGGAATGCCATACGCAGAAGAATGAAACTAGATGCCTATATGTCACCATATACAAAAATCAACTCAAGATGGATTAACAACTTAAATGTAAGACCTGAAACTATAAAAATACCAGAAGAAAACCTAGGAAAACTCTTCTAGGCATTGGCTAGGCAAAGAATTCATGAATAAAACCTCAAAAGCATAAGCAACAAAAACAAAAATAGACAAATGGGACCTAATTAAACTTAAAAGCTTCTACACAGCTAAAGAAATAATCAATAGAGTGAAAACCTGCAGAATGAGAGAAAATATTTGCAAACTGTCCATCCAACAGGAGACTCGTATCCAGAATTTACAAAGAACTCAAACAACTCAACAACAACAACAAAAACCAAATAACCGCTTAAGAAAGTGTGCAAAGGACATGAATAGATATTTTTCAAAAGAAGATACACAGATGGCAACCAAGCACATTAAAAAAATGCTCAACATCACTAAGCATCAGAGAAATGTGAATTAAAATCACAATGAGTTATTATCTTACACCAGTCAGAATGGCTATTATTAAAAAGTGAAACAGATGTTGGTGAGCATACAGAGAAAAAGGAACACTTATACACTGTTTGTGGGAGGTAAATTAGTACACCTCTATGGAAAACAGTATGGAGATTGCTCAAAGATTAAAAATAAAACTACCGTTCGATCCAGCAATCCCTCTACTAGGTATATACCCCAAAGAAAAGAAATAATTATATTAAAAAGATGCCTGTACTTGTATGTTTATTGCAGCACTATTCACAATAGCAAAGATTTGGAATCAACCTAAGTGTCCATTAACAGATGAATGGATAAAGAAAATGCAGTATGTGTATACAACAGAATACTATTCAGCTATAGAAAAGAATGAAATCATGTATTTGCAACAACTTGGATGGAACTGGAGGCCATTATCTTAAATGAAACAATTCAGAAACAAAGTCAAATACTGCATGTTCTCACTTATAAGTGGAAGCTAAATAATGTGTACACATTAAAGTGTAGAAAAATAGACATTAGAGACTTGGAAGGGCAGAAGGTTAGGAGGAGGAGAGGGACTACAAACTACTTAATGGATACGACATACATTATTCGGATGATGGTTACATAAAAACCCAGACTTCATTGCTGGGCAATATATCCATATAACAAAATTGTACCCCTTAAAATTATACACATAAAATAAAAAAAATTAGTTTAACAGAAAGATGTATTGTATACAATAAGGTAAATCATTTATCAATTTTAAATTTCAAGGGCTTTTAAATGTTTCTGAAATAGTGATTTTCAGATATTTAAAAATAATAGCTCAATAAGTTATAGATAACTGAATTTTTACATATTTCAAATAAGAACAAAACATACAAAAAGATTCACCCTCAAATTTTAATACTCTATGTACATTTGGTTCTAACAAAAAAACTGATCTTATGTTAAAAATCAGAGACTTAGGGTTTGGAAAAAATAATAATAACATTTTAAAAATAAAAAAATACTACATTGAAGGTTATTAGATTTTTAAAGTTTTAAAAATATCTAATGTATGAAACCACTTTAAAGTACATGAAAAAAACATACTTACATGAAGAAAAGAAAACTTCTTTGTTTATTCATTTATTCCACTCCTATTTTATTTTTAGTCTGTGGTATAAGATACAATAGGGTCAATACCTTATTAGAATAGAAGCTCTTTGAATACAGGAAGAGGCCTGTTTCTATTTTCCCAAAAACAGAATTGTAGGTAGCAGTTGAGTGAAGATATGAATAAATGAATGAACAGCACTTGAGACAAAATTCTAAACTCAACTCTTCATCCTTAAGAATGCATTTTAAGACCTACTAATATCTAAGCAGAGGTATTTTCATCTATGGGGTTCTCTCTATATAAGTTTTATTCTCCTTTTCTCTATTTTATAATTCCATATCTAAATTTTACTATGACCATTAGGAAAGAGAAAATGTAAGGTGCAAACTGGGAGAACATGTTTGCCACACACACAACTGATATAGGATTAATATCTAGAATATAAAGTCATTCCTACAAACAAATTGTAGAACAAACAATTCAAAAGAAAAATTGTCAAAAGACTTCAACAGGCATTTTACAAAGGAGAAAGCTCACATGGCCAAAATACTTGCAAAGATGCTCAAAGTTTTAGTACATGGAAAATACAAATTAAAACCACAAATATCATGTCATATACATTAGATGGGCAAAAACTTCAAAGTCTGACAATATCAAAGTGCTGCCAAAGACATAGAAGTATGACATTCTCACACACCACTGGAGGGAGTGAAAATCAGTACAACCGCTTTGGAAAACTATTTGGCATAATATAGCAATGCTGAAGGGATGCATGTCTTGCGACTCAACAATTCCACTCCTAGGTATATGCCCGAGAAACTTTAGCAAAGATGCAGTGGGGATTGTGTGCAAAAATATTCATAATTCTTTTATAATGGAAGCCATGCCAAGTCTGCCAACAGTGCTGCGTGTATAAACAACAGCTGTACGCATCAGCAAGGATGACCCTCAGGAACACAACATCAGGTGAAAAAAAGGAAATTATAGGAGAATATATACATTATGAGTCCATTCATGGAAAGTTCATAAGTGATTTGCTTTTAGGGATAGAAACACAGGTGGTAAAACTGTAACGAACAAGAGAATGATAAAAAAAAATTCATAGTAGTAGTTCCCTCTGTTCAGGGCAGAAAGGAGATGTGGTCAGGACAAGGTAAATGGGCCTTTAAAAGAAAGGCTAACGGCCCACGTCTTAAAAAGGGTAGTGGGCACACATTCATCGTATTGTTACCCTTCACACTGTATACATTTTACATATTCTTTTGCATGTAGCCAATATTTAATAAAAACCACCGTTAAGAATTGGTGAAGAAGTAAATGACTGAAATATTATTTTTAGAACTTGATGGAAGAAGAAAAGAGAATATAACACCCTACCAGGCATTAGGCTCTGACAGTTCTTCCCTCCAAACATGCCACACTTGTCTCCTTGTCTCTTGGTTTCTCTTTGCTCACTCACTCCAAAACCAGCGATCACTCAGAACTACCAGTTGTCCAGGGTTGGAGGAAAGTTTCATGGTGTTCATCTGAAGCAGCAGCCAAGCTTTCCTCTCTGTCTGTCATCCTACCCCTCATTAAAATTCAGGCCTGCTCCAGGTGTGAATGACAAGCACATTACCCCGTTCATGTGCGTGCACACACACCCAATCTCTGCAGCTTGATTGAGTTATTATCATATCCAAATATTACTGAAATCCATTATTACCTGACTTTTGACTTTGACTTATTTTCTAATATTTGTACACATTTCATAATGATAATAGAGCACCATATTTAAAACAAATCATCTCCCTGTCCTCCTAACAGAACCTGAAATCTTCCAAAGCTCCTTGAAAAACAGACACCTGTCTCTTCCTCTGACTGCAACTATGTAGCAACAGTCCCGTAAACCAAAAGTAAGATTTAAAGTGAATGGTGCAGCTATTGTCAGTACAACACTTAAAAGGAAAAAAATACATCTAGCTGCAGTGAAATCTTACTCCTCACCTGGATCATTAAAGATAAGAAAACATTCATGTGTTTCCCAGCCCACCCCTCACTGCCCCACCGCTGCCCAGTGGATGGGAAAGGAGAAGGTATTTTTTTATTTTCATTATCAGTGACATTAAAAAAAAATTGTTTTATATCAGTTACTACAGGGAAGTCAGGCTTTATCAGCAGTAACATTTCAATAGAAAAAAAAATCAGAAACTGTTAAAAAAATTATTCTAAATGACCTACCTGGAAGAATCCATCACTCAGTGCCCTGAAGTATACTGCCTTAAAAATACAACTACTTATCTCAGCATATTGTGCTACCGAACTGGCTTCAACTGCATAAACTCTCCTAGCTCCAGCCTGTACAGCAAAAAAACGACAGTATTCCTGATCCACAACCAACATCTAGCACAACCTAGAAGGAAAGAAAAACAAAAAAGGGGTGAAAACACAACCAGGTTTGTGTCTGTTGGCACAAGGCCAGCTTTGGGCATCGAGGTGAGACTTAATTAAAGTCCCAGGTTTGATATTTGCTACTGGTCACACCTTGGCAAAGTTATAAATCTCTGTGAGACTTGTTTTTTTCTCACATTAAATGGGGTTAATAATAACCACTATTAAAGTTGGCTGTAGGGTTAAATAACATGAAACATATGCAAAGCACTTGGCACATAATTGGCATGCTTCAAATCATTGCTATTATTATTATCGTTTCTTTGTTACACGGATTGCTTTTAGGATGCTTAGGGCCAAGAAAAGCAGAGTGTCACAAATGAGCTCACCTCACCAAATCTATTAGCATGAACAAAATGAAAACTGTCTTGAATAATTTTTGGAATGATATACACATGTTTAGAAATAACTGAAGATGAAGTCTTGAAAAATCCAAAAGTGATGTATGTGCTTTTTCACGAGGCCCCTCCATAAAATTGGGGAGGTTTCTATGGAGGGTAGGAGCACATGAAGGTTGTGAAATGACAACATTTTTCTTCCCCTCTCTGTGTTCTGACCTGGAACTTAAATCAAGGAAACCACCATTCACTGGCACAAAGGGGCCAAGACTGAGAAGCAAGGGGTGGACCGTGAGTCTGGGGCCCCTTTCCCCAGATACTGCTGAAACGAAAGCTGGAATCTCGGCCCGATTATTTAAATTTAAAGTTACTGTATTTCTGTCTCATCAGTGACTTTTATTCTCAGCATCTTTTGGCACTAGCTTTGAGCAAGACATTTTACTTGGCTTTAAATTCTCACAATAACCATATGAGTAGACAGCATTCTTATGCCCACTTAACAGATGAAAACACTGAAAATCAGAGACATTGAACAACCAGCCAAAGTCCACCTAGCCATAAGGAGGGGAGCTAAGAGTTAAATCTGAACATTTTTGTTGTCCAAGCTCATATTTTATATTATCACACTTTGCTCACTTACATTTATCCTCTATAAAACTGACGTTTAAACACAGTGATACCAATAGGCAATGGTTGACAAGGAAACAAAGTAGTATTTTTTGTTGGAAAATGTAGAAAAGTTAAAAAATTTTGAAAGCAGGAAAAATTTTCAAAAAAAAATTAGGAAATATCAAGAGGTTTTGTTTAACTGCAGTATCACACTGTGCTGACACAGATACTGTGCCATTATTCTAAGAGAACATGCTGTTAGTAATGGGTTCACAGTGCTTACTGATATTAATTCTAGGGCTGTGGCTGTATTCCATATGGTTTCCTAGGGCTTGGGTAATTAGGAGCATTACCAATTTAAAATGTCACCCAGACTCCAAAATTGGCTGTCGGGCTGTCTATACTTTTAGAAATACCAACATTCTCTTTTCCTGATCCTCCCCAGGAAATCTACCATCTTCATGTGGCCAGGATCTGTTGCAAGAACACTCATGACTGCCATTTAGGGAGTGGAGGCTGTTAAGTTGGAGACTGTAATCCTTGTCCCCAAAGAAAGATACACCACATTCAAAAGAACCTTTCTAGAACCTTCTCCAATTAAAAATACAATGCCTTAGATTCCAAGTTCAGTCTAAAATATGGATGCAAAGTAAAAAGAAGATGGAAATTGCACCTGGATGCTCTGGTAACAGGTTACCCTAGAAATGTGTGAATGGAGCTAGCTCTTTGTCTAATTTATTAGGGTGGTACAAACCACATCCTAGAGCAGTACTTTTCAGTTCTTGTGATCCTGCAGACTAAAAACCAAAGGAATATCTTACCATTAGGGGAGAGATGGGAGAAAAGAAATAGAGAGAAAGAGAAAAACAGCCACAGCTGGGAGTGAGCCTTATGTGGTTAAGCTTTTGGCATATTTGGACCATTTGGTAAAAAGATACTTTAATAGATTTCGGCCATATCTAGAGAAGTATGAAACTGTAAGCTGAGCCAATTTTCTAAAGATACAAGCCAAAATGACCTTAATCAGTTATTTCAAAACAGAGTATGGGCCTTGGAAAAGAATCTGATCTTTTGCTAGCATTGTCCAGATAATTCTGCTTCCCCTTGAGTGATATTATAAAACTTAAGTGAATTTTCAGTCATGTAACTGGGAAGAGAGGATGAGGAGGTAGAAGGACATTTTGCCTTGTCTACATAAGCCATGCAACTTTGGAAACAAAGCCATGGAGGGCCAAGGATAAATCCTATGGTGAAAAACTAACAGTCAAAGCAAATATTTAGGCTTTAATGAAAATATACTACCTCTTCCCTTTCCAGCTGGGATTTCCAAGACCAGGAGAGGAAAGGACATTGACACAGATAATTCCATTACACTTTCTCCCATAGCACCTCAGGAAGCCTTGGAGCTGCCTCTAATTGTATTTCTTTGTCCTTACAGAAGATTATATTGAGCCCATTTTTTATTCTACTATTGGTAGACCATCACAGAACTGGGTATATTTGAGGAACTTGGCAGACATGAAGTTATACTTTTATGCTCTGGGAAAAAAAATCTCATCTCTCCTCAGGCAGAGGCAAAAAAGAGTAATAAAATCCTAGGGCTTGGGTAATTAGGAGCATTATTAACTTAAAATGCAGAGTGGTTTACAGTTACCAAATGATGCTTCCCTGACACTATCTATTTGATCCTCACATCTCTCTGTAAGAGAGAATACATAGTTTTGTGTCCATTTTATTGATAAGGAAACTGAGGCTCAGAGATACTAAGTAGCCAGCCCAAGGTGACATGTCTGGTAAGTGGCAGAGCTGGGGCAGGAATCCAGTGCTTGGCTGTCTGCACCATGAATGACCTCTTTTTGTGTAGCAAAAGATGAGAGAGAAGGGTGGGCCGTAAAGAGATGCAAAACTAATCATGACACCTCTGATAGTTCTACACAGCTGGAGGAGGATAAGAAGGTCTCTTTAGTCTGTTGTCCTCAGTCCTGAGCGATCCAACAGTGACTGACCTTTCTGGTCTCTTCTTCCGTATCCCTCTCCCTTCTTCCCCATCCCTCTCCCTTCTTCCCCACACACCCCAGGCTGGAAATTACATGCCTTGTTCATTGTGTGCTCACTTATGCACAATTCCCTGTGGTAGTGGCAGTGATCATCCTACCAAACGTTCATGCTTTCTCAGGGTGAAGTTGTTGGGAAGCAGCTGCCCGGCCAAGACTACATTTCCCCACACCCTTGCATCTCCGTGCACCCACGTGACTTCGTCTGGCCAATGGGATGTGAGGGGAAGTGATGAGCGCCTCTTCCGGGCCCAGGCGGTTAGGGGTCCAGCATAATTTCCCTACACTCTCTGCTCCTTACGCAGTGATATTGGAGAGCACCTGTTCAAGGTGAAAAGACCCTGAATCTCTGGGTCACCACTTTGGGAAGAGCCACTCAGAACACACCGGACATGGCATGAGCAATAAATATTTTTTTTTCTTTTTAAAAAATTATATGTTTTTTGTTATCTTAAAATTATTTTTACTTTTTTGTTGTTTTTTAAAATTTCACACATTGACAGAAATAAATATGATTATGGTAAAACACTGAAATCTAGGGATTGTTTTAGTTGGTATATACTGATCAATATATTTCCCTTGGATAACATCCCCTCCTCTTAATTTTCTACCTAGGAATCCCATTTTTCCAGACCTAACTCAAATCCCACATTTCAGGAATGCATTCCTTGACTTCCCAGTCAGTCTAGGCTGGGCTCTCTGGTATCCTGTATATAGGTCTCTAGTAGCATTTATCACAGGATACGGCAAGTATTTCTTCACATGGTTATCTTTCCAGCTTAGCCTCTGAGCTTCCCAAAGACAGGAATCACATCCTTTATCTCTCGGCACCTAACTAGTAGAGTGGGAAGCATAAAAACCATTAACAAGTATTTGTTGCCTACATGACTGAATGGGATGACACAAAATGTCAGTCCCCTAATTCCAGCATCACCTTGAAATAGCTCTAGAAAAGACTTATGACTTCTGTGTGCCATTTGGATTCTGGGAGCACACTTGCATCACAAGCCAGCGCCCAAAGAAAGTGAGTTTAGGAGGCTCTCACCTTATTCAAGATTTATAGCCCAAACTATTTCACTCAACCTTCCTTGTCTTTTGCATTCTGGCCTCTTTCTTATTTCTTGGCCTGCATGTCACCTCACGGACCTGACACTTTACACTCTGTCTCCCTTCACAATCTCCACCCTTCCTTCTGGACTATGATCTGAATGTGGTCACTCTTCTATCTGAGGTAGCCTTTCGCCAAATCCCTCTGCCCTGACACAGGTTTCATGCTCGTTCCTACCACAGGGCCTTAGTATGTGCTGCTCCCCACTACACACTCTATGCTAGCAGCCTGTGGTCACTTTTTTCTTTTTAACCTACTCAATGCTTATTGTGCTTGTTGTTTTCTATTTGTTCCTCCAGATATATCCTTCATTCTTCTCCATCCTGCACTTTGGCAGGAGCCTGACCTATCTGGACTGTATCAATACATTTCCTTGCCACTGGACTCTAGTTGTGATCAGTCAAGAGAAATGACAACAGGAGGGTAGAAGGAGTGAGTACAGTGAGGTCAGATTGTTTATTCTCCTTGCTTCCTCCTTCCTGGGTCTCTGTGGATAGGTTGTGTCCCCTCTACCCAAAGTCACAGCTCTTGTTAGGCTTTCATCTTTTACAGTCTGACCATTCTCTTAGGTTTCTAGTAACCACCTTTAGGTCCACACTCTTGCTGCTGCCAGGGTGTTTCACCATCCCTTGTTAGTTTCCTTAACTCCGCCCACATCTTTGGAAATAGTCATGTTATTTAATTCTGGTCTTTGCTCCCTCCCAGGTGAAGTCCTTCTGTTTTGTGCTTTCTTATAACCACCTCCTCGTACTCTTTCTTCATAACAGTCATCAGAGTTACAATTTTTCATGTAAAATAAGTAGTTATTTGATTAATGTTTGCTCTCTCCCTGGAGAGTAAACTTTGTTAAAGGAGAGACCCCATCTGTTTCCCACTCACTACTGAATCCCTGACAGCTAGCATAGGGTCTGCTGCACAGTAGAGACACTCACTAAATCTCTGACGAACAGGCTCAATAAATGAAAATGTCTCTCTCTACTGCAAATATGGGACAGACTCAGGGTCCAGAAAATATGATGCAAATCTGTTACGTCCCTGAGAAGGCACCTTGTCCCAGCATAACAGGTCCTCTCCAACCTAGTGAACCCAAGAATCCTTCAAAGGATGACTTTCTTTTGGAATTGCCATATTATCATTACATTACAACCCAGTTAGCCCTTGTGCATGATGTTCTTCAAGACAGGGAATTCCTCCTCAGCTTCCTGTTGGATACACAGGCAGTAACTGTAGGCGTGGCTGTTTTTCAGCTTATTCAGAGCAGCACCAGAAAATAGTATGAAATCCCTGGCAGGACTCAGAGGGAAAAGTCCACAATTGGTCCATGTAACAGCGGCCAAATGCTCTGGGAATTTGTTAGTAAATAAAGTTTTTAATTTTTTTTAAATGGGGTCATTTTGCTCAGACATTTTATTTTAATTACATGCTCTTCTGGTTTCCTGGGCAAAGAAATCCTGGAAAATATTTGGACAGGGCTAATATATCTTCAAGTGCGTTCAATGCTATTTATTTGGATTTACTAGGTTAAAATTAACAAGGAATATCTAGATCCTTATGAAAGTGTGAAACTAAACTACCCTTGAATGAAAGAATAAAAATAAAATGAGTACAATCATCCCTCAGTATCCATGGGGGATGGGTTCCAGGACAGCCCTCAGATACCAAAATCCTCTGATGCTCAAATCTCTTATATAAAATGGCATAATATTTGCATATAACCTATGTACATCCTTCTGTATACTTTAAATCATCTCCAGATTATTTATAATACCTAATACAATATAAAAGCTAAAAAATAGCTGCTATACTGTATTGTTTAGGGAATAATGACAAGAAAAAAAATGTCTGAACACGTTCAGTCAGATGTAACCAACACTTTTTTTTAAATATTGTTAATTTCATTTTTTATTTTTTATTTCAGGGTATTATAGGGGTGCAAACATTTTGGTTACAAGTTCTGACTTTGCCTCACCCAAGCCAGGGCTAGAGGCGTGCCCTTCCCCCATACAATGCTCACCGCATCCATTAGTTGTGAGTTTACCCCAGCCATCAAATTGGTACTAACTGATCAACCTTTTTTTTTAATGAATATGTTTGATCCACGGTTAGTTGAATCCATGCGTGTAGAACCCAAGTATATGGAGGCCCAACTGCATCTATTATTTGCTGTATACTTATTATATGCTATGTCTGTCTAGTGCTTTATAGACATTACCTTCATTACTTGTCATGACAACTCTATCATATGGGTGCTATTATTTTCTCCATGTTATTGATAAGGAGACTGAAAATATTCAGAAATAAGATTTTTAAAAAATTATCTAATTTGAACCATATGCTCTTAGCCACTCTCTCCACCTTCAATTCTAAGCTATTCCTTGTCTGAATGGCAGCAGCACCATGCCATTGTTATATACCTTATATTGCTAAGTTCTGTATTCTACCTGTCTGTGCACTTCCATAGCCAGCACTTTTTCCAGCCCTCATTTTATTCCATGTGTACTCACCTCTACTAGACAGCCCAAAGTCACACGTGGCCTGTGTACTTGCACAGTGTCATAAGCTTTATCATCCCCATGAGCTTCCATGGGCTGCCTACCTCCAAGACTGCACTCAACATCCAAATCTTCCAATATCCAAACTATGGACAGAAAGGTTGATTGAATAGCTTCTGGACAGTAATGTGAATGTGACATTATTGGAAATAGTGTCTTCATAAAAGATAAGAACAAAGTGGATTAGGGTCAGCCCTAAGTCCAATATGGTTGGTGTCATTATGAGAAGGGAGAAATCTGCACAGAAACACTGACATGTACTGGGAGAACACAGTAACAACAGAGGCAGTGATTGGAGTGATGCATCTACAAGCCAAGGGACACCAAGGATTGCCAACAATCACCAGAAACTAGAAAGAGGCCAGGGAGGACTCTCCCCAGAGCCTTCAGAGGGAGTGTGGCCCTGCAGACATCTTGATTTTGGACTTCTAGCCTCCAGAACTATGAGAGAATAAATTTCTGTTGTACTAAGATACCCAGTTTGTGGTCATTGTGCTGTTATGGCAGCCCTAGGAAACTAAAACAGCCTTCAAAGCCCAAGGTATAGAAAAAAGAAATTTATATTTTCTCTCTATATGTAGATACTGTTTTTTACTATCACATCCTGCTCCCCTCCACATTCCTGAAGTCACATAAATACATAAAATACCAGTTGATAAACCTAGAACATATAAAGAATGGCTTTCTGTTACTCCCCAAATCATCCTGCAGTACAGACTTTGCATACAGACAGATCTGAGTTTGCATAGAGCTCTAACACTTAGTTGTATATATCCTAAAGCAAGTTAGTTAAAGTTTTGAGCTCCAATCCCTTTATCTATGCTACTAACCTAACAGCATGTCTTGCATTTGCTTTGTGTGCAGTGTAGTGGGTTATTCTTTGGTGCCTCTCAACATCTGAACCCCCTTCCTATGTTTGAGGAATGCACCATGTCATGAGGCAGCACCAGCCTCCTGCTAGGGAAGTGAAGGTGCCAGATGCTCTTTTCTAGCCCTTGAAGCTAAAGCACAGGCATGACCCAGTGCCAGTAAGATGCACTTTGCATGGGAAGCTCAGAGTGTGAAGATGCAGGGACTACACAGAATCCAGTCTGGGGAGGTCACAGCATCCTACAGATTCCAGAGCATCAGAGGGATCTCGAGATTCCAAGGACAACATTCAAGATTAGTATTGGATGAAGGCTGTGCACATTGCAGTGTCTATGTCTGGCTGCACTGCTGTCTTCCTGGGATCAATACTGCAACAGGATTTTAGAAATTATTCTGGTTATGTAGCTTCCAAGCCTAGTTCTCTGGTGTTCCTGCATCCTTTCAGGAAAATCTTCTCTCTTTTTTTTTTTTTCTTACAGTAGCAGAGTTGGTTTCTGATGCTGGCAGCTAAGAACCCTAACTAACACACAGAGATTAAATGAGATACAATATACAAAGCACCTAGCAGGAATCATGAGTCATTGTCTACACAGCTGTTCTGAACAAGGATGCTGCTATAACAGGGTTAACAATGATGCTTGGGGCTATAAGCGGAGGGTTAGAAGAAATGTAAGGAAGCAAGAGCTTACAGGAAGTTCCATGCAGCAGACCTGTGCTGCAGCCTCTAGTCAATGATCAAGGTCAGGCCTCATTAGCATGCCAGGTTAACTCACAGTGTGCAGTGTTTTAAAGTGAGAGGAGAATTTCAGGGCAGGATTAGAAATGGACTCAAGGGCCTTTGGCCAAACTGACGATAAGCCCACACCAAAGAAAACTCACGTCAGAAGAACCGAAGCTCATGCTCTGCGGATCTGAAGACAGCTGAGAGTCTGAACAGGTTGCTTTGCATGTTTGTTGTTATTTATGTTTTCTTTTAAGCCCTCAAATCCCTGAATCTCTTCTGCCTAAGCCAACGTCACATTTGGATGCACTAAGCAGCTGTTGCAACTGGGGATTCTCTCCTCTGTGAAAACACTGATTTGAAAAAATAATAAGCTCTCAGCTCCTGCTTACTCTCACAAGTCTCCAGCAACTAGTGCCCTGACAAACGAAGTGTCAAAACATTTCCAAATTAAAACCCCACAGTTCATAGAGCCCCATACCCTCAGCAGGATGGACTTCCCTGCTTGTACCCAGTGCACACTTGAAGAAACTAAAAATAGCCAGAGGGCAATTAACAGAAACTCCAAGGAGGGGAGATGGGGTGGGTTCCGGCAGGGTCAGTTTCTTGGATGGATTCCAAATGGAGTTCTCAGCCAGCAGTGCTCTGGCCAAGAAAGGACTTTCATTAAAACTGCATGGAGGAGGTAGAATAAAAAATCAAGATTTGAAATCTTTAAAATTAAAGCAGAAGTGGAAACTACAGCACCATATCCCAAGACCATCATTAATAACACTTGTTAATATGTATTATGTTCACATTATGGACCATAATGAGCATATGCATTGTATCATCTTGAACTTGTAAGAACTCTAGGAAGTAGCTACTACTCTTATCATTGTCCTACTCTTATCATTGTCCTACTCTTACAGGACAATGACGAAGATTAAAGGAAACAGCATGTGCAATGCCCTTAGCGTGGTGCATGCCTGTACTAAGCTCCTCAATAAATAATAGCCATTGGTATTGACCATTCTAAACCCATGCCCTTTTAGTTAGTCGATTTCAATGCCCTTTTACATAGTCAATTTCAATCAGAAAGAATATAAGGATTTAGTGAAAAAGTAGCATCCTCCACAGACTCACAGGGGTTATTCTAGAATGGTGTTTAGAATGATGAACGCAAACAAAAAAGGACCAAATAAGATTTTGGATTTGTGATAGATTTGGTGGATTTGGAGTTAGGGCAACCAGCCATCCCAGTTTGTCTGGGACCAAGGGGATTCCTGGGATACTAACACAGGGACAGTTTGCTCCTTCAGTTTGCAGGGGGAGGAGATGTTTACTCCCAGGAGAGGGTAGTATTGAAGGTAAGAGATGTCATCTACCCTTCTACTTTTTTCCCGTCAGCAGGAGTGATTTATCTGACTGGTGATACTGTGAAACAGGACTGAGCATGCGTAGCCCAGGGGCTGGGGAGGGGCCAGCCTGCCCAAACCTACTGTGTGCCTGGAGTCCCCCACATGAGCAGCTTACAGGGCAGGCTCTGGACTTGTCTGGGAGACCAGCTGTTCAGCATACAAGTGAACGGAAAAGTTCAGTTTGGGAGAAGGAGGAAAAGGAAACTTTATTTGGCCACAGGTCTAACCGCCATTCTCCAAATAGCAATACTGATAACAAAGCTGATATTGTGATTTCTACCTGACATTGGTATCTATTTCTAAATTGGCTCAGAACTCAAAGAGGGAAAGGGGTATAATTAATTATCAACCGTGATTAGTTATCACCTTCAGAAACCCCAACAGATGGATTCCTATTTCCTTTCATTGGCAGATAAACCCATCTCAGGCAGGCAGCAAGAGGGTATTTTGTAAAATCAAATGAGGTTAGAGTTGGGAGTGACCTTAAAGATAATCTGGTCCAATATCTTCATTGTTCCAGATGAAAAGATACACAAATGAAATGGCCACGTGACACGATCCATGTGAAAAGTCTGCAAAAGACTTTTATAAGCAAATTATTAGTGTCATTAGTAGTTTGGGAAGTGGTCTTTAGAAGCTGTACCCAGGATTAAAAATAGATCATAGATAACATAGAAAATAGATTTTGGATAATAGACATTAATAATAGATTTTAGATTAAAACTAAGTCCCTACAGGAGAGAAGTTTCCCTAAATAAAACTATTATCTCCATGAAACATCTTCAAACCATGAAGAAGAAATCAAGAGTTCTGGGTTGAATTTTTTTTTTTTAATTAGAAAAAACCTACCTTGGGTCAACAAGCCTGCTTACTTACAACCTTGAAGACCAGATAAGGGACAAAAGAAACAAATTTTCCCCCTCCATCCTGCCCATCTATCACAATCACATCTTCTTCACTGGGCATGTTTACTCCGTGACTGTTGACCAGGCATGTCCCACTGGCAAAGCAAGGTTCCTGGGAACCTCAGGACATTCAACATGTGAGACCCTTTGGCCAACCCTGGTCATTTCTGGTCTTAACCTTTGTCTCTTACCTATTACCATCATCTACCAGAGTACCTAGATCTGGCTTTTAGATAGTGCCCAGTCCTGAGTGAGGCAGAGGAAGCCCACTTCACCCTCTCTCCCCCACTGAAAACAGCTTTAAAACCTGGACAGAGTACATGGGGCAACTATTTGAGGACCCTGAAAAGAAAAAAGTAGCAGGCAGGTTGGGGAAGAAGACTAAAATTTGAAATACTATCCAACTTACCCCTTTTTTCCCCCTCCCATAAACCTTGGCCTAAAGTCAACGCACCTGAAATGAGCACCAAGGTACAGAAAAAGAGAGCCCCTGAGTCACCTTCTAGTTCTGCTTCCAGAAGCAAGAAAGGGAGTTCCTAATGTGCAGAGTGTGAAAACCCTGTGTTTCCTCTCTCTTTCCTTTTCTCTCCCCTCTACTCTTTCCCTTTCTTTCTCTCCCTTCTTCCCCACTCCAGCCCCCAGCAATCTCACGGTATTGCCAAGACCAGCCTGCATTAGTGAAAACTATGAGGGAAGGGAACCTTCCTCTCCATTCACTGGCATTGTTGTTCCCAAAGGCTGGGCTGACCCCTAGTGCTTTTTTCTCTGTCCTCTCTCCGTTTGGCCAATATGTAGGTAAGGTCTTGGACTAAGTACATGGTAGAGTAAACTTTTTGACCAGAGACTGAAAAGTGGTCACAGGGAACCAGAAAGTATCATGGAGAGGAAGGAGCTTGGCAAAGCAAACCCCATACAGTTTCCTTTATAAATTCCTGGGCTCATCCCTGGCCTGTGCATGCATGGATTGGATACTAGTCAACATACCAAAAGTTTGAGAACTTCGCTCAGGTGCCAGACTGACCACTGGGTGACACACACAGAGGACAGATCCAAATAGCACTGCCAAGGCTTTGAAAACTGAACTGACATAGGAAGCACAACCCTCAGACGACCGACTATCAGCATGGAACTTGCAGCCTGAATCTGACCAGGTTGACTGGCTGCTAAAACTAAATGATCAATGTACTCCATAGGCTTCATAATATATTATTCAAAACATACAGGACATAATACAAAATTTCTTGGCATATGAAGAGTCAGGAAAATCTCAATTCCCATGCGAAAAATAATCAGCTGAAACTAACACTGCCATGACACAGAGGTTAGAACCATCTGGCAAAAACTTCAAAGCAGCTATCACAAAAAAGTTCACGATTGCTGAATCATGAACACTGCTAAAACCAATGGACAAATAGAAAGTCTCAGCCAAGAAACAGATGCTAAAACAAAGTGCCAAATGGAAATTTTGGAAACAAAAAATGTAATAACCAAAACAAAAATGTCACTGATGGGCCCAATAGCAGAATGGAGATGACAGAGGAAAGCAAGCCATGGGCAAACCAACTCCTAGGTGGGGACCTATTTATCAATACTTTTTCATGCATCTTTCCCTCTATTTTAATTAACCATTGTTGTATAACAAATTGCATCAAAATTTAGTGTCTTAAACCAGAAACAATTGATTAGTCCTCCCAATTTTGTGGGAGAGCAGGGCAGTTCTCTGCTGGTCTTGTGTGGATTTGTTCACGTTTCTGCATTTGGCAGGCAGGCTGGTTGGACGGGAAGGCCCAAGACGGCTTCACTCACAAGTCTGACAGTCAGTGTTGGCTGTAGTCTGGGATGCCTCGGTTCCATGTGACCTCCCAACTCCAGTAGGCTGGACTGGCCTTCTTCACAGTATGGCAGTCTCAGGGTTCCAAGAAGTTGACAGCAGAAACCCCAAGGCTCAATGTCTCTTAATAAAAGGAGCAGCTACATGACTTTGAAACATGGCATGGATATAGGGAGGTGTGAGTCATTGGGATCATTATTTCAACATTCTACTGGGAATTAATGCTTCAAACCTCAAAGACTATGGATCTACAATTATTATGGCAGTAGAATAGACAATGAGGCTCAGAAAAGTTTAGTGTTTTGCCTAAGATCATACAGCTGGTTAAGGGGAAAATATGAAACTGGATCCCATGACTGATGATTCCTCTGACCAATACTCTTGCTTCAGAGATGAGCTATTTGGTATTTTGAACACTTTGGCTATTTAACAGATAGAAGAACAATAAACAACAGTTGTACAAAGTGTTAGCAATCATTCATCATTTAGATCCAGTCCATGAAGGAAATAAATGCATGCACTTTTGAAGTCTATGCAAAAACTGAAGCAGAGTACCTCATGAAGAGCTATTCATTATGTAGCAACAGAGCTCCTAACCTGTTCTATGCACCAAAACATAGTGTATTCAGTCTCTTGCATTCCTGGCACTCAGAGATTAATATTTTTAGTAAGGTAAAAAATTCACATACCATCAAATTAACTATTAACCATTTTAAAGTATAAAATTTCATGTCATTTAGTATATTCATGACATTGTACAATCATTACTTCTACCTAGTTTCAAGAAATTTTCATCACCCCAAAAGGAAACCCTGTCCCCATTAAGCACTCACTTGCCATTTCCCTTTCCCTCTTAGCCCTGACAACCGCTAGCATGTTTTTTGTTTCTTAGATTTACCTATTCTGGATATGTCATATAAATGGAATCATATGACCTTTTGTGAGTGGCTTCTTTCACTTAGCATGTTTTTGAGGTTTATCCATGTTGTAGCGTGCATCAGCATTTTATCCCCTTTTATGGATAATACAAATGGAATAGCATTCATAATATACCATGTGTGAATATACTACATTTTGTTTATATATTCATCAGTTGATGGGCATTTGGACTTTTCCTACTTTTTAGCTATTCTGAATAGTGCTATTATGAACATTTGTCTACAAGTATTTGTTTGAATACCTGTCTTCAGTTCTTTTGGATATTTAGCTAGGAGTGGAATTGCTGGGTCCTAGGGTAATTCTACTATCAAAGCTTCGCTTTGATTCTGGGCTTGAAAAGACTTCTGAAAAGTGTGAGATGGGGCCAGCATTACCTTGCCTCTAAAGTCAATGTGGTTCTGGAGGATGGCTCTGTGGTACGTGGCTGTCCTCACAAAATCTTGCATTGTGTTCTGCTGCTGGGAAATGCAGCCATAAAACTGTAAGGAGAAGAGAGGGAGAGGGGAGTAAACAATCCACAAGGTAGCACCATCAGGAGAATCTGGTTCTCACAGCCACCTGGGTCAAGGCAGGCACTGCCTTCAGCTAACAAGGACACGGAGGCTCTGAGAGACACCTTGACTTGTCCACGTCACCCCTGATTTGTAAGGTGTAGAATTCTGAGTAGATTTCAGACTTCTGGCTCCTGCTCCAGACAATAGATTCAGGCCTAGATATTGATGAGATAGGCTATGGGACAGCACAGGTCAAGAAAAACAGACTCAAGGGGAAAGGAGCCAGGGCCAAAGGCATGGCCTGGCCTGATGAGTCCCCTGAGCCTCGAGTGGAAAACGGAACTTGGATAGAAATCCTGAGTGACAGTGGAGGTGGGGCAGAAGGTGGTGACGGTGGTGATCCTGATGGGAACAGAGGCAGGCCAGCTGGGTGACATGGGGCACGTAACTCCATGAACACTGACAGTAATAAACATCATCCTTGTAATCTCCACCATCTGGAAGGCCATTTGGTAGGGCTATCTATGTGCCAGGCACCATGTTAAGTGCTTCACAGTCATCATCTAATCCAATTAAACCATCACAACAATTAGGTGAATTATGTTGCTCAGCCGAGGAAACTGAGGCTCAGAAAAGTAAAGCAACTTGCCCAAGTCCTGACCACATAGTAAGTGGTGGAGCAGGGACACTGTTGGTCTGGGGGCCACACCTGGAGGACCATGGCAATAGAACACCCATCATCTCCTCTCCACACATCCTGCCTAGGTGTGTGTGATCTTGAAACAAACCCATCAGTCCTACCCAGGACAACTCTCCTGACCTGGAAGTATTGAGCAGCTGACGCTTCTTCTGTCCGCTGGCTGAACACTGAGTACTCCTTTTTCTGATTCTGGCATCTTTTCAAGGTATTTGAAAACGCACCGAATTCTGCAAGGATAAAAAGCAGATCCATTTCTTCACCTTGGAAACCACAGAACTCACCACTGCACTCTGTAAAAAAATTCCAACTGTGAAAATATTAGAAGATGAAAGTGGCACATTGAACCCTGAACACACACATGATGAGGAACGGCAAGGTGGAAATGGGGACTACTCCGAGGCACGCCTCCCTTATTTACACTTGTCAGACGTATTTGCATTCAGAAATGTCAAGTGAGAGAGCACAGCGGAACACAGGCAGAGACCGGGCTCCCTGAATGCTGCTGGTATTGTGCTCACAAAGCTCACAGCCTTATACTCAGTGTGTGCTCTGGGGAGGCAGGTCCTTGATGAGACGGAAACACACACACACACACAAAACCTCATTCTATCATCATAATACCAATATTTTCTCTCTCACTTAGCATTCTCTAGCTGTATAGAGAAAAAGCAAAATAACTGGGGATATGTGAGTATAAAAAAATGCTTTATATTAGTTGAGGGAAAAATACAGAAGTGAAGTCTCAAAAAATTCCAGAAGGGATAATATTGATAGATAACACTGCATACACAGTTGCCAAATTCTGTGACTTCTGTTTCAGAAATGTGTCTTGAATCCTGCCTAGTGTCCCCACTGTGTGTGGCTTCTTCCCTCTGCACCGCAGGCATCGTGACCAGGTCACTTCCTCACGACCAAGGCTGGGTCCCTCATGCCCACACACTCTTGGTTCATGATAAGCTCTGCCCCCTCGGATTCTAGACCCAACCGCTCACAGAGGGTCCTGTCTGCCCCGTTCCAGCATCCTCTGTGCCCTTTCTTCCTGCACACACGACATCCGCTCTACGTTCTCCACACGTCCGCTGTGCCGAACTACTTACACATGCCCAGGTCAACCTGGTCGTGGCCAGGTTTCCTGACTTCGAACCCCCCATTTCTTTACGTTAGATTATCTTTCAACATCAAACTCCTATTCATCCTCCCAGATTCCGTTCCACTAGCATTTCCTCATTGCTGTGTTTCTGGAACATCACAGGCAGAATCAGTTATAATACGGTGGGTCTCAACACTCAGTTAAAGATCACAATTGCTTGTAAAGATTTTTTTTAACTGTGGATACTGGGCCCTCACCCTAAACCTGGCAATTCCATGTGCTGGTGGTGGGGAAAGAAGTCTCCATGTTTTCAAAAGCCCCCGGAGTTAATTCTCACGTGTAGCCAGGGATGAGAACCTTTGCTCTAATACCATGTTCTCAGCCTGTGAAATATCCTAGTTCATAGTTGACTGCATTTGTCAATTTTTAAGGTCTCCACTTCTCTACTTAAATCAAGTTCTTTCAAGGCATTGTTTACAGGTTGTCTCGGTCCATTTTGTGTTGCTGTAACGTAATACCAAAGACTGGATAATTTATAAAGAACAGTACTTTATTTCTTACAAGGCCAGAGGCCAGGAAGTCATGGTCCAGGGCAGGCATGTGGTGAGGATCTTTGTGGTGTTTCCTGCTATGGCAGGAGGCAGGGGGACAAGAAGGGGCACAAGCAAGACAGAGGGAGGCCTGGGCCAGCTTTTATAACAACATACTCTCTCATTTTACATTAACCCATGCAGGAAGGCAGAGCCCTCATGGTCTAATCACCTCTTAATACTGTCCCAATCATCATTAAAATTTAACATGAGTTTTGGAGGGGACACTCAAACCACAGCAGAAGTTTAAGCCTTACTTACCTCTAATTTCCAGAACATGGTGCTAAGGTAGCAGCCACCCATAAATAAATCTTAAATGTAAATTCAATAAATTTGGGAAACTATTTAATAAACTTGGTGAAAGTATTTAACTGGTGGGATGGGTTTGTGAGGCCCTGGAGCTATCCCATGTGGGGACAGACAGTTAGAAAGAAGATCCTGTTGGACAATAAATATGTAAACACACATGACTGTTGCCCCTCCGGCCCAAGGGAATGTTGCCACCTACTCCAAAGAACCTGGAGAACAAAGGGAGGAATTCTTAGTGGAAATATAAATTGGGATTAGGTTTATAGTATATCCTGAACTATCACTATTTCACCAGCTTGTAAGGGCTCATCTCAATCAATAAGCCTCACGTAGCTAATGTTTCTGTGTGGATCTTTCTTTTATGAAAACAGAATGGTTCTTTGGTCAAAAATTGATCTCCATTATGAAACTTTGTCAATTCTTTCATCTTTTGCAATTATACCCTTATAAAGAAAAGGATGCAAATGATGGTTTCAAAATAACTACAAAACCAACACATGAAAAGTATTAGAAAATACAAGTCAAAAAAAATACAAATAATAATCCCATTATACAAATGATTAATTAGTGTTAACACATTGGTGCATGTTCTTTTGGAGCATGTGTATGTGTAAAACTTCTTCTTGCAAAATTGCACCATATAATTTTGTAACCAGCTCTTTTCATTTATGGTACTACGTATGGATAACTTCCTCGGTCATTAAGTAGTCTCCTCCACCTAGTTGTTAATAGATAAGTGATTGCAACTTTTATGAATGTGCCATAATTTAACCAATTCCCTGTGGTCGGCTTCCCAAGCCTCCCTCCAAGTCTACAGTATCAGGATGATAAAGCCCAGAATCTGTATTTTTAACTGTGTCCCTGGTGATTCTGGTGACAAGAGAGTTTTGAGCCCTTCTGCTAATAG
This sequence comes from Varecia variegata, assembly GCA_028533085.1. Taxonomy (NCBI): domain Eukaryota; kingdom Metazoa; phylum Chordata; class Mammalia; order Primates; family Lemuridae; genus Varecia; species Varecia variegata. The sequence continues at coordinate 76,218,046 of CM052443.1, forward strand.
AATACAGCAATGTTCATATAATAAGGATTCCACATTATAGATGTAAAAGAGACGCAAAGTCTTTATAATATCCTTCTACACACAAAATCAATATAATAATCAATACTTCTATTGTCTTGTGAAATTTGACTGTGTTGTTTTGCCATTTTCTAGAAAATAACTTAATCTCATAAAACTTAGAAATGCAGAAAAGCAACCCAGAAGAAAAATTAACTTCCAGATATAAAAACCACTAGTGACATTTTGGAAATCTCCCAGGAATTTTTCTTTATATATTTGTATCTATTTCTATTAATATATTACTTACAACAATAGTATTGCACTCTACTGTTTTACAACCTGCTTTTTCACTGAACAATATATTGTTAGCTTTTTCTATGTCAACACTTTTCACACGGAATCACTAAGCTACACATAAAGCTACAAAGTCCCTTAATTGTAGTGTCATTTTTCTCGTTTCTCCAATCTGTTCTCCAAGACAACATCAGAAACTAAGGAGATCTTAATTTCAACAATGTTTTTGACTATGTTCCCTCAAATTCTGGACCTAATTAATTGCTTATCAAATTTTACTGGGAGTCAAAAATATCAAGTCTGTGAAACTACAATCTCCTACATTTGCATTTTTCTCCTTTAGAAAGATATTGGGCAATATTTACCCAGCTCTAGTCTCCTGGCACCTCTCCAATTCTCTCTGAGTTCTTAAAGATTGCCAGCAGTGGTTTTTGTCACCCATCTGTGAGTTCTTTAAGGCCTGAGTGTATCTGTTGTTTGGGCCTTTCAAAGCCTATGGTAAATTAATTTGTTCAACAAATAGTCTTTTTGAATATTCTCTACACTTGCAAGTCTCCATCCTTTGGGGGGAAATTTGAGTTCTTAATACTAATACAACCAAAAATAATGGCTGCCTAATTTAGTGAATAGGATGATGTGTGGCAAATTGAAAAGTATCATTTTTGGTTCATAAACAAGATTTTGACTATAGAGTTACAAAGCTGGTCATATCATGTGCAGCTGACCAATTATCTCAAAAGGAAATGTAAAAGAGAAGCTCTAATGGAGTTTTGCGCTATACCAGTATTCACGCGATATATAAACAGCCTACAAAATAAGTACTAATCTGGCCACATCAGCTCTACTGTGTTTGATATTTTTCAAAAATCCAATTTTATTACATTATTAACACTGTCTTAGTCTGCTTAGGTTATCATTACAAAATGCCACAGATTGGGTGGCTTAAACAACAAAAACTTATTTTCTCATAGTTTTGGAGGCTGGGAAGTCCGAACTCAAGGTCCAGATGATTAGGTTCCTAGCAAAGCCTCTCCCTGCCTGGCTTGCAGTTTGCTGCCTTTTTGCTGCATCCTCACATGGCGGAGAGAGAGCCATTGAGCTCTCTGGTGTCTTTTCTTATAAGGACACTAATTCTGTAGGATCAGGGCTGTACCACCCTATAACCTCATTTAACCTTAATTGCGTCCTTACTCCAAATCCAGCCACACTGGCAGTTAGGGATTCAACATATGAATTTGGAGGGGAAACAATTCAGTCCATAGCAGACACTATAGTCAGAACTTCTCATAACCCTGGCACAGGGACCAAATTTAACAAACCGAACATCAGAGCCTCTTGTTTGATAAGCTTGAGATGTATTTATGGGATTGATGGGATTCAGGTAATCAGGAATATCCTGACTAGTCCAGAAATCATCATCGATTAACTCCTGCCTATTGTGAATTCTGTTAGAAAAATGTTTTTTGCACAATTAACCCTCACCTTTAATGGTTAAATACATTTTAATGGTTAAGTGTGTATAAATAAAGGAAGTATCTGTGTTTCCACATAATGCATAAAGATGCAAAAATAAGTAATAAATAAATAAATAAAGGAAACCTCTGTAAGAAGGAAAAGAAACTTAACTGTTGATTTCTCCTCTCTCCTCAGCCCCCAGGATGGACTCTGGCAGCCACTTTGGAGACTCCAAAAGCAGAAGGAGCAAGAATAACCCATCCTTACCTCTTTCCTCACTTCTCCAAACTGGGGGACAGGATTTTGGGTGAGAGGAATGAAGGGCTCTTTAAATCCAGTGGGTAATTTTGCCTTTGGAGAACATTTTTGGCAAGCAGTCCATTTTTTTTGGATGGAAAAGCCTTTTGATCTGAGGATACCATTTGTTTGAAGGGTGCTGTTAATTCTGTAGAGTCAGAATGCTTCCCAGAGGGGAAAGAAAGGCCAGCTGTTTAGAACACAATAGACACATTTGTCTAAACAAATGATGTTCACATTTGCATAGAGGCTCCTATCCCTTGCTCAGAGTAGAAAAGGTGGGAGAATACGGGTTAGAAATGCTGATCTGGTATATAGAGGTCCCCGTGGGGATTTTTCCCAGAAGCATGAGGGCAGTGGGGAGAATATAGAAAGATGGGGAACCACTCTCAATTACTAGCAGAAGTGATCTCTCCTCTGAGCAGAGCACGCATCATGGATAAAATGAGAACTCCTTCCAAAGGACTCGTCTGTCCACACTATGTCTGAAGGGGATGACCTGGTGAAACTGCCATTATAACCTCTCAGGCTATAAACCATTGTTTTGTCATTTCTTGCCACAAATGCAAAGATGTAATTTTCAGTATCATGTAGATACTAACCAAGGACATGGCAGCTCCATGCTACAGCCATGATTCCAATTATTTTCCTTTGATTCTCAGGCTTGATTCAGGTTTCTTCCTGACAAACCATTATTTTTCAATTTTAGCACATAATTATACGTGTGGATCAATACAGACTACTCAGATGCACCATTTCCTTTTTGTTCTGTTACTCCTAACAGACCAGATTGAAGGGATATGTTTTTGTTTGCTTGCTTCTCTTAAATAGCTGCTATTTACAAGCGATACTGTCTGTGGTGCTTTCTATATGAAGAGTTTATTTACCAAGATACTAGCATGTTTCTGTGCCAGGAAAGGGTAATACCTGTCTGACTACCTCAGCTGTCCTGGCCGCATGTCCCAAGATTATATCAGAAAACACGCAACTGACAATATGAGAGTCATGGTGTGGATTTTTAAAAAACAGTATGCCAAACTCTAGACATTGTTGCAGAACTGCTACTGGACTATCTTCAATAATTTGCAGACAGCAGCCCAGTTCAATTGTCTCTAGTCTATCAGCTTGAGTTTGCTAAATTAAGCCTTTTTTTTTTTTTTTTTTTTACTGGACATCCAAAGAAGGAAAAGATACCTATTTTTCTGTAATCAGTGTACAAAGAAGACGGCAATACTAACCACTTGCCCCATTCAATTCTCCTTCCCCTGGTTTCATGGTCTGGGCGTTTTCCCCCTTGGGATGGATCAGCTTAGGGTAGACAGCATTGATTCCTCAAACTTCCTATCTCATCAGAGCAGAAGTGCTGCATAACATATGGTACATAATTATTATTTTGTCTACTTATTTTTCTGTCTTGCTGAATAGAATGTAAGTTAAAAAGATTTAAATGAGGGTAAAAAGATTTATTCACTATTAAATCCAAGTGCTTAATACGGCACATAGTAAGAATCCAATAAATATCACTGGATGCACGACTGTATGAATGAATGAAGGCATTCTTTCCCTGCCCCCCCTTTCCTTTCCTTCTCTTTCTCCTCCTTTTCTTCATTCTCCTTCTCCTCCTCCTCTTCCTTCTTCTTTTTGGATTCATTTCCACTTGCACCTCCTCACTGGCCCAGTCCTCAAAATCAGGAGCTTATTTTCTTACTGATTTATTTCTTTCCCAATCAGAGGTATGCAAACTTAACTATTTGGGCTGAGTTGCTCTATTTACTTAAAGAGGAAAGTTTAATCATGAAGTTCTTCAAGTTAAGTCTCACTGGCAAAACCAAATTATCTTTGATCCATCATGCATTTCAAATAAAAATTTATTCACTATCTGAACTCATAAATATGTCAACATATTTTTGCTTCTCTTTTTTTTAATAGAGAAGAACATATTATGTGCATAAGACAATTCCCATTCTTTCTTCATCCCAACTCCCAAAGTTAGCTAAAAAACAAAACTAATTTAGGAAATTTTCCATACAGATATACTGTGTACATGTGTATTTCCAAGAAAGTCATAGAAATCTCAGATGGTGAGAGTTGAAGTGGGATAGAAAAATGACTACATCCCAAACATGTATATATGCAGGGGACTCTGCTGCTAATAAAATTCAACATATGCATCGCCCTTCTTATACCTCATACTTAGTAAAGTAGCTAAAAGGATTTAGATACAGAGTAGATTCTCTGAGTGCCCAACATAAACAGCATTATTGTAAGACACTGTGTGTTTCTATTGCATACATGAGAAAACTAGAAAAATGGACAGCTTCACCAAACTTCAAGCTAATTTCTCCCTTTTAGTGCTTTTGTCTCTTCTTTCAAAAGAACTTGTCAGCATTCCTTGAAAGCAACTGTCAAATCAAACTCTCTTAAAACAAAAGTATTTATGAGCTCTAAGAAATTGAATATATTATTGGGATTTGCTCTTCACTCAAAGCCTTAGAATTAGCAACTAAACCTACAGTTCACAATTTGCATAACATTTACCTAATACTATTTTTGTTGAACCAAAAGATTGGTACAAAGCACTGGGGAGGACTACTGGGAGTATCTGTGTATTTTTCAAATCTTTAACTGTCAAGAAGCTTACGCAAAAACAACTAGGCTCATGTCTTGTAAAATCAGAGACAATCTTTATATATATCTTTAAAACCAATTAATAATTATTGAGATGACCAGCAGTGACCTAAACATTAGTAAAATAGCTTCAACGTTTATAAAGGCCAGAAAAGTAAGTTCATTTGTTTGAATATTGAGCCAGGTCTCTAATCCCTGTGGAATCCTACTGTACTTGCCCTGACGCTCCACACATTAACAAGGGAAGCCCAAGATTTAAGAACTATGTGGTCTCTAATAAGCAGATGGAACACGGGTCAGCTTTGAGCAGGGGGTAATTGACTGAACCAGAAGAGAAACAGGATGCTAAGGAAGCTGTATTAGCAAAAACTCTTTTGTTGACAAATGGTGGAATATACAATAAGTATAACTGAAATAGGAACTTCCTGGCTCACAAGATGGAAAAATACATGATTAAAATGTCATTTTCAAGAATGGCTGTGTCCAAGGGCTCCAATGGTGTTTAGGACTTGGTATTTCACTTGCATCTGCGTGTGTGCACTCTCTCACTTTCCCTCTCTCTCTTTACCGTCTTGCTCTGCATTTCTGCTTTAGCCTCTTGCTTGGGCAGGCTTCCCCCTCATAGAACAAGATGATCATTAGTAACCCCAGAACAACACTTCTACCAGCTCAGAAACAGCCCTTCCAAAATGTTCCAACAAAAGCCCCGCATTGGGTCTTGATGAATCAAGTTAAATTAATATGATCTCAAAAGGGAATTAATTAAACCAAGTTTGGTAAAAGCATAAAATATAATGCAACCAATCAAAATGATGCCATAGATGAATATTAATACAGAAATATGTTATAACTTAAAGGAAGAACCCAAATTACAAAATGTATGCTGTTTAAATCTATCTACCTTTTAGTTGAAACATATATGCATCTGTTTATAAAACAGTATAAAAAGACATACATGAACATAATGGATATATGTATATATTTATAGATTATGTTTATGTGTGTATATATATATGCATGGCTAAACAATGGGATTATGGTTGTATTTTAGTTTAATCTTCTTATTTGTCTGTATTACTAATTTTATAGTAGTTTGAAGATATAAATGAGACACTTGTGAGTGCTGGTAAATGCATTCAAGTTGATGGGAAAACCCAGATTCTACTATCATTCTTAACTATCTGTATAAATTTTGCAAAGTTTCATACCATCTCAAGTAATGTTTCCTCATATGCAAATGAGAGGATTGGACTAGAGATTGAGAATGTCCCTTCAACTTTGAATTTCTATAACTATTAAATATCACTTGAATTCTCCAAATATGTAGACCTTAATATGTGAAGGAAATAATACTTCTCTTAGGTAATAAGGCCACTAATGTGCATGCATTAAAAACTATATAATGCTTATTATTATGAAACCCCAAATTAATAATAGCAAACACCACTAGACTTACTATGTTTCAGATACTGTTCAACATTATTTGCATGAATTAACTTTTTAAATTCCAAAAGCAAGCCTATGAATTATGTTATAATTATTTTCACTGCTTTGCAAGTAAAGACATCCCCCTGTGGAAAAAAAAAAAAAAACCCATCTCTGAATCCATTTCTATGGCCAGAGATCAATGCCAATTGACTAGACTTGAGTCAGACTTGTCAAAACCTGAAGGAAAATGGGGCTTCCGTTACCAGAAGAAAGGAGAGTAGACTAAAGGTAGGCAAAATCACAGTTAACCAGTACTGAAGGAGAGGAAGAAACATCATAAACTAAGCTAAAACAAAGGAAGTAGGAGTTGGAAAATCTGTACGCTTCAGGGGGCAAATGAGAGGAAGGTAAGCCATGGAAAATAGACCTCAGCTTCTTGGCCTCTGAAATCTTGGAGCTTGGGTTAGCTTAAACCCAGATTTTGCTTCCAGCAGCAGGTTGTTGTGAGAGGCCATTACTAAGCAACTGATACAACATTTCTGGTTTTGGAACATGTTGAGTCCCTGACATTGCCACAGTTACCAGCTCTGTTTCCCTGTCTACACTCAGCAAGAGTAATTGGCACTGCTCCCAGCTCCTGATGTCCTGTTTACACCATTGGATGCCACAGCCAATCAATGGATTAGTTAACAACGAGTGTTGACCAAAGGGTAACTCAGCCTGAATCAAAAGACCCAGGCACTATACTTAAAGGGGGACAGGCTCTGGGTTTTCAATAGGGGGTGAGGGTGGTGATCCTGTGTCTCAGTTCACCTAGGATGTCCCCATTCATATCTGTTGTCCTGGAGAAATTATTGATCCCACTCTCTTTTCACACTCAAAGGAGTCCTGGATTGAACGATAAATTATTGAGTCATCTTGGCTATAAGATCATGCAGTCTTGGGGAACGGGGCCATATTAGGTCAAGTGCAAGAGGAAGAGGCAACCAAGAGAGATGGGGAGATGGAAAGATACACATGGGGACACCATGCAACACCTGACAGCTGGAGAAAGAACACCTACCTGCTTCCCCACCATGGTTCCAGGACACTGTTTCTTGGCCTGAAATGCCTTAAATTCCAGGAGACGTTTCATTAGAGTAACTTACCCTTTTAGATTTGAGCTACTTTGTATAGGTAGCCTTGACTAAAACAGAAATTCCTCACTTTACAATAATGTCTTTTTTTCTTTCTTTCTTTCTTTTTTTTTTTTTTTTTGAGTCACTGCCCTTTACTCAGGTTTATTGAGTGATTTTTGTTTGTTTTGATTTGGTTTGGTCTTCCTCATTTTAAGTGGTTTTTAAATCTGCACCACACTTTTCTCTACCCTGGGAGTAAATCAGTCTATTTGCAGTTGGGCCTATTTCTACCATTGTAGTTTAACATATGACAATGAAGACCATCCTATATTCATATTACTTAGGATCAAGATGGAATTGTGCAAAACCATCTAGTCATTTGAAAGTCCCAGACTTATAGAAAGACAAATGGTATCTCTGTTCACTTAGTGAGGACAGAATGCACCTTCGGGAGCATTTAACATGTATTCACCAAGGAACTAATTTATTTATGTGGCAGCAGGAGCTGTTATTCGATTAGTTCTCATGGCTTCCCAAGGTTTCTGGGTGCCTCCCAGCAAGTAATGCAGCACAGGTGAACACCAAACAGGTGGCATGAAGACACGTTTCCAATTTGACTAGATTTACACAGTTTTTAAAATGACATTTGATAACTGAAATTAACATTTTTATGATTGCCTATGCCATACTCCCTACATTCCACAAACAGATAACTTTGGAGAAGCATTAGTGTAATCCAACATAAAATTTAAAAAATTGAAATAGCAGCCTGTACTTACTTTCACTACATAAGCTTGGAGCACTTCATTTTGCCAAGTGAAAACTCTGCATAATAGGTAGACCAAAAAAATCTCTCTGGGCTTTCTCTTTACACATTATCCATAAATGAATGAGACAAAACCAACTATAAACTCAGTTGAGAAATGCTGTACTTGTTACAAGGCAGAGGAAAGAAAGTGCTTTGTACCTGGAAGACTTGAGATTTCAAGTCACATAAAAAGATCAGTTTGGATGACAAGTATCTGCTTTGTTAGTTTTGCAATACAATTTTTAAGATCTAGCTCTCTTCCCATTTGAACATGGATTTAACAATAATTCTACATGGTTGTGCTACCTAATCCTATTCAAGAAATTAATCTTATCTTCATTTTTTTAGAAAGCAAAATGCATCCACTGTAGTTCTCAATGAAGCGAATCTATAATAATTGGCTAAAAACATGGATGTGCATGTGTTTTCTTAGCTTAATCTCTTTGCTTTTCTCTTGTTTTCTCTATCATATTTATATAGGTAGTCCACTGTGTGCAAAATGAGCAGAGGCTAAATCCAGTCCATACAAATGTTTTAATTTATCATGCATTTTAAAAATCAGAAAAATCTCACAGGAAATGTAGATATCTGCTTAAAATTCTATGACATGGCACACTTGGATCTGAATTGCTGTGTGGCAACAATTAGCATGAGGAAAGCAGCTACTGCCACCTTTTCAATGGGCATGAGATCTCTAGTCGCCATAGCAGCCTCCAGTCGCTCTTCTTTGCAGCCAGCCTGCTTCATGCATTTCCATAACTTTCCTGGGCCCTGTAGCCATTTGAGTCTGTGCCTCCTGTGTACTCAAGGCCCCATTAAAAAACTTTGTAATGTGTGCAATAAATGTGCAACTTAAAATATCAAATATTTCCCTTCTATTTCTAAGCATCATGAAGTCACAAAAGCTAAGGAAAATGATAGCTAAACTCACTTTATTACACTCTTTTTTCAATCAATTGATAGTTTTGTTTTAAGCTTACGGAATCTGTTGAGTTTCTTGGCAATGATCTTATTTGGCCATTTTGTGCATTACTCATTAGGGCAGGTTCAAACTCTAAGTCTAGGGCTCTTAGGTAAATTTAGGTGAATTAGTCACAACCATTCACAAACAACATATTTTTATATAAATATGGTACTGTTGACTGGTCTACAGTGTGATTTCAGCTGTGAAGGTGAGGTTTTATTAGACAATCCACCTCCCCTAGGCTTCCCCTATAATTAGTGATGATCTATTGGACTCAGGAATGTGGTGTCTACAGCCGGAGGGTGGTTCCACTCAGAGAGGATGCCTGTAGAATCCACTGCATCATCATCCTCCCCCAATGAACTGATCCAACCATCTACTCCTATGACAAGCAACCAATGGATTCAGCAATAGTTGAATTAATGCTTCCTTGTTGACATCTATCTGCACTTTTCCTCATATAGAATGGGAGGTAACATGGACCCAAAGTCAGGAGGATTAAATCCACGGATATTGGTTAACACTCAATGTTTTTATAACTACAATCATCAGTTATTTTTATATACGTGGCTTACTTGAAACTTTAATTACAACCTTGCTCTAAAATGAGTGTTGAATCTAGAACCCTTTGATACTTTAATAAAAAGGGATATTCTAATTCTTATGGGGAATGCAGCTCTTGAATGAGTGTTGAGTCTAGAATCCTTGATACTCTGGTATGAAGGCATGTTCTAAGTCCTATTGGGAACTCACATGAAAAAATCTTCTTCAGATCTAAATGCCAAGAAAAGCTTTGCTTGACATATTCTGCCCACCTGCCATTGCTCTACCTTTTACAGACATTGGGGATCTTATAAATTTACTGTTTCCCTTTTTGCTCATGTGCCAGGATACTCAGAGCCAAAATCTTGGGTTGGCAGTGATATTTATGGGTTCTCTAATATTCAGATTTGTGTTTTAATTTCCTCTTGGCCTCAGTCTTCTGTGCTTTCTATATTTTCTCTCATCTTTAAATTTATTTAATTTTTATTATATAGATGTGTGAAGAAATTCAAATTCTATGTGGTAGAAGTTGAAGGATGCATGGATGGATGGATAGACAGACAGACAGATGGGTAGAAAGACTGATCAACTGATTCCATAAGTACCATAAGAAGATTTAACAAAGACTGATTAAATCATGCTACAATTCTCACTTTCCACACAATAACCCACCCTGCTCTGAACAGTAAACATGAGGACTTTGGAAGCAACAGCCTTGGTCCCATATGCTGAAAGCAGATGGGAGCTGCACTGTCTTCACAGTAGCAGCTGCCCAGGAACCAAAGTGAAGAGGAGGCGGCTGGGGGGAAAGGAGTGCAAGGGGAGAGAAACACAAAAGAACAATCGGGCGTGGAGCAGAGAGATCCTTCCTGCTGCCAGTCTCAGCCAGGGTCACAAGTAAACATACACATACGAAGTGCTCCATTTAGTCGTATTTCCAATTTATGGTGTCATTTAAGTCAATCCCCACTGCCGAGGGGAATTACGGTCTCCATTATACAGATGGAGGAGAGAGACAGACACAGTTTGCTCTGAGTCAAACTAGCCAGGCCAGTGTTCATTCCAGCACCAATATCTGCATTCCACAGAGTGGGAAATTCTAAAACATAGGACATCCCCGAGGGGCACGTCCTACCTTGGAATAAGCTGTGTATGTATCAATTGAGGATGGCTGATAATAAAAGGCATAAAAAATTAAGATGTAACATATTCATGGTCTATAACTAACAGAGAAATGTCTTCATCTCCAACTACAGAGAATGACTAGATAGGATTCCAAGTGTTATAAAACCATGACAGTGAAAGATTCTCTGTGTAAAACTGCAGACATTTCTTCTTTGGAGATCATTATTTGAAAACTAGTTATCTATTACTCTAGGCCAGCAAATTTACTTAAAAAACACTAGCTGAGCTCTCACTGTCTTTTTAAAGCAATCAATTATACAATGTATGATTTATCACAGCAAAGCAACAAGAACACCAAGTTTATAAAATACTATACGTTAAAATTGTTTTCTGTGTTGTCTACACGTGAAAACACACACATGTACACACACACACACAAAGATGGACACAAATTAATCCCAAGAGGCACAGCACAGAAACTTACAGTGCAGAGACAGAGATCTCAGACTCAGACCAGCCTGTCTGGCATCCAACCCTAGAGCTACCATTGGCTAGTTGTGTGGTTTTAGACAGGTTACTGTACCTCTGTTTTGTTCTTTATAAAATGAGTATGATAATACCTAAGCCCTAGGGTTGCTGCAGAATTTATATATACATATATATAAATATAAAATATACATATACACACAAATATGTGTCATATAGTAAGCACTGAGTATTAGCTTAGGTTGGAAATTTTTTTATTTTGCTAAAGGAAAATGAGTAGACATAGGTGTGAATTTTATCCAAGTGGCCCCTAGGGCTCCTCCCTACTGGGGATCTGTTTCTTTCACAATTACCCCAGGGTAGGATGGCCCTTCCTGAGGTTTTTTTTTCTTTGAAGGTCTAGCATTGAAATTCACACCAGCACTATGGAAGGAAGCCAAGAAAGCCAGCTTTTCTTGGAAGGCTGCATGCCTCAGAACAACCTCAGCCAAGGGGGCCAGAGTGCTGGCGGTGAGTCAGCTCCTTATTAAAGAGATTTATTGATCACCTGCTGTGTGCTAGGCACCGGAGTGGTGGCTATGGAGGGGGGCTACAAACAAAATTAGAAATGAGGCTGCCCCCCTCAAGGAATATGTGATGAGAGAGAGAGAGAAGAGAAACTGACACACAAGAGAACTACTACAGGCAATACATTGTTACACACAAAATGGTGTAGGATAATTTGCATTCAAAGATCCAAGGAGACAGAGCTCTGTGCATTCCATCAGGGAAGACTGCTTAGAGGAGGTGAACTGTGAGCCAAAGGTAGAAGGAGGCATTTGGGCAGGCAGAGAGGAAGGAGGAGAGTAACAGTTTGAAGCAAAGCTCCCAGCAGGGAGATTCTGAGTTGCTGTGCAGGCAAGGATGTGGCCTGATTTTTCCAATGTGGAGGGGCTGAGATATGGAGTTACAGAAAAAAATAAAAGCTGAACAGAAAGGCCACTTGGTGATGTAATGTTAAATATGAGGTTGGATTTGTCACCTCATAACCTGTGTGGGTTTTTAAGAAGGGTCTGGTGGCAACTTGAGCAATTTTCTTTGGTCCTGCCATGGATATCATAGCTGACTTGATGACCACTCCCATCAACATTCTTTAGGTTCCAACCTGCATGAGGGAAGGAACCTTGTTTCTGGCCTGTTCATTGTCTAGGACAGTGGCTGGCACATTTTGGAGCCAATCACTCCTATAGTGAATAAGTAGAAATCTCCTATTTAGAAATTAAAAGAGTTAATACATATAAAGTGCTTGGAAGAGTGCCTAGCACAAAAGAAGCCTTCGTAAAAGTACTGCTATTCTTTTCTTCCTCTCCCCACTTTTTCTTCTCCTGTTACTCCTCCTTCTTTTTCATGAGTAAGGCAGTATCACACAGAGTATGCATCATAGCCTCAAATGAGTCCTGTCCATTGGGCAATCAGGGCAGCTGAGTATGGAGATCGTCATGCAGATTGTGCACTGCACAACCCGTTGACAAAACTCATGTGGACTACGAAGAGAACAGTTTTCTCCAGAATTGTGTTACACAGCAGCCCTGCACAGGCAAGCTTTTCATGTCGACTTGGAAGTTCCTTTCATACTTCAAAATTCCAGAATAACCTCAAAAACCCTTCCCGTCATCACGGCAGATAAAAGAGTAGACAGAGCAGAAAGAAACTATAACAGTGCAAAAATGAGAGAAGTAATTCTCAAGGTATCTGGCAGCTGCAGCAGCATTTTTTAAGTGTGCTGGAAGAAAAGGACCCTTCTAAAGGGTTTACAAAAAGGAAAAATGGAAAGATCACTACTTTAAAAGCGTGGACTTGAGTAGCTACAGTGGAAGGTACAGAAAAAGCTCTGAAATTGTTATGAAATACCTGATTCAAGGGCATAAGAAGTCAACTTGGCATAGAACAGCACCTAGGACACAAAAAGACTCATGGGTGTTATAGATTCAGGCAGACTTCAGGAAACAAGCTGAAAATGATCAGGACTGTTACTAAGGGATTGATTTATTCTCTCTGATGGTAAGATCAGCTGTTAGTATCTGAGCATCACTTTTTATTATTTTCATTTCAGAAGTATGTCCCATGATTTATACATTACATAAAAGAAAACAATTTAGAAGAAAACTATGCCATTAAAACCATATGGCAGTTCCAATGATTTATGACAAGTCACTTTGTTATGTTTTGTCTTTAAGGGATGAATTAGAGAATTCTATAACTACAGACAGGAATATAGTCTAAGTAGTCCCCAGGTGATGAGCTCAGTTAGGATTCTGGTTGGTGGCCGGGTTGGACAGAACAACAGTGACCTTACAAAGGTAAGATTCATTTTTAAGTGGAACTTAAAACAATGCAATGCATAAAAGCATAGATGACCATATTTCTCACCTCACTTGCAAATGATTTATCAACAAATTGTATAAATTTTATTAAGAATCCCTGCTAGTTAATAGAAATCCACCAATAACAAGGTGCTATCTGCTATAAGCTCAACTGGGCTACATTACAAAGGATGGAAAGTGGAAGCTGTGGAGGGACTGTGAGCAGATGAAAGAGGAGAGGGTGCTGGCAAGGGTGACAGTGAAGCCGAACTTCAAATGCTACAGCGTGCTTGTGGGCTGCAGGGGATTAGCAGAAGTGCAAGGATTGGCCTTGCTCTGGCAGTCCCAGGTGGGTCCGCTCTCTCTTTGAGCAAACACCCTGAGCATTCCAAAACCCCAAGAAGCAGTACTGCAAACAGCACGATGACAAACTGTCACTGCTGTGCCTCGCTTGAAGCCAAGATCACTCTGCCGTGTGTGACAGTTATTGGGGCACATGGCCACCTCCCTGCTGGACTCCAAGCTCCTGGAGAGTGCAGCTATGTCTGGTTCGTTTCTGGATCTCCCATAGTGCCTAGCCCACCACTGGGCCTGTGTGGAGCCTCACAGTGTGCTGAGCTATGTACATTTCATCCATTAGCTTATGGAATCAACCAGCAGCCCTTTGTAGAATGCATTGGAACTATCCCCCTTCCACAAACGAGCAAACTGATGCTTAGAAAGATGAAGTAGCTGATGTTAATTTACACAGCTGATTGGTAACAGCCCCAGGATTTGCACCCCCAAAAATCCATGCTTTTAACCACATTACCCTGCTTCTAGATCAAGGGTTGGCAAACTGTGACCCACAGGCCAAATCCAACCCCCTGCCTGTTTCTGTATAGCTTTTGAGCTAAGAATAGTTTTTACATTTTTATATGGTTAAAAATATTAAAGAATATTTTGTGACAAATACAAATTATATGAAGTTCACATTTCAGTGTCCATAAATAAAGTTTGATGGGAGCAGAGCCACCTTCATTCATTTATGTATTGTCCATGGCTGCTTTCAGGCTACAACAGCAGAGTTGAGGAGTTGCCACAAAGCCCATGGCCTATGGTGCCTACAGTATTTACTATCTGGCCCTTTACAGAAAAAGTTTGCTCACTCCTGCTCTAAATCCAGACACACTAAGAGGCAGACATGCTTCTTTGTCCGGCTGTGCAGAGAGAATGGCACACAAAACTAGAGAAATCCTGGAGTGACGCGTGCCAGGTCAGCTCAGAAGCACCTCTATCCCAAAGGCCACAGCTCCAGCCTGGCCACACCTGAAACCAATGAGGCAGGCAGCACCAGGCACTTGGTTCAGGCCGTTTCTTGGCAGTGAAAGTAGAGCTAATAGTACTTCTGAAGGTCAATGAGGATGCTCAATAAACCATTGATTGATTTGGCCAACTTGCAAGCAATATGGATCTAGCAGTTGACTGGGCTCTGCAGATGATATAAAAATTACATTTAGCCTTGAGTCAGCAACCTCCTCTCCCACTGAGCCCTCTGTAGAGCAGCCAACAAGTTGCAGAATTGACAGATTTGAGCACCACCACCCTCTGCTAGGGATAGTAATTGAGTAGTGCCATAGCCAGGAGGCAGACAGCAGGAAGGGAGAGAGAGGTGCAAGCCAGGTGTCTGCACAATCAGGTACCTGCAGGAGGAGAAGGCCCTGGTTGAATCTTCTCTCTGTCCAGCCAAAAGAATCCAGTGGAACAGCCAGAGGGAGCCCCGAAGGTGAGAAACCAGCCCTGGGGCGGGGAGCTAAGGAGAAAGCACGAGGCGGTCATATGATTGCCCCTTTGTTTCATGGGCCTCCTGCAAAGGACACTATGACCTAGTACGGGCTGGGACAAAGTGGTCACTACACCAGTTCATACCAGATGCCTCATACAGGATATCACTAACTGTGACCAGCTATTCTACTGTCAATGTTCCCCACGACAGTTACCTTGAAAATGTGCAGCAATAGGAGGAAGGAGGGAGCAGAAAACAGCCCTTGGAAAACAAAGCAGTACAATAAATAAAGCACAGTCTTTGAGGCCAGAATCACCAGGCTTCAGCTTCACCTCTGACACTACTACTCCCTGTGTGATCATTACTGGTCACTTTATTTTTCAGATTCTTGGTGAACTCCTCTGCAAAATGAACTGAAAGAGTCAACTTGTGAGTTATGTATTTTGTATGAGTCAGGATTAGATTTGTTTGTATATAACAACAACAAAACCCCCACAAATAATAGTGGCTTAAGCAAGTTAGCAATTAGTTTTTCTCTCACATAACAGAAATCCCGAATTTGGCAGTTCAGGGCTGGTGTGGCAGTTCCATATGGACACAGACACCATTGTCCTCCTCTGATGTGCTTAGAGCATACTTTCCATCTTCAGGATACCTTGTAGTCACAAAGTGACGGCCACAGCTCTAGCAATCACGTCTGCACTCCAGGTAGCAAGAAGATGGAAGGGGCAATGGATAAATGGCTACCTTCTCCCTGAGTTAGCCCTGTTAAGGAAATTTCCCAGAAACCCTACCCAACAACTTCAGCTACCATCTTTGTTTGCATTATTGCCACACCTAATAATATAGACCTGTGAGAGTGGAAGAAGAAAAGAATAGAACGGAAGGTAACTAGAAGTCTTGGCTGCAAACACCTACCTTAAGGGCTGATGCTGTCCCTAAATGACCTAATGCCTATGAAAGGACATTGCAAAGCTGCAGAAGGTCATGCAAATAAAATCCACACTCCTTGGCTTCTCATCCAAGGCCCTTTGTAACTGGGCCTCATTTTGCCTTTACCCAGCCCAGGTATCTGTCCCTGGAAGCTTCCCTGGAGCTCCAGGTTGGGCTAAGTGTCCCTTTGCTGTGCTCCCATGGTACCCCATGGACACTCTATCCTATCACTCTCCCCACTACCCTGAAATATCCAGTCTATGCCTTTATCTCTCCTTCAAGATCTGTCCTGAGCAATGCAATAGCCACTGGCCACAATAAGGTGATAAAGCCCTTGAAATGTGGTAAAGTCCAAATTCACATAGGCTGTTAAGTGTAAAATAAAATGTACTAGAGCACACTTTCAAAAGTATACTCAAAAGTAAAAGAATGTAAAATATCTCATTAACAATATTTTCTATACTGGTTTCATGTTTAAACGACAATATTTTGGATGTACTGGGTTAAGTTCACCTGTTTCTTTTGGCTTTTTTTTAAAAAACATATACACATGTAGCTTGCATTTGGGGCTCATGTTATATTTCTATTGCTCAGTATCGCTCTGAAGTGTAAACTCCTGGGAGGCAGGAACTAGGTCTTATTGGTTTTTGTGTCTGTAGCATCTGCATG
Organism: Varecia variegata; assembly: GCA_028533085.1. Taxonomy (NCBI): domain Eukaryota; kingdom Metazoa; phylum Chordata; class Mammalia; order Primates; family Lemuridae; genus Varecia; species Varecia variegata. Next base: position 76,234,901 of record CM052443.1, read on the forward strand.
GTATGTATTTCTTAAGTGTTAGAGTGATGGTTGGATAAAATCACACGTAGAATGAAAGCCTTGGTGAGAATGTGGCAAAGGCAGGAAAGAGGGAAAGATGACAGCAGTAAAGGACAATGGCCTGGCAGAATCAAACAGGCCAAATGAGGGGCTTTGACAAAGCCTCGGCAGGCCCAGTATGCCCGCCGTGTGCAATGGCTACTGCACAGCCTCTGGAATTACACGGACCTTGGTTCAAATCCTGGTGCTGCTATTAACTAGTGAATGACCTTGACAAGTGACATTGACCCTGAGCCTCAATTCTTCATCTGTAAACCAGGGTTGATTACAGCACTGACCTCATCATCATTTGAGGAGAAATAAAGACTCTGTTGGTAAGATACGTGGCACAGCCCCCGAGGCATAATGAACGATCAATAAATGTTAGCTCTTTTTATTAGCTTTTATGGGCCTGTTGTGAAACAAAAGCAATTTTTAAAAAGTTGCCCGAAGCCAACCAGCATCAAGTCATTTCCCTGCTGAATATTAAAACGGAATTTTTAATCTGAGATGACAAAAATAATTTGAGCTGGCAGATGGCATAGTGTTGTCACCCACTTTGTTGCTTGGAATTGAATGGATTATACATAAATACCACTGAACTCTTTCCTTGTTTGGAAAAGCACCTGACTCTGAGATCTGCTGCAATGTTCCGTGGTGTTGGAATGGCCCAGCACCCTGGCGCTGTGGCACGGCAATGCAGGCAGGTGGACTGGTCACCTTGGCCAAATCACTCAGGACAGGTGAGTTAAGCTTCATAACATACAATCCCCACATCTCAGTGGCTTAGAACACATTTACTTCTTGGCTATGCTACATGTCCATCACAGGCCACTGCAGGGCTTTTGCTTCATGTTTTCTCATCAAGGACCTGGGCTAGAAAGTTCCCAGGATCTAGATTTCTTGGATGCAAGAAAACAGAGACATGGTGATTCCCTCAACAGCTTGTAAAAGGTTTAGCCAGAAGTGACACATCTCTCTCACTCACATTCATTGGCCAAAGCAAGTCATGTGTCCATGCTTGACTTCAAGGGAGTAGGGAATTGTAATCTTATATGACCATAATAAAAGAAGGAGGCCAGAATGAATGCCCATGAACAACTCTGATGAATGCCACTGCCTTAGTAGCTGGCCTCTCGATGGCAGAGAGTTGATGCCACCCAGTGTCCCAAGATCAAATTCTAGTATGCTAACAAAATCCCCCTCAATTTCATATCAGCAGAAAACAATGAAATGCAAATCTAAATGATGCACTATTTTTCCAAACAACTGAAGTAATAAGATAGTTTTTAAAAATCTAAACCATCCAATTTTTGCAAGGTTTCAGTGAAATGATACAGGCAAACACTGCTAGAGTCATCATAAATCACAAAACAGAACATGTGTTCTGGAAAGTAATTTGGCAGTACGTAATAGAGTGAGAAACAAAAGTTCATATCCTTTGGCACATTTTGTTCAACCTCTCAGGAATGAGCTGAATGAAACCATCCAAAAGCTACAGGCCCAAAGATATTTATTTATTTATAATTTAAAAAATGTTACTGTTACTAATTATAATAGAAAAGAGTAGACACTATTTATATGTGCTACTATAGGGGATTGCTTAAGCAAATTATAGGAATTCATGTGTGGAATATCATTTATATATTTTTAATGACATTTATAAAGTCTAACAAACATGGAAATATGCTTACGATAAGAGTGTTAAATGAAAATAGTAGCATACAAAGTAACATGTAAATATGATTACAACTATTCAAATAATGGACATGAAACAAAAATGCTGAAAATAATTAAACCAAAATGCTAATGGTGTTTATATTAACATTATTTTTGTCTCAAACATAATAATGAAAAATAAACTTTAAAATGGAATCTGAGCAAACTAAAAATGATCTCCAATTGAGAGGAGTTCTCTGACATGGCTGCTTGGGTAGAAGTTACATTTCAAACACGGTCTCTCCATGAGAACAGGGATCTATAATAATGCCCATTTATTGCAGGTGCTCAAAAGCATTTATTGTATAAATAAATGAAAAAAGACGAATAAACAGAAGAAAGAGAAAAAGGAATAAATGAATGCTGAATTGAGAACAAAAATGGAAGAACCCTGATTAGGTAACCTTAATCACTAATGAAGTCGTTTTCAGGCTTAGAAAGAACAACTTCAGGATCAGTTTGTGGGCAAGAAGGTTCTAGCAGCCACAAGCCAAAAGGAAAAAACTCTCTTTTCTTCCTTGATGCTACCACTCTGAAGTCCCCTTGCTTTTCTTTCCTTCTGCCCTTCAACTTTCTCTCCCTGGATTTTGCCCCTCCCTACGCCTAAGACATAGGGACCAAGACATGGTCCAGAACAGAGTTTGAGTTGCAACAGCTGCGGGCTAGGAAGAACAGCTACTTTTCCTCAACTGAAGGAAAGAGAAGATAATGGTGATCTTGCTATCACTCTGTGATCTTCCTTGTTCTTTTAATGACCTATTCTAAACTCAAGTCACTTAATGAAATTCCCTTGAAAGCAAGAGCTTTCCTTTTCATAAGTTTCCATAGGTTTCCTTATGAAATACAGACCTCACCAAATTTAAATATGCAAGACTGCCACGTATGGTTGTACAGCATGTGCAGTGCACAAGCCTGGGACCACATTACTCATCAAAACATCATAGATTTGTTTATTTATTGTAATTGTTTAGCAAATGGCAGCGACTTATATTTTTACTAACAAAATTAGTATATCATAACTTTCTGACAGATGAAGAAAAACTGTCTTAAAGAAGTTTTTTTGTTTTTCCCCAATTTGGACAAGATATCACATGGACTATGACGGCCCTAAAGTATGGTTGAAGAGCGCATGCATTAGACCTTGCCTTTTCCTCCATGGTCTACCCTAGAAAGCGGTGGCATACTCAGGACCTTCATGGGAACACAGGTTCTGTAAATAGGTGAAAAGGGCCAACTTTGTGCATCTTTAGAAAGTAGGGGGGCTGTAAAAAAACTAGAGTGGAGAGCACAGACCTAGTCTAAATGCTTTCAAGTTTAATTTAAAAACAAAATCATCCTGTAGCAAATGTAATTAATCTTCTGATAAATTCATCACTCTGGTCATCAGTTTGCAATCTCTGGTTCTTGGTTAAATAAGTAATTTTTTTTTAAAAAGACACAACACAGCTTATTTGTTATACCTTCATTTTCTTGCCTGTTTCTATCAGCCAAAACCCACAGAAATCTCAAGAGGTCTCCCAAGGTAGTGGTTCTCAACCAGAGGCAATTTTGCTCCCCCGAGTGGACGTTTGGCAGGATGTCTGGAGACATTTGGTTGTCACAGCTAGGCAGGGGGCGTGCTACTAGCGTCTGGTGGGCAGAGGCCAAGGATGCTGCTAAACATTCTACAGTGCACAGAGCAGCACCCTGAAACAAGGAATTATCTGGCCTAAAATGTCAACAGTGCCTAGGTTGAGAAACGCCGGTCTAAGTGGTAATTAAAAAGATAGAAAAAAGAAAAAGGAGACTTTCAGTTCAGTGCAGAGAGAATCCTTACACCTTAAGCAGTACCTATAGGTGTGGATGGTAGAAATGAAAAAGGGGCAGCCAATTTATGGCCCCAGCACCGTAAAAGGGGGTGACTGAGATATAAACAAAGAAGTATAGGCATCCCCAGGAAAATGGCTGTGTCCCAAGCTCTCATTTTGTGGACCCCCGGGAGCAGCACTTTGCTCTCCTACCCTCCTTGTCCACATACTTGTGTGATGTTATCTCATGTTCAGGCTATAGGAAACCATTATTGTACCAGCAAGTTGTGGAGAAAAATGTTTCATTAGCACATGAACCACTGGAGAAGGTATTTTGGCATCTTAGATTCTTTCCTCAGTGGAGGAATGATTTCTGAATGTCAGACTACCAGAAGCAGATTTTAACTCCATTCTGATATAAGATTGGCATTGACTACACGTCCCCGTAGATCTGGAGGTCCTCTAAATGGAAAAACAACATACTGTCTCATCAACAAATTCTTTTTAAAGTGTTTCCTTCCCTGAGATGGGTTTAATGTAGCACACTGCCTCTTCCTATATGCTCAATGGTCCGTAAGGATACAATAAACTCCCCTGAGATTCCATGAGACAAATTGCCTTGGGGGCATCACTACCTTACCTGGGAACTATAGGGAGGCTTTTCTTACAAAGAGAAGATGGGAGGCTTGGGGGAGGCACTTATCTGGTGGCAAAGTCACCCCAAAATAGAAAATCAATTAAAGAAATTATTATATCCTTAGCACCCAGCACAGTGCCTGAAGGGTTGGGGGTTTTAAACACTGAATAAGTATTGTTTAAACTGACTAATAAATGGTATAAATAGTGTCCCTCATCTAAAAATTTTAATTTCTTTTCATAAATACATAAAGAGATTAATATTTTTAAAACAGCTATATGATATTTCAAATCACCATAGTCCAAAGGTAGACATTTCTGTTGTTTTCAGTATTTTCCTATCACAAACAATGATTTAATGTTAATATTTTCTTAAATATCATTTTACCCATTTATAAGTATATTCATAGGTTAAATTCCTAGAAGTGAGATCAGAATATGTATACATATTTATTTTGAAATATATTGCCAAATTATCCTCCATAGAGGCTGTAACAATTTCTACAATGCCCATTTCCCAACATCATCACCAATACAATACATTAACAACTTTTTTTATGAGTAAATAAATTTAAATGATTTTCAATATACAAAAATCAGTATTTCTATATGCCAATAGTAAACAACCTGAAAGAGAAACCAAGAAATTAATCCCATTTATAAAAGCTACAAATAAAATAAAATATGTAGGAATAAACTTAACCAAAAAAGTGAAAGATCTTTATAATGAAAACTATAAAACATTGATGAAAGTAATTGAAGAGGACACACAAAAAAAATGAAAAGATATTCTGCGCTCATGAATTGGAAGAATCAATATTGTTAAAATGTCCATACTATCCAAAGCAACCTACAGATTCAATACAATCCCCATCAAAATACCAATGATGTTCTTTACAGAAATAGAAAAAATAATCCTAAAATTTATATGGAACCACAAAAGACTCAGAATAGCCAAAGCCAGTCTGAGAAAAAAGAATGAGATTCACTTCAAATTATACTACAGAGCTGTAGTAACCAAAACAGCATGGTACTAGCACAAAAATAGACACATAGACCAATGAAACAGAATAGCAAACCCAGAAATAAATCCACGCATCTACAGTGAACTCATCTTTGACAAAGGTGCCTAGAACATACAATAGGGAAAGGACAGTTTCTTCAATAAATGGTGCTGGAAAAACTGGATATCCATGAGCAGAAGAATGAAACTAGATCCTTCTCTCTTGCCACATACAAAAATCCAATCAAAATGGATTAAAGACTTAAATCTAAGACATAAAACAATGAAACTACTAAAAGAAAACATTGGGGAAATGCTTTAGGACATTAGTCTGGGCAGGGACTTCTTGAGTAATACCCCCCAGAGCACAGGCAATCAAAGCAAAATTGGACAAATGGAATTACATCAAGCTAAAAAGCTTCTGTACAGAAAAGGAAACAATTAACAAAGAGAAGAGACAACCCCACAGAGTGGGAGAAAATATTTGCAAGCTACCCATCTGAGAAGGGATTAATAATTAGAGTATATAAGGACCTCCAACTACTCAATAGGAAAAAAATCAAATAATCTGATTAAAAAATGGGCAAAGGATGTGAATAGACATTTCTCAAAAGAAGACCTACAAATGGTCAACAGGTGTATGAAAAAATGTTCAACATCATTAGTCATCAGAGAAATGCAAATCAAAACTACAATGAGATATCAACTCACCCTAGTTAAAATGGTTTTATCAAAAAGATAGGTAATAATGAATGCTGGTGAGGATGTTGAGAAAGGGGAACCCTTGTACACTGTTGGTGGGAATGTAAATTAGTGTGACCACTATGGAGAACAGTATGGAGGTTCTTCAAAAAACTAAAACTAAAACTACAATATGACCCAACAATCCCACTACTGGGTATATATCCAAAGGAGGGGGAAATCAGTATATCAAGAAAATATGTGCACTCCCATGTTTATTAAAGCACTATTCACAATAGCCAAGATGTGGAATCAACCCAAGTGTCCATCAACGGATGAATGAATAAAGAAGCTGTGGTACATATATACAATGGAATATTATATACACACAAAAAGGAATGAAATCCTGCCATTTTCAACAACATGGATGGAACTGGAGAACATTATGTTAAATGAAGTAAGCCAAGCACAGAAAGACAAATCTCACATGTTCTCATGCATATGTGGAGGCTAAATGTTAAAAACAATTGATCTCATGGAGACATAGAGTAGAATGACGATTACCAGGGGCTGGGAAGGGTAGTAGGGAGTGGGGGATAAAGTAGGGATGGTTAATAGGCACAAAAATGTAGTTAGATGGTTATAATGAACAATATTTGGCAGCACAACAAAGTGACTAGAATCAGCAATATGTTAGGGTATACTTTAAAATAACTAAAAGAGTAGAATTGGAATGTTTCTAACATTAAGGAAATAATATATAAATACCTGAGGTAATGGACACCCCAATTACCCTGATTTGATTAATTCACATTGTATGTCTGTATCAAAACATCACATTTATCCTATAAAGATATATTAATACAAATATTATATAACCATAATAATTAAAAAGAAAAAAGAAATGTAAATGATTTTTTCTATTAAACCATTTTCTTTTGTGTTAACTTATTATTAAATATATGACATAAATTCCTTTGATACACCTAAGAGAGCTAAGGCATTTGAAAGTACTTTAAAGAAAAAAAAGGGGAGAGGGTTCAAATATTAATGTTGAGCACAGTGTGTGCTATAACAAATAATTATGTTCTGCTTTGTCCAGGAGCTATTAGTCAAATGCAGTAAAAGCCAAACTGTAAAGATTCTCAAGTTCTATTCCTCAGCCACCCCAGCCTCCTGCTATTGCTATTGGAATTGTAAGAGAGCATTTCAAGGCAGCTCAAAAAATTGTGAATCAATACACCTTAGCTGGCCAGCAGATTGATCAACTTGTGGATAAATGAGATTTGTTTCCTTGTAGCTCCTCAAACCCCAAATCATATTTTTATGGACTTTTCAAACATCTACTTTTTAAAACTTCTATTATAAACATTTTCAAATATATATAAACTATATATATTAATACAAAGAATTCCATTTGCAACATTCAAAATTTATTAAGATTTTGTCAATCCTAATTCATCTGTACTGCTGTATTTTTTTTGGGGGGGCTGGGCATTTTAAAGCTAATTCCAGACATTATGTAATTTCATCCATAAATATTTCAGTAGAATCCAGATATTTTATGCACATGTTCAGCAGGAAACAGGGACCAGAGAATATGGTTACTATAATAAATACTGAGAGTAGGGAGGCATTAGGCAGTCATGCTCCAGCTGGGTTTAAGTGAAGTATGAGTTTTCCTTATAAGAGAAAAAAATTGAAAAATAGCTCCTAGAAACTTGGAGTCTTTACTTTTTGTCTTCTTGAGTCATTATCTGAAGTATAACCTCACCTATATTCAATGAAACATCATCTTTCCTATAGGAAAGGGGCATAAAATATAGATAAAGCCAGTAATAGTTTGTAATTCCAACTCTGCTCCCTCAATAAATCAATAGCACAAGTAGACCAAGAACCATCCGGGATCAACTCACTTGACCCAACTGATATTTAGAGAATACTGCACCCAACAATAACAAAACACATATTCTTTTCAAGTGCACGTGGAACATTCATCAAGGTGGACCATATTGTGAGCCATAAAATAGACACCAACAAATTTGAAATCACTGATATCATAAAAATCATGTGTCCAGATCATGAAAGAATTCAACTAGAAATCATAACAGAAAGATATCTGGAAAATCCCCCACTTTTTGGAAATTAAACAATACACTTTCAAATAATCCATGGGTCCAAAGATAAATCCATAGGTCAAAGAACAAATAATAATGAAAGTTGGAAATTATTGAACTGTATTGGCAAGGGAAACACAACATACCAAAATTTATGAAATGTGGCTAAAGCAGTATGTAGAAAGAAATGTATAGCATTAAATGTGCATATTAGAAAAAAAGAAAGGACTTAAATTAATGATCGAAGCATCTACCTTAAGTTAGAGAGAGAGAGAAGAGTAACTTGAAAAACAAAATCATCAAAGGAAAGGAAATAAAGGCAAGAGAAAGAATCAGTAAGATATCTTTATTTCCTTTCCTTTGATGACTTTGTTTTTCAAGTTACTCTTCTCTCTCTCTCTAACTTAAGGTAGATGCTTAGATCCAAATGTCCATCAATTCATGAATGGATTAGTAAAATGTGGTATTTGATAAAGGACTGATAACAAGAACCTATTTAGAACTCAGGAAAATCAGTAAGAAAAAATCGAACAACCCTATCAAAAAGTGGGCAAAGGACATGAATAGAAATTTTTCAAAAGAAGATATAAGAATGGCTAACAAACATATGAAAAAATGTTCAACATCTCTAATCATCAGGGAAATGCAAATCAAAACCACAATGAGATATCACTTAACTCTAGTGAGAATGGCCTATATCAAAAAGTCCCAAATCAATATATGTTGGCGTGGATGCGGAGAGACAGGAACACTCATACACTGCTGGTGGGACTGTAAACTAGTGCAGCCCCTATGGAAAGCAATAAGGAGATTCCTTAAACAGATTCAAGTAGACCTTCCATTCGATCCAGCAATCCCATTATTGGGCATCTACCCAGAAGAACATAAGTCATTCTACAATAAAGACACCTGCACCCGAATGTTTATAGCAGCACAATTCACAATTGCTAAGATATGGAAACAACCCAAATGC
>CM052443.1:76244355-76353435 GCA_028533085.1 Varecia variegata
ATGATGAAATGGAATTTACATAATCATATGTGAATAGTGATTACTATGTAGAGTTTCTTAGGATCAGAGATGGGATTTTATGTTCAATGTTCAGATTAATTGTTATGGAAGATTAATCCAAAAATAAATTAGTGAAGTTCAATGATAGTAATATTATTATTATTCCCTTTTTATGCATGAAATAAAGGGCTTTTCAAGAAAAAAAATCAAATACAGAAAGTGTAATTATATGTAAAATTCTATTCTGTTACATATGCGTACATACACATTCATGCACACACATTCAGAATACATGCACACATGCACAGAGTGAAGATGACCAAATATTTTCAAATATTTCCCTTACTCAAGTGAATGTGTACCTCCTGATGAAAGCATTCACAAATATCTTTCACAAAATGTCTTGGCTCATTAAATAGTGCAAATTTTTCAAAAACATTTTCTGGGCATCAAACATGATTACAGGTTTAGTTATTACAGCCCAGTGTCTCAAAGGCATCCGTGCCTCCTTGCAGAGAGGTAACTGTGAATGAAGATGCAGAGAGGACTTTGGGGCTATTCTAAATATGTTCTCTGAAAATCATATGAAATATTTTTTCAAGAAATTAGAATTTCTAGCATTTTGCCAATTGTTCCTCTTATGGTTTAGAAGTAGAATAAGACAGAATGAAGAAGAAATGAGAATTCTAGACTCTTAATGTTTCTTGCACCTACATGACTATTGTACTCTGCAAATTCTTTGCTGGCAGTGGTAATTTTACTTTATTTTCAGAATCAATATCTTTTTTCTAAATCAAAACCTAGCATTGTGCCTGGTACTTAAATGTTTGTTCAATCAGTGAAAGCATTTCTCCATGTATTGATTGAATACCATCTCAGAAGAGATAAAAAGCTTCAAAATTTATCTAGTTCAATTATCCTTAACCAGATGGGCTCAGAGAATTTTGTTTTGTTGTTATTTGATTAAAGAGTTGTTTTTTCTCCTATACATTGCAAAATGCCTGCCCATATATTATGCCCCTTTTTTCACCCTCTCCCTATCCTCCATTTAAATATGAGTGGAGAAGATCTTTTTAAGCATGCCATAAAATCCAGAAAGTACTGCCACTACTCAAAATTTTAATGTATATTTATGTAAGAAAATTTGAAATATCTTAAACAAAATTAAAATGTGGCAATAAGCTGGGAAAACATTTTCAACATCCATAACAAAAACTTAATATTCCCAAAATACAATTAGCTCTAAAAAATAAGCAGCAGCAAGCATCCCTATTGAAAAGTTAGCAAGAAGAATGAACAAACAATTGGTAACTAGAAAAATGCTAATAGCAAAAAAAAAAAAGGGAAAAAAATTTTTCAGCAATAATCAAAGAAATATGTAATAAACCAATGAGATCTATTTAATATTTATCCCTCATTGTTAACATTTTTTAAATACCTACTAATAATATCAAATGTTGTAGAGGGGATCAGAAAACAGTGAATGAGCACTATTTGGACTGTCAATATCTCTATTTCTGGAATATATTATCCCCTTATGAGTCAAAATTTAAAATTTATGTACTCTTGCTGGACATTCGACTTGTAATAATTTCTTCCAGAATGTACCTTATCAAGTGTAGATGAATATATATCCAAGGATGTTCTTAGAGTTGTTTACTATGGCTAGAAAAGGCAAAGAAGCTAAGAGTCCATCACTTACAAGGTTGGTTAAATCAAACATGGTACCCCCACGTTCAGGTTGCAGACGGCATATAAAATGCAGTACTTTAATGTTGTATTTATCTTTATAGAAAGTTGTTTAAAAAGATCTTCACCAAAATGTCATCAGTGGTTTCCTCTGGAAGGAGAGATTTGGGATGATTTTTATTTTTCCCTTTCTAGAATTCTGCCTTGTTTGAATTACCTAGGTGACTACTTATTTTTACAATCAGAAAAAATAAGAAAGGTATTTCCATTTGGTAAAAAGCAATCAAACAAAAGACACACTATCATCAATGTATTTCACCACATTCTCATTCTCACTGGGAATTATCTTTCTTTTGATTTTTGCATTTATTAGATATTCATTGGTACTTCATTTAAAAATATTTGTTGAGGAATTACTGTACCCAATATAATTGTTATTTTATTTACAATTTATAATCATTCATGAAAATGAACATCTTACCATGTTTTTTATTTGCTAATCTTACAACTTCTTATATTTCCTTTCTTATCCTTTGACCATGTTAGTCCCTAAAACAAACATTATAAATGATTTCTGTTAACTAATGGAATCAAGATAAAAATGCAACTATTTCAGGGGAAAGTATATTATCAACTGAGAAAGATATCTTTTTAAAGAATTTACATTAGAAAAATGAAGAAATACAATAAAAAATTATTGCAGAACACACACATGAGTCCAAGAAGTAGCGTAACACTGGTGAAGAACTGAGTGGTGGAGATCCTTTGCAAGGTACGTTGTGCTAAGGCAGGGCATCTTTCTTTCAAGTTATTGCTACTATTACGAATAACTACATTTGCAGAACACTCTGACGCCATCTTACAACATCTCATATCACCTCTTCAGTGACCCAACTATGCCGGCTGCTTCTGTGTATTTACTATTATTCTGCTTCTGAATTTTGCTCTCATCAGCCACACTCTTTGCTATTTTTTCAAAGGGCAAGGCCTGAGCTGCTGATAGCAGCAAAATAGCAAGGAGAAAAAGTTCATGTGCACAGAATTTAGTCAGTTTTAAGAAAGTCCAGAGCCTTGACATTCCCCCCTTGAAAACCCACTTGTTCTTCCAGAGGTCGCTCAAAGAAAATCATAATGATGGTGAGTTCAGATGCCTCCCTCTATCCTCTCTCTCAGCCTCATCTGACAAATCTCCAAAGGCACACTGAGAAATCCAGGATTTTCCCATTTTACAGGTGCAGACCAGTAACCATGGAAAATGCCACAAGGTAAGGTCAAGAGAATCCTCCCTTCTCTTAAAAAACATTTCTATCCTTTTCTAATATACTCTCTCTCCTTTCAGCCCACACAAATGCAAAATCCAATTTCCATAGGAAAGCTACACCACTAGTTGTCCAAGAATATTAGATATCAGGCACAATTTAGAACAGTGGTTCTACAAAATATCAATATTTTTATATATAAGTTACTAAACAGAACAGAACTCATTACCTAATAATGTGGTATATATGCCAATTCTAGGCTAGGTGACCCTCTTAATATTTTCTTATTCAGAAATGTGAAGTTAGGCTACCTAAGGACTGTGTTTCCTAGAAATGGATAACTAAAAAATGATTATATAGGCAGCACCTGTATAGATGGAGTAAAGTACATAGATGCATATATTCCTTGGAGACTCATCCAAGTTGTTGCATGTATCAATAACTCATTCCTTTTTATTGCTGAGTAGGATTCTACAATACGGATGCATCACAGTTTGCCGAATCTTTCAGATGTTGAACGATTTATCTGGGCCATGTCCATTTTGGGCTAATACTAATAAACTGCTATGAACATTCATGTACAAGTGTGTATGAACAGAAGTTTTCATTTTTCTGAGATAAGTACCCAGGGGTGCAATTGCTGGGTTGTGTGGTACTTGCACTTTTAATAGTTTTATAAGAAACTGCCAAATTGTTTTCCAGAATGACTGTGCCATTTCACATTCCCATCAGCAGTGGACAAATGATCCAGTTTCTCCACATCCCGAGCAACATTTGGTGTTGTCACTATTTTTTTATTTCAGACATTCTGATAGTTGTGTAGTGATATCTCATTGTGGGTTTAACTTGCATTTCCCTGATGACTAATGATGCTGAACATCTTTTCATGTAGTTATTTTCCATCTGTATATCCTCTTTGGTGAATGTTTGTTCATATCTTATCCACTTTTGAATTGAATTGTTTGCTTTTTATTGTTGGGTTTTGAGAGTTTTTCACATACCCTAGCGATGAGGCCCTTGTCAGATATGTGACTTGGAAATACTTTCTCCCACTCTGTAGTTTGTCTTTTCATCCTCTTAACAGGGTCTTTCACAGACCCAGAGTTTTTAGTTTGATGAGGTCCAACTTATCAAATTTTCCTTATATAGGTCATGTTTTTGGTGTCAAGTCTAAGAACGCTTTGCCTGCATCCCCTGACCTTGCCCATTCTGTGGTCTCACTGCACCTGAACTGAACAACTGCAATGGTTTCCCCACTGCTACCTGCTCCTGCCATTGCAAACGAATTCACGCTACTCCAAACTGCCAGATTACAATTAATGAAGCACGGGTGCAGTCATGAAAATGCTCTGCTCAAACCTTCAAGGATTCTCCTGCTGAATACTAAACTATAGTCTCTCCTGCCTGGAATTGCAAACCCCCAGTCACTTTTCCTGCTTCTGTCCAGCCACCTCTTGTCCTCTAAACATACTGCACTGAAGCAAACTAACTACCAGCTAGCTGCTCTCCGAAAAGGACCTACAATTATGATGGCGGTAGGGATGCGAACTGGAAGAGTGGGACTTCTGAAGTGATACACACAACGCCTTGTCTGCCACTGAAAATATTATCTAATTTATCAATGTCCACTTTAAATGCCACCGCCTCCATGGAGCCTTTCATGGTTGCCCCCAACTGCCATGAGTTATCTCCCTCACTTCACTCACTCAATGGCATTTTGCACCTCTTATACAGCACTTAGCTTATTTCCCCATTTGTATTCCAGTTTTTTCCATTTTGCAAGATGTCAGTCTGCCTCAGGGCAGGAATTGTGTCCTCCTCATCTCTGGTTCCCCTGAAGGACCTGGTACACAGCAAGGACCCAGAATTGTTTACTTGACTGGAACCACCATCAGCATTGCTCCAGCTGAGACCCACATGGCCTATACACCATATCCATTGTTAAGACAAAGTAAAGGGGGAAGCTTCGCTCACTTTCTAGCCTCCAGATCAGCTTTAAGATTTTTTTTTTATCATTCTCTCTTTTCTTTGGCATCCTTCCCTCCACACATGACTGCAGCAAAAAGAAGAAAAACAAATAAACACCGAAACTGATTCCATACCGAAATTTTAAACACCTCTGTGACCAATATTTTCAAATCAGAAGGAAGTAACTTTAAATTCTGCCTTTAGTAAAATCATATGCCACCTTCCCTAACAGCTTCTCTAGGAACCTACTGCTCCCTCAGATCTGCTTACAACTCTCAGCTCAGCAATTCTTCAGCTCCTCTTGCAGTTTCTCAAGGCAGAAAAGCGACTATGTGCCAAAGATCCCGTGGGTGCTAGGACTTCGAGGAAAAGGAGTAATAGATTTTTTTCGTTTCATAATCCCAACACTTTCCTATCAAATACATATCTACTGTTTCCAGCACATAGAATAAGATGGAAAAAAATGCTTTTGAGTTAAACAACGAACAACACAGTCGCAGAAGCCTTGCTAGCTTCTGAACCCACATTGAAAATAAAGACAATAAAATCTCAGAGCATTCCAGATTACAAAGTGTCAATCAAAACCTTGGAAATTTTTAGTTGCCTTTGTTTTCAACACTGGCAAATGGTTTGCATCTTTTGGTTTATAAAACATGTTTTTTGTTATGATATGAGTTCAAAAAATGTGTAGTTCCTCATTTCTTCATAGGAATATAAAATTCTTTCTACTTTCCCAAAAGATGCTGCTTCTCTCAAATTTAAATTTAATTTCATTGTGAATGTCTCTTTAGGGTAACCAAGTACTATAGGGTCTACATCCTGTCTGGGTAGACTTTTTTCAGATCACCAGATTTCTCCTTGTGGTTTCTAGACTATAAACTATCCTCTTATAGTCACCCAATCAAGGAGAATTACTCTGATGTGGATTCCCCAGCTATAAAAACAAAAATGTGTGAACTGCCAATGAAAGAACATAAAATAACAACTTTGCTGTCAAGAGTTGTTCTAGAGATTCATTTTTGTTTTTTTCCCTGAAGCAAATGTGGTGGAATCAGGCATCTGCAAACCTTGGTTTGGGGATTCATTCGTACATGCACATGCAACTAACATTTAGGAGCATCTGATGTAAGCCAGTCACTGTGGATTGGCACAGAGGGGAGGTGCAATAATAAATAAACTGTAGTCACAAACTTGAGAGAGCTCACGGGGCATGGAGAAGAGGTCTGCTCACAGTGCTGTGGTACTCCAGAAAAACAAGCAATGAATTTTGCCTGGGAGATCCCTCATAGGAGACATCACGCTGGATCTGAGGCTTGGGGAGAAAAGTAAGAGCTCGCCAAGTAGAAAGGAAAGAAGGGGAAGGGAGGAGGGACGTCATTCCAGGCAGGGGAAACAGTTGGTACAAAAGGCTAGTGAATGAACATGTCATGCATGAGCTTGACAGACCCAGGAATGAGTGGTTCCACATGGTTTGCAGATGGAGTAATGAGTGTTAAAACATCGCTCTGCATAGGGAGATCAGAGCAGGGATTTTAAAAGGTTTTGATTTGCCACCGTTAATGTTTCCATTTTGATTGAAAACAATTGCTCATGGTAACACAAGCAGAAACGGGGCAACTGAGCAGCTAGCCACCCATGTTGAGTATTTTCAAAGCTTTTAACTCATTTACTCCTCACAGCTATGTGGGATTTCTCATGTCCATTCTAGAAACAGAAAACTGGAGGGTCAGAATTACTGGGGGATTTTGCTTCCACTCACCTCAGTCTGGATGCTTCCGTCTACTCTCACTGCTCTGTATGTGTGTCTCCCTGTGACATGTAAAAAAAAAAAGGAGCAAAGGACAAAGAAAGGGACTGCAAAATTCTTCAGTACACGAGTTCTAGGATATTGTTTCCAAAGTGCTGTTTTGTTTATAGTCAGGTATAATATCTTCTTCTTTATTTAATCTTAACTACTCTTAAAAGTCCACTTAAAGCCCCATCTTGAAGGATACAGAATCAGTCTGGCCCACGAGGATCACCTTGCCGGGAATTAATTACGCGTGGCTTTCTTTCAATACGTTCATTCCTTGCCACACGTTGTTGATCTGCTCTTTTCAAACCAGTCTTATTACTCTCTTTAACTGACAAGCCCCTTCCGATGCCTTATTCAAGCTTTTTCTCCAACAGTCCCCCCTAATGCCTTAAACACAGAACATAGTCACCAAGTGCTGGTTCCCTGAGTACAAATCAAGACTCTTTGGCCTGGCTCTGAGAAAAATTTTGAAAATCTCTGCAGAATCTCCTCCAAGAAAACTGTGGAGCCAGATGGTTTTACAAGCAATATTTTATCAAACATTTGAGGAAGAGGTAGTTTCTATGCTATTTAAACTGCATCAGAGCAGAGGAGAAGATGGCATGCATCCTAAATCATTTACAAAGCCAAATATAATACAATAAAATAACTTGACAAAGATATTCCCAAAATAAAGATTAAATTCCATTGTGAGTTTGGAGACAAGATGGAGAAGACACAGGTTTGAATCTGGATTAGAGCACTTACTAGTGTTATCTCCTGGAGATTATTATGTAACCTTTCTATAACTATGTTTTTTATTAATGATAACATAATAAAGTGCAATATGACAGTATAGGTTCAATAAAAGTGATCGTGATGATGACGCTTACATTCTTTCTTTGCCTGGCACTGTTCTAGGATCTTTCTATGCATTAATACCTAATTTTCCCAAACACCTTGAGGTAAGTGTTACCCTAATCCCCACTTTTCCAATGAAGTAACTGAGAAAGAAGAGAACTACTACAGTTACACAACTTATATATAGCGCTATGGTTTGAATATTTGCAACCCTCAAAAATTCATATGTTGAAATTCTAGCCCCCAAGGTGATGGCATTAAGAAGTGGGGCCTTGGAACCTTCATGGATGGGATTACTGCCCTTACACACGAGACCCAAGGGAGCTTGTTGGCCCCTTCTACTGTGTGAGGATGCCACAAGAAGCCACCATCTATAAGAAATGAGCCCCTGACAGGCAATGAATCTGCCAGCACCTCAATCTTAGACTGTCCAGATTTTAGAACTATGAGAAATAAATTTCTGTTTATAAATTCCCCAGTTTATGGCATTTTGTTATAACAGCCCGAATGGACTAAAATAAAGAGAGAGAGGATTTGAACTCAGACAGTCTGGCTCCAGGGTCACATTCTTAGCAGCACCTCTAGTCATTTAAAATTAATAATTTTATTTTAAATAATGACATTAAAATTATGTCCCATTAACATGGCAAAGGAAAATATGTGATATATTTTATCAATGCTGAAAAATAAAAAAGAAAAAACCCAAACAGCTTTTTACTGAAAAAAAAAATCTTTAGCAATCTGGGGTAAATCTTTATTACAATAAAGAATATTTGTATTGAACCAAAGGTCAATGTTGGGCTTAAGTTTGAAATTCACTCAAAATCACAAATAAGGCTGGGCGCAGTGGCTCATGCCTGTAATCCTAGCACTCTGGGAAGCCAAGGAGGGAGGATCACTTGAGCTCAGGAGATTGAGATCAGCCTAAAGCAAGAGCGAGACCCCATCTCTACTAAAATAGAAAAATTAGCCAGGTGTGGTGTCATGTACCTAGGTCCCAGCTACTTGGGATGCTGATGCAGGAGGATTGCTTGAGCTCAGGAATTTGAGGTTGCAGTGAGCTATGATGATGCCACTGCACTTCTAGCCCAGTCGACCAAGTGGAGACTGTCATTTGTTCATTCGTTCATTCATTCATTCATAAATAAATAAATAAATGTCACAAATAAGACTGAGTTTGCAGAAAACTCTACTAACTTACATTGTTCTGAGCATTCTAGCCAATGTAATAAGGCATGAAAATAAACAAGAGGTCTAAATATTAGAAAAGAGATGGTTTGATAGATCAGAAAGAATCAAGAGAATCAACTTAAAACTTATTCACACTAATAAGAGTTCAGAATGGGGAAATGGTTACCAAATAAAATTACTCAACCCATTCTATATATCTGCACAAAAAAATCATTAAAAGTGTAACTCAAAGAATTCTATTTTTAAATAGCAACAAAATTATAAAACTGCTAGAAATAAACTTAGCAAGAAACATGAAGGACCCGACCATATGAACAGAACTACAAAATCTGGGGTGCATAAAAAACAAATAAATGCAAATTCTAGAAGTTGCCTACAAGTCCAACAAGAATTTCAGTGTTTTTTTTTTTGTGAGGAAATTGTTCTATGATTCTAAATTTTGTTCAAGAAAGTAAAAAGATGAGAAAAACATGAATTTCTTTTTTTGGGGAAGCAGGAAGGGAATAAATAAATAGCAGATATAATATTATCAGAAATTTAAAATGAAAGCTGTATAATACTGGTACATTAGTAAGCAGACAGATGAATATAATGGGGGAAAGAAACATAGAAATTAAGTTATCTACGAATTTAGTATTTGATAAAGGTGGCATTTCAAGTTACTGTGGGAAGGACTGCTTTTTAAACAAATAATGTAGCAAAAAAGTTGTAAAAAACTAAGTTCCATGGTAGAGAGGAAGTTTTCTTTAAAAAGAGAAAATCCACCCTTCTCTCTTTCTCCATTCTGCTGCCTGCAAAGCAGATGTGATGGCTGGAGCTCTATCAGCCATTTTGTAACCATTAATTTGAATAGGAGTTGAATGGCAGAGGAGTGAGTTGAAAGGAAGTAACTGAAGGTTTCCTGGAGTAAACCCTGGACTGGAAACTACTGGACCTATTGGTGAGAGATAAGTGGACTTCAATTTTTTAAAAAAACTATCATTTGGAAGTCTCCTGTTATATGCAACTGAACTGAATCCTAACTGATACAGATCCTACCTAAAAACTTAAACCCAAACATACATTACTATTTTTTTGGATGTAAAGATGTTTACAATATATTTTTAAAGGGTTCAAATATCAGGAAACTAGTAACACAACTTCAGTAGAAAGCAAAAACTGTCAAAACTGAGAGATTGGCCAATTTACCATCATCAGGAGGGGTACTTCTCTCAGTAATTGATGAAGCAGACAAAAAAAAAAAATGTAAGAATTTAGTTGATGAGAACCATACAATTAATGGGATTGTTGAACTTTTGTAAAATGTTAATTCAATGTCTAGAAAATTCTATTCAAGCACACGTAGCACTATGAGAACTGACTATATATGAGGCCATTTGATAAATCTTTTTTTTTTTTCTGGGGCAATTTCTATTTCTTTCTTTTTTTATTTCAAAACATTATTTTTCTAAGAATAGTTTAAAAATAAGTGAGATTTTAAAAAATCTCTCTCAAATCTTAGGAAAGAAAAGGGTTAAATGTATATACAAAAGCAAAATATGTAAAGAAAAATTGACAATGTAAGGATTAAGATTTTTTAAATAGAAAAAATTTTAAATGTAAATCTTAGGGAAATATACAAAAGGCATTCAAAATATCTTATCTTAATAAACAAAAAGTTTTATATATGATTGTGGTGATGGTATCATGGGTGCAGGCATATGTTCAAATTCATTAAAATATATATATTAAATGTGTACAATTTTTATATCAATTATATTTCAATAAAGCTTAAAAAGAGCTGCATTTCCATCTGTCCCCCTAAGCATTTCTTTGATGAGATCTCACTGGGAAGGACAGAAAGTGATGGAATAGCTAGGTCTGCAAATCAACAACTTATTCCAAAAGTAGGATATGTACTCAGGCAATAAACTAAGTCACATTAAGGAAGAAACCTCTTTCGGTCTGTGAGTGTGGAAGTCTATAAATGATATTCCTGCATCCATGACCCACATATGTCTGAGGAGAGGAAATTAAATCTGATTGACATTTGAATAAGTGATACAGCCCAGTCACCCTGATGAAAATTATTTGCCAGAGGAATCCTTCCAAGGCAATTAAACCCAAAACTAATCTCTTCACTGCAGCGTGCACAGGGTCAGATCCAAAGAGCACCTTTCATGCTATCATTATGAATGGCAATAAAACCACACTCAGGGAGGCAAGAAGGAAGAGTAAATAAGCAGAACCCCAAATGTAAAGGATGTAAGAGATGCTTAATGCAGGCACGTCACGCGGTACTGGACATCAAGTTGAGTGCCACTGACTAATCAAGCCGAGGAACTGGAAAGCTTCAGGCAGGGGTCATCTCAGGCCTTGAGGAGTGAAATCTCAAAGGTGGAGTGGCAGCAATTCCAGCGACTATGCTACAGCGCCCCAAGGAATCAGTTAGCAAGGAAAGGAGAGAGTGCACAGCACACAGCTCAGGATCACGCCTGCATCTATGACCTTCTCTGCACACACACGGCCACTGCCCTCATTAAGTTCAGGCCCTCATTACTCCTCAGCTGCATGCTGAAGCATCCCCCTACCTTCCTCACTTTTCCTTCTCTAATTTCCTGGTGCCCCCTTCATCCTTCCCATTGCCCCTAGAGATAGTGAGTGGGGCAAACATTATGAGGACTTAGCTCAAATCCATCACTAGCTATGTGGACTTGGTAAGGTATGCAACCACTCTGAGCCTCAGCTTTCTCAAAGCAAAATCTACTTGATAATCCTTCTTGGAGTCTGAGAGGATAATTTGAGGATGAAATGGAAGGTACCAGCACAGTGGCTACAAAGACCAGTATGCAGTATCCTTGCATGGCTCCTTTTGCCTGCAGAAATGTTTGCCATATTGAGTTCCTTAAAACAGTATTTCCACGTGATGTTAATAATTGTTTCTAGAAGAAAAAAGATTTTCTTGTGCAATGGACTTGAAAATTCTGGATTTAATAATGTTAAACAGGGTTATTATTTGTTTCAGGACTTCTCAGAGCCTTGATAGCTCAGAGATGTGATTTTATCTCTCTAAGAGGGAGATATGCAATATTTGATAAACTTATTACCCATAAAACCCTTTTATCAGAGAGAAGTCCTCAGGACTAAAATTACGTAAAAGACAGTTTGGGCAATGTTAATCTATCAAAGAATGTTCACATTACTAGGCAGGGTGCCCAAGAACCTCATGGTCTGGCTGCAGCCTACCTTCTCAGACTGATTTCCCATCCTCCACCTCATAGTTTAGCCCTATTCAACTAGATGCCATTCCTAGAATAAATCAGCACTTCCCACATCCATATCTGGGCTGATGAGATTCCCTCCACCCTTCTCACCCTCATCTTACACATTCATGCCTTCTCTACCTCTTGAAGTTCTATCTATTCAACTTCCAGCTCGCATGTTCAAGAGTGATCTTATTTAAAATCAGGATAAACACCTAATATTTCCATTAAAGCAAATATTTAAATCAGCTTGAAATGTTAGATATGTATTTTCAATCTGCCTTCTTGACCGTTTTGTCTTCATGTGGCTCAAGCCCAACTGCCGTACCTCACACTCAATGAAGATTTGGTGAACTAAAGAATGACAAGATATTACTATCATTAATATAATAATAATATTTCCAGTCCTGTCTTAGTCAGTTTGGTCTCCTATAACCAAGTACCATACATTGGGTGGTTTATAAACAACAGACATTTATTTCTCACAGTTCTAAAGGCTGGGAGTCCAAGGTCAAGGAACTGGCAGATTCAGTTTCTGGTGACGGCCACTTCTTGGTTCATATGTGGTCATCTTGTCACTGTGTCTTTACGTGTCAGAAGAGGGGAGGGAGCTCTCTGGAGTTTTTCTACAGGGCATTAATCCCATTCATGAGGGCTTCACCCTCAAAGGCCCCACCTAATACCATCACATTGGGGGACAGGTTTCAACATATGAACTTGGGGAGAACATGAACCTTTAGTCCACAGCAATCCTCTTTACTTTTATTTTTAACCTTATTGCTCTTTATGCATCTTTGCAATAATCTTTAATCTTTACTAAAAGGGAACAGGGACTACATTAATACCTACAAAAAAAATGGACATTCATGGAATACCTGCAACATGATGAGGAGGAGACTGAGCTTCATGAGACAGGTATTTTTCCTCAAAGGAGAGAAGCTAGTATTAGAAGCTGGTCATCTCATCCTACCCCAAAGACTGGGCTTGTTCCATGTGGATATATGACATTACCCACCCTTAGCAACTTCCCTGCCTATGATATTTCCTCATTTTAGGTTCTAAAAGCTTATATGGCTGTTAAGTAAAATGGATAAAGATATTCTAAGGATATGAAGAGAACAGATTTCATAATAATCACCATAATATGCCTGTAGATAAGCCCAGTCCAAATGAAAAGCCACACTTAGAATTTCTTCACTATCTAGTGACCACTGTAAAAACACCCTCTGCTATTCTGAAACCACAACTTTTTTAGATAAATGATAATGATAACAATAACATCAATAACAGTGTTATTGCAATGTCAGCAGTAATAAAAGTCTCCATTGAGTTCTTAATATGTGCTGAGCAGTTTACATGTATTAATATTATTATAATTAATTCTCATGACAACCCTATCAGACTATTAACTTTAGAGATGATAAAACTTGGGCTAAAAGTAGTAAAGCAACTTGCCCAAGGTTACAACTGATAAATTATGGGATCCAGATTCATCCCCAAATCTAGCTCATCCCAGATGTCATGATTTTTTCATCTTGTAACATTGTCTCTCATCTGTTTGAAATGTCCAATACTATAACTCATTATGCTTTGCCATTTATGAAATATTTACCATGAGGGCTGTGTTAGGCAATGAGGATGTTAAGATGAATATGGCTTGGTCCTGGCTCTCAAGGGATGCACAAATTAGTAGATAAGACAAGCCCACTAATATGATTACATAGGCTGTGCTCATGCAACTTCACTAATCACCATCCATAAAAACTTCAAGCGAAAGGTCCCACCTTGAGCAGGAAAGACAAACCCATATGCAAGTAATTAATTCATTATAATAAGTGCTCTCCCAAAGAGTTTCAGTTAGTATGTCTTAACCCATGTGCATGAACCCAAAGCAGAGAATAACTAGAAATCTGGCGAGGAGTCATCTAAGCAGGCGATCTACTTCTAGGAAGGAGTCCACAGTTCTCACTCTGTGCCCTGCTCCCTGCCTACTGGTGCTGACCATTACAGAAGGGATTCACCACAGCTCCTTCCATAAATCTATGTACATCTGAATGCATAAAAATAATCGTCTATTTGAAAAAGGTACTTGGCAGACAGAATTGTGTAGCTAAAGTAATCAGGGGCAGAAAAAAAAATTGAACCACTCACTGGAAATAAAGATACAGAAATACAGTATGCTTTATGCCCTTTCTGGAAAAAGGAAACTTGCAGAAGGAGAGGTAAAGCTATAAAGAAATCTTCCTTCTCTCTCAGCACGAAGACCCCTCTCCCCCCATCCCCTCTTAGGAGATGTTTCTTTAAACACTGAATTCCAGCATGACCTCCTTTTTAAAAAGGGAGAGTAGGTACAGAGAGAGGGGAACAATTTGGTTGTTGTGGGGAAAGGGAAATTAGAGAATTTGCTTGTTATTCATTTATTTATTCAAGAGGAGGAATACAGAAATAACTGTGCAAAATTGAAAAGGTAGAAAAGAATATACAGTTAAAGTCTCCCTGCTGCTCTTGACCCCAGCCCCCAATTCCTCTCCCCAAATGTTACCTCTGTTATCAGTTGAACACCCTTCTAGAGATACACTCTGCACATACCAATTCATGTTTGGCTCTATTGACAGGGATCCATTGGGTTTAACAATTGCTCTGTTCTATATCTCGTTACATATCATTTTATTATAAAAAATATATCCTGGGTTCTGCACCTTGAATATTTTTTTAAAACTTCACAACATATCTTGGCAATGATTCCATATGAGTACATATAGAACTATCTCATCCTTTCCAGTGGCTGTATCATATTCCCTCATTTGGCTGTGTAAGGTTTTTTTATATTATTTGCTATTATAAACAAAACTGAAATGAATATCACATTATGTACGTTGTTGTTCATGTATGTAAGTGTATATG
Organism: Varecia variegata; assembly: GCA_028533085.1. NCBI lineage: Eukaryota > Metazoa > Chordata > Mammalia > Primates > Lemuridae > Varecia > Varecia variegata. Next base: position 76,259,244 of record CM052443.1, read on the forward strand.
TCTTTTCTCCCTCTCTGGCTTATTTTACTTCCTCTTTCTCTTCGGTTTTCGTAATTTTGCTATATTATATCCTGAAGTTTATATCTTTTTTACTTGTTCTACTTAGATTCATTGGGCTTATTGAATCTGTAGATTCATCCTTTAGAAGTTCTTGAAAATTATTAGCTATTTATCTCTTCACGTACAGCTCCTGTTTTCTTTTTACTTCTTCTTCCCTGGAATTCCAATTCACTAAAAGTTAATCTTTCTCAAACTAACCTGCATGTCTCCTCTTAACTCTTCTATGACGGTCCATGGGGCTTGGGACTGTGGCGTGGGAGTTCTCTATGCTCACCTTGGGGACTTGCCTAAAGTCTAGAGCTACTTTACTCCCTAGAAGACCTAAAAACAGTTTAGGTCACAGATTAGACCTAAATTAGACCACAGACAGTTGAATTAATAAACTGAAAATACACTTAGGCAACCTTCTAGAATGCATCAGAGAAAGACAAAGAGACATAAACCATACAAGCAGTTAGAAGACTGAGGGGAGAGCAAGATCTAATACACATCTAGAAAAGTTCTATGAGATGAGAACAGAGAGAATAGAGGAAGAGTAATACTTGAAAATATAATGGATAAGAATTTTCTAACCCTGATGGAAAACATGAATCATCATATACTAAAAGCGTGAGGTACCATCAGGATAAAGAAAAATAAATTCTATCTTTAGATACATTGTGATGAAACTTCAGTATATCTAATCGAAGAGAAAATTGTGAAAGCAGCCAGAGAATAAAAATACCAAATCAATTTAAAAGGATTGAAAATTACACTGTCATTGCTAAAAGAAAGGAAATGCTATTTCTATCATAAACAATTTTTAGAACCAGAAAATTTTTAAAAAGTACTTTTGTCCTAGAAAGCTAACTCTATGGTCACAAAATGTGGAATCTATTAATTCCTTGTGAAAACAAAAAGCTCAAAGCCAAAGATTAAGTTTTGTACCATGCTCTTTTTATGAAATTATCGACTTTATAATTGGAGGAGACATTGGAGGTCATCTCACTCAACTCGCTCATTTAATAACAGAGGACCTGAAGCTCAGGGAGTACAATGATTTGTCCAAGATCACGTGGTTAGTTCGTAGCAGATGTGGGACTGGAACTTTAACACCTTTCATTCTTTACCAGTGGAAATCTGCAAAGTTAGATTTTTCTTTAGTTGGTTACCTTTGCCTTAAAACACTTAATCAAAAAAACCTTAAATTATCTGCGAGTTCATACACAGATTTCCCTCACAAATGCCCATTCACACACCAATAATGATTACCATAGATTTCAGAAGCCACTCTTGTGTACTTTGGATAGCTTACTGCAGAACACCCCAGAGAACCTGGTCTTTTATACCCAATCTAAGAGATACACAAATTGCTCTTGCATGTGCTGTAACAGCATCGTCATCATTTGGCTCTACTAAAGTTCTGTTTAGCGATGTTGTAATTTACCATTTCTGCCTGCTCAAGAAGTCTGAGAACAGACTATACCTTCCTTATTACCTGAAAGGTGGTAAGTAATTTTTTTGAGGGTCAAGATTCTGGATGCTGCATGGTTGATTAGCCCATTGAAACAGAAATATATTTGGTAAAATTAAGCCCAAAGGATCTCTTTACCAAGTAAATGAAACATCTCCTATTGTTAAGTAAGTCTAGAATCACAGAGCCAAAAAGAGCTCAAATTTCTTGCTGCTCAAATTCCTTTACTGCTGCTCAAAGTGTTCCCCATGGACCACTAGCATTAGAATCACCTGGAATCTTGCTAGAAATGTTGACTCCCAGACCCACCCCAGATACTGAATCAGAGTATATATCTTACATCAAGATCCCAGGGTAACTTGTATGAGTGAGAAAGTTTGAAAAGGACTGCTCTACCCATCCAAAAATGAGGGTTGCCCATCCTATTTTTTATGTCACTTCACATATTTTTTTTTCTTATTTCTTTATGTTAATTCATTCCTTTATAGCATATGTGCTAATAGTATCAGCACCTTAGCTATTGGAAAAATAGTATTCCTAGAAGGGAACATAGACCTCAAAGTACCATTAGAACCATTAGACATTTGACTAAATCTCTGTCCCATTCAAAAGTAATTTCTAACACCATTAAATTAGGCTTAATTCAATGATTGCTTCAATTACCCTTGAGAAATAGATCATTTAATGTTTTTGCTCTTTTGTGTGCATAAAGGCAAAACAAGAAACAATTTAATCAGTTGTTGAGTGAATTCAGCTCTATGTGCCACCGACTATTATAATAATCAATGACTTGGGAGGCATTTCCAGGTTTCCTTAATGGCATTAAGATTTTTTAAGATGTGCAAAAGCAGCTAATGTTCTATTTTTCAAAGTGGTTGCTAAATAGATAAGCCATTTAGAATTTTAAAATGTAGAACATTTTCAATATTCTTTCACAATTAGGGAGCAACTAGAAAATGTTTTTCTAATGCAGCAGATCTTGCCTTGAAAGTTTTCAAGAAATCCCAGGTTTAAAGAAAGGGTGACGAAATGATTATCTCTGAGGGCCACCACTGGCAGTCAAATGACAATTTTGCCCCACATCTTCACTTTATAAAGGAATCAAGAATCCTTTTATAAAAGGCATTAAGGGACTTGATCTGATACAGTACTTGAATTTTTCTGCAGCCACAGAAGGATGCTTAAATGCTTAGATCAGCATGCTTTTATAGGACACAATGCAAGTTTTCAAATAATTTGAATTACTTTTTAACTTTAGAAAGCACAAATAAATGGAGATGACTTGTTCAATTATTGTGTAAGACAACTGGATAAATATTTGAGAAATAAAAATAATTACATATTTACCTGTTACTTATCCCCCAAAATAATTATCAGGAGATTAATGATTTATTTGTAGAAAAAGAATAATACCATGAAAGCATTAGGAAAAAATAGGTAAATTGCTACATAAACTAGGGCTGTGGAATAATTTCATACATTTTCCAGGCATGATACCACAGGCAGTAGCTATGAAAAATAAACCAAATACATTTGACAACATATTCTTAGAAAGTACATAAACTGAAGAGAAATTGAAAACTGCAAAATACACTATAATATATAACAAAAGAATATCTTTGAAGACCCACAAAGAGTTAAGTCACAATTTTTGTCTATCAAATTTTTGATGATATTTTCCAATTTTTTAGTGAGTGTGAGTTAAGATACACAAAAAATAGCATTCTCATACAATAAGACTATAAATGATATTTTGAAAGGACCATTGGTAATATATATCGGAAGATTTTAAAATAATCATGCCCTTTGACCCAGTAAATTCAGTGTAGTTAGTTTATCCTTAGAAAACAATAAAGATTGTTTGGAAAGATTTTATTGCAATTCTATTCATCACAATATTGCTTGAACTTTTGAAAATCTGGAAAATTTTAAATGTCAAGCAATAGGAGATTAATTAAATGGATTATAGTTCATCCACATAAAGGAACACTATGAAATTGCCAAAATTTTAATATTCTTATATAAGAATAAGAAATAAAAATAATATTCTTATTTCAAAAGAATAAAATGTTTTTTACAACCCTAATTTTATAAGGAAAAAAAATATATATATACTTAGAAAAGTGTCTGGAAGCATAAGACTAAACCTTTAAGAATGTGCTTTACTTTCTGGTAGGTAGAATTATGGGTTATCTTCTTGCTTCTCTCCATTTTTTTGCAGTAATTAATATGCATTGCTTTCTTAGTAAGAAAAGACAATAACTGTTATTTTTACCAAAAAAAGAAAGTAACATAGCATATATTTCATATGCCTTGAAGTAGTAATAACTTAGTACTATTTCAAATTGAAGCCACAGAAAATGAATCACATGTATGCCTAAGTCCACACTAATTTTGCACTCCTGGGAGTTATTAGACTGTATTTGACACTGAATTCAGCAAGTGCATCATAAAGAAGGAGAGAGCCTGGGCATGGCAGCTCATGCCTGTAATCCCAGCACTTTGGGAGGCCAAGGCAGGAGGATTGCTTGAGCCCAAGAGATCGAGACCAACCTGGGCAACATAGTGAGATCCCATCTCTACAAAAATAAAAAAATAAAAAAAAGTGGTGGTGTGCGCCTGTAGTCCTAGCTACTTGGAAGCGGAGGTGGAAGCATCGTTTGAGCCCAAGAGTGCAAGGTTAGCACCACTGCCTGGGTCACAGAGCACCACAGCCTGTGTGACAGAGCCAGACCCTGTCTCTAAAAAGAGAGAGAGAGAGAGAGAATCAGAGCTGAGTGTGTTCCTGTCTTGCCACACCCATGTTTTCCTAGAAATTCACATAGATTTCCAAAGAAACAAGTTCATAAATACTACATATGTATGCCTATCTTCCATATTTTAAGTTGTGAGCTTTCCTAACCTGACCAGCTTCTTTTTTAAAATTTTTTTCATTTTGTTTTTGGGGGGGTAATTGATGATGAATTTATTATACCATCGAAACACATAGCTCACTCTTTGTAAGCAACCCCCCCTTAGTACATATTTTATGTTCACTGACCTTAATGGTGCATTATATTAATTGGGTCTGATAGCCTCTTTAACCATTAGTATTTTTCTTTTTTTAAATTTAAAGTTAAAATTGCATATATTTATGGTGTAAAACATGATGTTTTGATACATGTATACGTTGTAGAATGGCTATATCAAGCTATTTTAGATATGCATTACCTCACATTTTTGTCATGAGAACACTTAAAATCTATTCTCTTAGTAATTTTCAAGTATACAGTATATTGTTATTACCTATAAACACCACAATACACAATAGATCTCTTGAACTTATTCCTCCTAAAAGAAATTTTGTGTCCTTTGACAAACCTCTCTCCAATCCTCCCAGGCCCTAGCCTCTGATCAATGCCATTTTGACTCTGTTTTCATGAATTTTTTATTTTCTTAACTCAGTCTTTATCTATTAAATTTTTCTTATAAATCTGGAACTTGATACGTGTGCACAGATGAGAGAGCTTGAGTGTCCAGTCACCCACATACTAAAACCACCCTCTGAAATGATACAAGTCCCAAATTTCTCTGTCCTATTTTCTCTCCTCTGCCATATATTTTTTCTTTTCTTATTTCCTTTATTTTCATCACATTTTAATACTTAAAAATCATAAAGTGGTCATAATTTTGCATTATCATTATCCATAGTTTTACTATGTATTTATTTTTTAATTTCAAAATTTAGGGGCTACAAGTGTTTTTTGTTATATGGATGAATTGTATAATGCTGAGGTCAGGGCTTTTTCTGTATCAGTCACCAGAATAGTGCACATTGTATGCCACAGGTAGATTTTTGTAAGCTGGGAGCTTCTTCAGGACAAAGCGCCAGGCTCCCAGCCCCCTTGGGACACCTCCTTTCACCAGAGACCCGAACTGAGGTGGAAGGAGCCATACTGCTTCTCCACCCACCATACGTCTTTGTCTTCCCCACGGGGCTTCAGCCCCTCAGTTTCTGTCTTTCTTGTTCACACACAAACATTTCCCAACTCTGGCCCAGACTGCAGGAACCACAGGGGGCTGGTAGGTCCCAGGGGATCTGCGTGACCCCAGAGCCTGGACATTCCAGGCAGGCTGCCTTCCTGAGAAAGGGACAGAGATGACCAGAATGCTAGCTTTCCCCCATTCAGACTCTTTGCCTCTCCTTCATCTACCCCACCCATGGCTGCTGAGAGAGAGGCTTAAGCGAGGGCGCTCAGGAGCTGCTGCTACTTCCCCTCTGCTGGGACTTCCACAGAGGGTAAGGCTCAAACTTTTCCTCTTAAAGACCTGCTGAGGACTAAGGGGTGCTTGAACTGTGAGCTCCCTGCTCACCAGCCTTCCCAATGCTCCTTGCTCGGCTACTCCATCAGAGCAGGGCCCACCCTGAAGTGAAGCAACATCACACCTACTTGAGAAGCCCATAGGCAACTTAGGATCAGCATACTTCTTCCTGGCACGGTCAGGGATTGATCTTCAGTGACCAAGGGACAGGCCCACAGGCAAGATCCTGTACCCTCAGGACCCAATCATGTTGCTTAGGGGCAGGGAGGGGGCATTTGTGAACTAATCTTAGAAGGCAAGGGAGCCCGTGTGGGCAGAACCGAAAAGAGAGCAAGGTGTGGGTACCAGCCACAGCACACTCATGGGGCACCCCTCTCCCCCAGGAGAGCTACGCTCTCAGCCCAGGCTGGGATTCTGGGCAGGGAAGCTCCCAGCGTGCATCACCACTGCTGGGGACCTGGCTAGTTTGAGGTCCTGCCTGCCAACAGACACTGGAAGGAGAACATGGAGCAGGGAAGAATAGTGAAATCTGTTCCCAACAGCCAGATTATGGCTCTCAGATGGCCCTCACCTCCATAAGCAGATTTTCTGGCTGGGTGGGGCCACATCAGCCCCTGCCTGGTGGCTTTCTCCAGAAGGCTGGGAGGGGACCTTTGCTACCCAACAAAACAGCTACTTTACCAGCTTTTGAGGAGGCTGAGGGCAGGCTCACCCATTCTAGCCCTGTCTAGCCTCACTTTTCCACCTGCCTCTGCTGTGGTGGAGAAAAAGGACCCATCTGGAAGTTCCAGGGCCCCACCCGCCACCTGGGGCATTCAAGTGCTTCTCCTGAGGGGCTAGAACTGGTCAGAGGTCCCAAAACAACACTGCAGCTTGTTCCTTCCAGTAAGCACCACCTACTGACAGGGAGGTTGATTTGCACAGCCCTTTATAGCATTTACTGACTCAATGGTAGACAGGGTAGTTGATTCTTACCCACAAGCACTACATAATTGTATCAAAGATTAAACTGGGCATGGCAATAAAATTCACACTGTTAAGAAGAACACAAGGCCGAAGAAAGAGAAAGGATCTCAAAGACCTCCATTTTCCCTCATCAAAGAGAGACAGGGAATCTGTACACACACATAGCTCACCACTGCTAAAGACTACAAACAACTAGCAACTGAGAAAACCACCACACTATGTATAACGAAGGTCTCCATCCAGAGCCTAAGACCCCCATTAAAGCACCCACAAGCAAATCCAAAGGTTCTTATCCAACATATGCTACAGACACTCCCTTATGAATGAGGGTGGAAGGAAAAAAAGCCCCATATAAACAAAAGAAAATCCAAAAATAAAGGAAGGAACTCCAGATATACAAAATCAGAGGGAAAGGACACCCCCAAAAGGAAACACTAGCTCTCTTCTTATATTTGGCCATTTTACATAACCCTATATTTTTTGTAAGCTTTGTTCATTCTTCTTAATTCTCTATTTTTGACTGACTGATTTAATGTGAAAGAGCTGTCTTCAAACTTTGAGATTTTTTCTTCTTCCTAGTGTAATCCATTCTTAAAACTTTCCACTGTTTTTATTTCCTTACATTAATTTTTCATTTCCACAAGTTTTAGTAGTTTTTTTTTAATGCATTGGTCTCTTTAGTGAATTTTTCTTTCATATTCTGAATTATTTTTCTGGTTTTATTGAGTTGGTTCTCCATTTTCTCTTGTATTTCACTGAGCTTCTTTACAATCCATATATAGAATTCTTTAACTGTCATTTCAATATTTTCATTTTGGTTGGCATTCAACCAAAATGAAGATTTTTAAAAAGAGATTTAATACAGAGAACCAGGGGCTTGCAAAATTATCAGAAGGGCTATCTATATAAGCAGCTCCAAATCCATTCTTTGAGGAGTGATACCCACAGCAACCACCCTTCCCCACAAACTGGCCCGCCAATGGAGCCACCGTCTCTGCCTTGATCAGAAACCAGGGAACCTGGAAGCTACTGCTGCAGCTGCTGGCTCCAGAGCTGCACACCTTCAGCCACAGTTCATGCTAGTGAAGTGGGTATTCCAGTCCTGGCTCTCAACACTCATGAGACTAAACACCAAACTCTGGGAAGTCTAGTGCCTTTGTCACTAAAAAATATAGCAAATTTAAAAATACAAACTCTTTCATGGTAGAGAGATCAGAAGTGATGACTGCATCGTTCCTGGCTTTAAAACACAACCTTAGGTCCCCTCAGTTGGCAGAATCTTCAGTCTCTATCATGCATTAAGGTTTGCTGCCAGAGAGTTGAAATGGAGTCCAGTCATCAAACTATGATCTACACCACACCACAATAATTAGCATGGGTTTTACCAAGGATGTTTTTATTTTTGACATGTAATTCACATACCATAAAATTCACCATTTCCAAGTATAAAGTTCAGTGGGTTTTTTTGTTCACAAAGTTTTTCAACCATCATCACTATCTAATTCCAGAATATTATCATCCCCCAAAGAAATTCCACACCCATTAGCAGTCACTCCCAGTTCCCCCATCCCCTGCCAATCACTAATCTACTTTGTCTCTATGTATTTGCCTATTCTGGATATTTCATATAAATGGAATCATATCATATAGTTTATATATCTTTTGTGTCTAGTTTATTTCATTTAGCATAATGTTTTCAAGGTTCATCCTTGTCATAGCATAGCATGTATCACTGCTTCCTTCTTTTGTATGGCTGAATAATACTCCAGTGTATGGATATATCAAATGTGTTTATCCATTCATCAGTTTATCCATTGATCAGTTGGGTTGTTTCTCCTTTTTAGCTATCATAAATAATGCTGTTATTAACATTCTTGCACAAGTCTTTGTTTGAATATATGTTTTGGATTCTCTTAGGTATATATCTAGTCAAAAGGAAAAAGAAGGGCAGCAAGGAAGTAAGCAGGATCGTTCCACTTCAAACCATATGATACCATTTTCACTTCTAGGGAAGTCTAAAAGGATGAATGCAAGAATATTGGTGACTTTTGCCATTTTAATGTCTTGGCCCTTTAGGTCTAGGGGCAGTAATTGGTTATGGCGCAAAAGCTACTTACTCTCGATGTAGACCCATCATTCAGCTATCAAGAGAATCAGAGTTCTGAGGAATGAATTCCATTAATACTTTCTCAAAAATAAAAATTTTTCATTTAACTTGTTTCTTTTTAAATGTTTTAATTATGCCACTTTTGAAGAAGTGAAACATTTTTCCTTTTACTAATTATGATCAAGGTAGGCTTTAAAAAGAAACTGGTCCTACTGTCTAAACAATGTCACCACAAAGAGCTCCAGAGGAATTATTAATTTGTTTATAACAAATAATTTCATACAATACCTTACCTAAACCAGTCATTTTGGTTTACATTTCATAAATAATTCATATTGGAGGACACAGCAGGAGTTTACCCTGCTCAATCTAGCCTTCTAGATGCTTAAATGAGGTATGGCTGTGGGAGATATTTGGTTGCACCTGCTTTAATAATTTTTCCAGACTAAAATTTACTAGGTCATGCTATATGGAGTAAAACTCTTGGTCTCAGTCTGCACACATTGACTCTATGTTAACACAGATGGAAATTTTTTTCTTATGATAATATTGATCCTACCTTAGGTCTCTAGTCTCAACCTCAGCCCTGCAGTTCACTTCTAACCAGGATATGTAGGCATGAATGCATGGAAGGTGGTAAGGCATGGAGTTGAGTTCTACTCAGGCATGCAACCTTCTCCCTCATCACCATTTTCATAAGAGAATGTCAATTGTGTGCCCAGCTCAGTTGATAATTAAACCATACGACTCCTCACTCAACTGGCTACATCAATGCCTATGCAAAAGGAACTTATCCAGAAACATAATTTTGAACTTTCTGCTGCCAACAGCTATCAAAACCTGAACTAAGAATAACAATATTAATGAAATATTGGCTTCCAGCCTTGACATTCTGATGTCTGCCTCTAAATTAAGCCAAATCATCAGAACAATTTGTCCCAAATATCCTTCCTTCCTCCTATACCTCTCCCCTTCCACTTACCATTCTCGCCGTATACTTTATGGAGACTACCAGTTGATTATTTTTCTATCTTTGTGTTGGTGGCTAACATGAATTTAGAGCTAAACTTGTGGTACACCCTTAGCAGCTTGCTGCCCTTGCCTTAATACTAGCACCATTTCATATCTTTACCTTTTTTTCTCTTTATCTATCTTTTCTACTTATTATTGAGTTTTCTTACTGTGTCTTACTTAAACCTTTGCAAGTCTCCTTAAATTAATTTTGGAATAAGATAGGGAACAGATAAATAAATAGCTGACATTGATGCTTTTGAAACCATCTCCCTAATATTCACCTTCACTATGAACACTGAGTGAATTTTCTAACACACAGTTTATCAAGTCACTGCCCTCCTTTAAACTCTGTGAAGTGTCTCCATCATACATGGTATTGATTCCAAATTCATTGGCATGGGGCCTCCAAGATCTTTTTCTCCAAACTCTTATTAGTTATTTAGGAGACAATCTAGCATGGGAGTTAAGAGTTCCAATCCTGGCTTCACCAGTTACCATATGCGGGTAACTCGACAAATTATTTAACTCCTTTGGACCTCAGTTTCCTCATCTATGAAAAGGCAGTAACAGTAATGACTACATAGCCTGCTGGGTGGATGGAAAGAGTTAGTGCATATAAAACATTAAGAATAATTTCTGAGACTTAAAACATGTTATCTATTGTTATTCATCTTTATTTCCTTTCCCATTAAGTGTAGTCTGTTCATAACAAACTACTTGGAGTGACCTATAACTCCCTCTACATTAAATAATTCATATAATACTCCATGCTATGCCCCCAGCCTTGCCCAGTTTTTATAGCAGGTGAATTCCTCTTTTGCCAGACCCAATGCAAGTATATAACCTATGCAAATAAATAAGTAAATTCTTCCTAATCTTTCCATCCCACTCTACCTCCCCAGCCTGGGAAGTTGAACTGAATAACTCTCTCTCTTACCACTTTACTTTGCAGTGTTTTGCATTACAGCACTTAGCTCACGTCCTTTCAAATATGTATTTGCCTTCTGGCCTCTCTTACTAGACCAGGAGCTCTTGGAGACCCAAGACTGTGACCTAACTATATTAATAGTTAACTATAATAGTTAATATAACTATATCTCCAGTAAAGTCAGCTATCAATAAATATTTGATAAGCTATGAATAAATGAATGAGCAACTGAATGAATGAATGTTATTAGGAATGAATAACACAAACAAAAGAAGGAATTCAAGAAAAGAAGTAATAAAGGGGATTAACGGTTTAGGGGATCACAAAGCAGATTATATGTTAGAAAGCAGTACAAAAATACACCGAGATTTATGAGGATCAAAACCTCCTTCAGTCAGTTCTCGGGAGGAGCCAACAGGGCTACCTCCCCCCTGGTGTCCCCCTACCCTGCTCTGGAGTGCTGGGCCCTCATTCAGCAGATGTCACCCTCTGCCTTTAGTCTAAACGACTGGGATGACAACGAGATCCTAGCTTCAGTAATGGCAGTGTCCCAACAGGAATACCTAGACAGTATGAAGAAAAACAAAGTACACAGAGACGCACCCCAGACAAGAGTTGATGGAAACCCAGGGACTGGACACCGTCTCCCAGCCCCCACCACTCCTGCCTTCCGGTGCCACCCCACCTTCTTTGGCTTTCTTCCCTCTTCCCATTCTCTCTTTGTTTCCCTCCTCTCCACTTCCCTCTGCCTGGCCCACCCCTGCACTCCCTCTCATTGCTGCTGCCACCACCACCACCTGTCTCTCCACCAGCTGACGTGCCCTGTTGCCCCCCAACCCCGCACAGCACCATCCCTGCATTCCGCAGGGGACTGGGGCAAGGGTGCCAAAGGTAGGCAATGATGCCAGGGAGGTGGGAGGAAGGAATTAGAATATTTCCCTTCCCGGTATCCCAAGCATGCCTGAGCCTTCAATGTTGAAGTTTTTACTTTTATCTTATAAAGTCAACCAATCAAAAATGAAAAAAAAATGCATAGCAATGCACATTTCATTTCAAAGCCAATACAGTTATAAGTGAAGTGCCCATGTTGGCTAAGTGTTTGCTCCTAAGTAAATTGATTTGCATCTCTATAGATTATACACATTATATGAGTTCTGTATATATTAATAATGTTAGTCCCTGGAAAACTATTCAAAACTGCATGCTCAAAAAGGTTAGGACATGTTCCTGTGGGAAAATTTTACAGTTAACTATATAAAATGAACTCTTCTTCACAAAATATTTATATTATTCAAGTCCTCAGTGTGATATGGTCACCTTGGATTTATCCCCAAGGCATATATATCCTTAATCCCTCATGTCTCAGGGCCAATACTCAGGATTTTTAAGAGAGCCACCAGAGGCTATAAATGTTACTTATTACCCAGGACTCATCAAGATTATTGTTCAACCCAAGAATGATCATGACCTCTTTAGAAACACAGTCTATATATTTTTTCACAAAATTTCTCTCTCAACGGGTCCATTAAAAAATCTGTCAGTAAAATAAAACCTTACCTACTCAATTTAAAAATAATCAGAAATGCCTTGAAAGCACATACTTGAAAGAGAGAGTAACACAGAAAGAGAGAAAAAGAGAAAGATTAGATCAGAAGGTCATATTCCTTTTATTGACTAAATCAAATTAAGTACCTGCCTGTGTTATTAGATTTTAAAGAAATCAGTTATTAAAAATAAAGTTCAAATCATTTAAAAATTTTAAGTATATGAAATAAATTTAATCAGAATTTCATTATGCACTTGTTTTTTTCTTTGGGTTTTTTGGAGTAAAGCATATAAGTTTGCTGGGAAATAGTAAAATACTTTTCCACAGTCAAAATATTTTAAATACTATTTCACTATTAAGAAAGCTCCAAAAACATATCTCCTCATCTTGTATTCTAAGTAAATTCAAAATGTAACATAGAAAAGAAATGTAACATAGAAAAGAAACATAACAAATCACAAGTGTTCAGCTCATGAAACTCAGCTCAATGAGTTTTCATAAATTATACACACATCCCTGGGGTATGTGTATATTTAAACTGCCAAATATTTTTCCAAAATGCTTGTATCAATTTATACTCATATCAGGAGCATATGAGAAATCCAGTTGTTTCAAATTCTCACTGTTATATGTCAGCTTTTAAAATTTTATCCATTCTGGTATGTGCATAATAATATATTATTATGGCTTTACTTTCCATTCTTCTAATAACTAGTGAGATTCAGGTCTTTTCCTCATATTTATTAGCCATGTAAATATTTTCCTTTGTAAATAACCTATTGAAATTTTGTCCGTTTTTTAATTGAGGTGTCTGCCTTTTTCCTATTGATTTGTAGGAGCTCTTTACATATTCCAGATAAAAGAACTTTACTGGAGAGATATATATATATATACACACATATATATATTAAACACCTTCTGTATCACATGTTGTCAGTCCACTACTAATATGCCCAGCAATCACCTGTGGCTTGGTGGATGTTTCCTGTTCTTGCCAATGACTTTGTACCACAAGCTTCTGTATCTCTTTAAGTGGAAGCTTCTGGCTCAGAAGTGTGCTCAGTCCATACTCAGGGGAAGCTGCAAGTTCCAGGGAGTTAATGGGTAGAGAGGCAACTCTCCACAAAAGTGGGGCAGGAGTGGACGGATAAATAACCCAGCTTTCTTGGTTCTCAGTGAGACAATCCTGAAGCATGTCCAAGACAGTTTCTCAGAGGATCCTCGGAACTGAGCCACAGTTACCTCGTGAACTTTGTTGAGTTTCCTTCCTTCTCTGCCTCATTTCCCCACTCCCTCATTGTTGTCAGAGTTGTGTTTTTTGTATTTACCTAAGACCACTTTCCAAACAAACTGCTTTCACCTAATCTTCATCTCATGGTCTGCATTTAAAGAAACACAAACTCTTGACTTTTCAATATTTTCATGGGGTCTTTTGGTGAATAAAAGTTTTTAATGCACATTTCTATATAGTTTAACAGTGGTGAAATTTTTAATAGAAAGTCTAGTTACCAGTTTTCTAGCTAACTTTGCTTCACTTCTTGAGTGTTATCAAAACTCCTTTTTTTTTTCCCAAAGAGCCTTCCACATTGGCATTTTGTGCTCATTCTCTATTCATGACCTACCAGCATTTCCCTAAAAAAGAAACACAACCCTTGCCAGCAGAAATGTAGGTTGGCCTATTTGGAATAGATAGTCTAAATGTGTGTGCCAAACAAACACAGTTACAGACGGCATAGTGCTCACTGAGCAAGGGCTTTTAGTCTTCCTTCTTTAAAATTCTATCAACAGCCTACAAACAGAAATTATCAGTCTCTTCGGTGTGTATGTGCACAAAACATCCAGCCAGCTAGAAGAGCACCGTTTCTTATTACCACTCACTCCATTGATAGACAACTAGTTGTCATCTAAAGACTCAGCAGGGCTGAGTTACATGATGTCTGAGGATAAAATAAAAAGTTACAGTATGTTTCTTGATGATCAGTGAGTCGTGCCAATGACCACCAGCTGGACATTGCAACAGTATTCACTGGAATTCACTGAAAACAGTGTTTGAAGATATAGCACTGTGATTTGATAATGATTTTTATCAATTATTTGCGAGAATGGAATAATCGTTTTTAATTTAGTTTTTATAAATTAGATAATAACCTAGATAAAGGGTGCTGAATTCGAGATGAAAACCAGAATTAGGGAAATGGTCTAGAGGGAATACAGTGAATTAGGAGGCATAGTCATTAGGTTGTGAATTTGCTTTTTTTCAAATTTGTATCCTTAGAATCTAGCATAAACCTAGTATATATTAGGTCTCAAAAATATTTTTCAATGGGTTAATAAATGACTAAAAACAATGCAATGTGCTAAATCCGTTAATTACCAAATAACTAAAAATATGTCCCATATAAATCAATGAAGAATACCTCTAAGAAATAACCTGTTTGGGGGTTTAATTACCTCTAATAAAATCTTTCTGAAAAAACATCACCACTAGATAAAATATTTATGCTAGTAGATAAGGTTTAAACTCTGAGTAAATAAATAAATGATTTTCTCATACAAAATACCAAGCGTAATCTAAATTCTATTAAGGACACACTCTTGCATCATCTTATGTTATAACATTATGTCCTCTGCAGCTATTCCTTCAACATATATTTATTGATTGTGTCCTGCATAGCAGGTATTGGGCTAAATACTGGGGATAAAGTGGGTTGCAAAATACACGAGATAGTTGAAGAGGCAAACAATTACATAAAGAATAATAAAGGAAAAGTAGACGTGCAGTGAAAGATTAGAACAGATTTGATAGAGTACAATATCAGTACAGAAGCAACTCAACACACATTTGTTGAATACTCACTATGTGCAAGGCAGTTATCTGCCCTAAATGGAAGACAAGGATAGAAAAGACAAAGAAGTTGCACTCAGGAGGGCTACAATAGTGAGCCATACAGACATATGATGTGTGGGAGAGGGCTTAGAAAGTCATACCAAAACACATGTTCACTGTAATTAGTACATAATTAAGATCATAGACTTTGAAGGCAAACTTTCTGGGTTCAAATCTCACTCTACCACTTTCTGAGTGCCACATGGTACATTACTTAACTTCTATGAGGATGACAGTAGTTACAAAGATTAAATAAAATAAGTATAAAGCCCTTGCACAGGGCCTGGTAGATTGTAAGCACTCAGTAAGTGTTAGCTGCCATATGATTACCCTTATTAAGAGTACCATGCTTCAAATGAAAAACCTGGAATAAGAATGGGATTTACACAGCAAACAAGCTTAGCTGGCTACAACACAGTATTAATGAGACTCAGGTCATATATTTGAACCCTAAATGAGTTAATGGCTTTTCATTCTTTTTCACTGTCATAGGCTTTTATTCTTACTAAATGCCACATAAATACATACACCTGTTCACAAAGAGCTCTGTGTGATTAAAAGTTAATAAGATATGAAAATAAGTTAATATATTATAGGAAAATTCTAGGAACAAAGTCTATCAAACATGAGATACATATGAGAAATAATATATTTCTATGAGGAGCATGACGGTGAAGATCCAGAAAGTAAGCATTATTCTTTTCCACCACTAGTGGATTACTTCCACTTAGGTTTCCACGTTGGGAGAAGCATTGAATAAATTAGATTGAACTTGTGAAGATCAGTAAAAATAATTAAGTGGATACAGACAGTACCTGTGTACAATGGTGATACCATCCCATAAACAACATAGTCTAAAAAAAAATGAGGCTGCATCCTGATAATGGTTAACTAAGCCCCTCTAGAATCAGCACTGTGCGCCACTTTCAGAGGTGTTAGCCTGAGGGTAGATCCCAGTCTGTGCCATGCAGGGTGGGCAAATCTTCAAAAGCAAATGTGTAGTACTTCTGGCTTGAAGAACAATGGGACACAATTTAGGGTAATTACAGCTGCCAGATGATGAAGGAATAATCTCAGAAAGAAGAGAGCCAGAGGAGAGGAGCCAATTCTGTGGATACACTCCATGCAAATACCTGTTGATAGCTAACTCATTCATGCTCAGGACATGCATTAAACACTTATAGATGAAGCAAAATTAACTAACTGAGATTTGGTATTATCTTTAAAAATTGAGGATTTGTGGCCATGGTAACTACTTTTATACAGTTAAAGCATATTAATCTGGAATATAACCTAAAATGTATATTTTGAAATAACTATGTTTAAATTATATGATATTTTTATTGAAACTACATCAGACTATCCAATCTGTATCCAATAGAATATAATTTTGAAAGGGGTATTTTAAAATCCATTTATGAGCTGGCTTTGAATAAATATCTTCAAAATAAATAATTATTTACCTAGCTCAAAATAATTCTCTCCAATCATAGCCTCATTTTATCCAAGATAAAGTGTAGTCTATCTAGAGGAAGGGAGGAACTTAATTATTTAAGACACGCATTTCCATAGAGTCCACAGCTTAGACTGTTGAGCTTGTAAACTCTGAGCAGCACATTGTTGTGCTGTATTACCTCTATTACCTCTTAAGAGATTAGAATGCCCATACTCTGTTTTCCAAAACAAAAACTCAGACAGACCTACATGTTTTTATATTGAAAACTAAGAAGCCCAAATAGGATACTTGCCCAAAGAATAATCCACCCCATCTTCACAGGGGGTGGACCAAAAAAGTTGATGGAAGACCACTAGATAAAGCCAACATATATTGAGGAAACAGCTTTGCATTTGTTCTTACCCAAATGGGGAAGAAAAGATGGTGGCCTCATGCTTCTTTTAAAGAGAGGATGGTTGTGATATTGTTTTTTCCTAGAAAATTTTCAAAATAGGCATTATCAATTGTGAGAAATGTAACTTTCTGGTGAACTCTCTAATATGAATTAGTTACAAAATTAACCCCTAGGCAAATCCTTGAGTTGACCTCTTATATAGTTATTAGATATAAACCAATTAAACACCATAGAACATCTGTTAAAAATAATTACTTTGGTTGAGGAATAGTTTATTGTGGGTTGTAATAGATTCTGACAATAATTAGATATCTAGCAGGACCAGCTGTCAGTTGAGTTCAATTCTACTTTGTAGTAATAAAACCATATCCATTATATTTTTCTTTTCTATTTAAAGGGATAGGATCCCAGAATTGTTTGATATCTTTAAGATCAAGTTAACAATAAGAGAAAAATTAGCCAAACTGCTTTCTCCAGCTTTACAGCATGAGGAATTATTACTTTCTGTGTCAGGATACCCTTTTCTAATCATTCTGATTTTTTAGGAATATTAAGTTTGAAGATCTATGTAAATATCTGTTGACAAAGGTTTTATTGAGGTTAAATAGGTTAGTTAGTTGTTATACACAGGGTGAAAACACAGAGGAAAAAGCAATTTTTAAAATCTGGAAAATATTGTGTAGTTCCTGTTAGATTCCTCCATAAAGTTGAGAGTGTATTAGTGATCTATTGTGTGCTACCTCTACCTAAAACCCATTTGCTTTTCTTTTTTTTCTATTTTAATTATTTTATTTTATTTCATTATGGTAAGAACACGTAACATGAGGTCTACCCTCTTAACAAAATTTTAAGTGTACAATCCATTATTGTTGACTATAGATACAATTTTATTCAGCAGATCTCTAGAACATATTCATCTTGCTTGACTGAAACAGAATCATACAATATTTGTCTTTCTGTGTCTGGCTTATTTCACTTAACATAAGTGTCCTGAAATGTCCTGAAGGTTCATCCATGTTACAGCATGTGCCAGAATTTCCTTCTTTTTAAAAGCTTCTGTTCATGTCCTTTGCCCACTTTTTAATGGAGTGGTTTTTTTTTCCTTGCTGATTCTGGTTATTAGCCCTTTATCAGATATATAGTTTGCAAATATTTTCTTCCATTCTGTAGGTTGTCTATTTGCTCTGTTGAGTATTTCCTTAGGTATGCAGAAGCTTTTTCAATTTAATCAAAATCCCATTATACTTATTTGTATTGCTGCTGTAATTGCCATTGGGGTCTTCTTCCTAAATTCTTTGCCTAGGCTGGTATCTAGAAGAGTTTTTCCCACATTTTCTTCTAGAATTCTTATGGTTTCATGCCTTATGTTTAAGTCTTTTATCCATCTTGAATTAATTTTTGTGAGTGGTAATAGATATGGATCCTGTTTCAATCTTCTGCATGTGGCTATCCAATTTTCAAAGCACCATTTATTCTTTTCCCTAGTGTGTATTGTTTTCTGCTTTGTCAAAGATCAGTTGGCAATATGTGAATGGTTTTGTATCTGGGTTCTCTGTTCTGCTCCATTGTTCTGTGTCTCTATTTTTGTGCCAATACTATGCTGCTTTGGTTATTACAGGCTTGTAGTATTGTTTGAAGTCTGGTAATGTGATGCTTCCAGATTTGTTCTTTTTGTTTAAGATTGCTTTGGCTATTAGGGCTCTTTTTTGGTTCCAAATGAAGCATAGAATTATAATTTCTAAGTCTGTGAAATATGATGTTGGTATTTTGATGGAGATTGCATTTAATCTATTAATCATTTTGGGTATGAACATTTTAACAATGTTGATTCTACCAATCCATGAACATGATATGTCTTCCCATTAGTTTTTGCCATTATCAGTATTTTTTTTTAATATTGAGTTGTAGGAGTTCCTTATATATTTTGGATATTAACCCCTTATCAGACATATAGTTTACAAATATTTTTTTCCATTCTGTATGTTGCCTTTTTCCTCTGTTGATTGCTTCCTTTGCTGTGCAGAATCATTTTAGTTTCATGTAATTCAATTTGTTTATTTCTGTCTTTGTTGTCTGTGCTTTTGGTGTTTTTAATATATCAATGAAATCATTTCCAAGACCAATGTTACAAAGATTTTTTTCCTATGCTTTTTTTTTTTTTAGAAGTTTTACAGTTGTGGGTCTTACATATATGTCTTTAATTCATTTTAAGTTGATTTTTGTGTATAGTATAAAATAGGTGTCCAGTTTCATTTTTTTGCTTATGGATATCCAGTTTTCCCAACATTATTTATTGAAAGACTGTCCTTTCCCCATTATTTATTCTTGGAACCCTTGTCAAAGATTGGTTGACCTTATATTAGTGTATTTATTTCTGGGCTTTCTATTCTCTTCCACCAGTCTATGTATCTGCCTTTATGCCAGGACCATTCTATTTTGATTACTATACCTTTTTATAATATTTTTATATAAGAAAGTTTGATATCTCTTGCATCGTTCTTCTTTCTTAAGATTAATTTGGCTATTCTGGGTCTTTTGTAGTTCCATGTGAATTTTAGAATTGTTTTTTTCTATTTCTGTGAAAAATGCCATTGGAATTTTGATATTGATTGCACTGAATCTGTAGATTGCTTTGGGTAGTATGTACATTTTAACAATAAGTCTTCCAATTCATGAACACAGGATATCCTTCCATTTGCCTGTGTCTCATTTAATTTCTTTCATCAATGATTTATAGTTTTCAGTATATAAGTCTTTTACTTCCTTAATTTAGTTTATTTCTAGGTATGTTATTCTTTTTGGTGCTATTGTGAAAATAAGTTTTCTTAATTTCCTTTTCATATAATTCATTGTTAATGTAAAGAAACACAACTGATTTTTGTATGCCATTTTTGTACCCTGCCACTTTACTGAATTTATTAGTTCTAACAGTGAGTCCCTTAGGGTTTTCTTTTATTTAAGATTGTGTTGTCTGCAAACAGAGATAATTTTACTTCTTTGCTAATTTGGATGTCTTTTTCCTTTTGCCTAATAGCTCTGGTTAGAACTTCCAGTACTATGTTGAATAGAAGTGCGGAGAGTGCTCATCCTTGCCTTGCTTCTTAGCTTACAGGAAAAGCTTTTCATTTTTCACCATTCAGTATGATATTAGTTGTGGTGTTTTCATGTATGAAAAGGCTTTTATTATGTTGAGGTAATTTCCTTTTATTTCTAGTTTGTTGAGAGTTTTTATCACAAAAGGGTGCTGAATTTTGTCAAATACTTTTTCTGTATCTATTGAGATGATCATGTGATTTTTATCCTCTCTTCTATTAGTAATATGTTATTATTTTATTGTCTATTTTTCCCTTCATATGTATCAATGTTTTCTTTATATATTAATATTTAGGTGCTCTGGGGTTAGGTACATATGTATTTATAATTATTGTTATTCCTAATTGTGGTATATCACATTAATTGATTTGTATATATTATTATATATTGTATATAATTGTATATATTATATACAATTATATATTGTGTATATTATTAGTAAACAATAATTGCATCCCAGGAATAAATCTTACTTGGTCATGGTGTACAATCTTTTCAATGTGCTGTTGAATTTTGCTAGTGTTTTGTTAAGGATTTTTGTGTCTATGTTAATCAGGGATATTGGCTTGGAATTGTCTTTTCTTCTTGTAGTGTCCTTGCTAGCTTTCATATGAGTTTAATGCTGCTCTTGTAAATAAGTTTGACAGTGCTCCCTCCTATTCAAGTTTTTGGAAAAGTTTGAGGAGTAGCATTAATTCTTCTTTAAGTGTTTGGGAGAATTAACCAGTAAGTTGTACGTTTCTAGTTATTTGTCCATTTCTTCTAGGTCATACAGTCTTTTGGTACATAATTGTTTATAGTACTCTCTAGTTTTCCTTTTTATTTCTGTGCCATATCTTCTAATTGTCTCTTCTTTCATTTTTTATTCTATTTATTTGAGTCATTTTTTTTTTAGTTCATCCAGCTAAGGGTTTTTCAACTTTATCTTGTCAAAAAAACCAACTCTTAGTTTCATTGATTTTTTTTCTACTGTTTTCCAGTTTTCTTCTCTAATCTTTTGTTATTTTTTTTTATCTGCTAACTTTGGGCTTAGTTTGTTCTTCTTTTCCTAGTTCCTTGAAGTATAAAGTTAGGTTTTCTATTTGAAATCTTTCTCCTTCTTAATGTAAGTGTTTATCTCAATGAATGGCCCTCTTATTACTGTTTTTGCTACATACCATAAGTTTTGGTATATTGTATTTTCATTTTTATCTGTCTAGAAGTATTTTCTAATTTCCTCTTTGATGTCTTCTCTGGAACAAGTGGTTGTTTGTGTTGTTTAATTTCCACATCTTTGTGAATTTTACAGTTTTCCTTTTGCTACTGATTTCTAGTTTCATTCATTGTGGTCAGAAAATATACTTTGTATGACTTCAATCTTACTAAACTTAAGATCTATCTGTTTTGTTCCCTAAGGTGATCTATCCTAAAGAAAGAACCGGTGTGTGCTTAAGAAGAATGTGTATTCTGCTGCTGTTGGGTAGAACGTTCTGTATACACCTGTTAGGTCCATTTAGTTTATAGTGTTATTCAAGTTATATGTCTATTATTGGTATTCTGTCTGGATGTTCTGTCCATTACTGAAAATGGGATATTGAAGTCTCCTACTATTGTTTTATTGCTGTCTATTTTCCCTTTCACATCTGTCAATGTTTTCTTTATATACATAGATATTCTGATGTTGAATACATATATATTTATAATTGTTCTGTTTTTCTGGTAAATTGACCTTTAATCATTATAAAATTCCTTCTTTGTGTCTTGTGACAGATTTTGTCTTACAGTCTATTGTTTCTGATACAATATAGCTACTCCTGCTCTCTTTGGATTACCATTTTCATGGATCTTTTTCTATCTTTTCACTGTCAGTCTACGTGTGTCCTGAAATCTAAAGTGAGTTTCTTATAAATACTAGTTGGGTCTTATTTTTTATCTATTCATAGACTACATGTCTTTTGATTGGGGAGTTTAATCTATTCACACATAAAATAATTATTGATAGAGAAAATTTACTGTTGCCATTTTGTTAGTTGTTTTCTGTTAGTCATATAGTTCTTTTGTCTGACTTTTCCTCTCTTGCTACTTTTCTCTGTGTTTTGTTGATTTTTTGTACTGATTTGCTTTTATTCCTTTTTTTTTCCCTTTTGGGTAACTTCTATAGGTATTTGTATGTGTGGTACATAGAATTAACTATGACATGTACCAAGGTACTCAATTATGTAACTTTTCCAGCTAGTAATTTTAGACAACTAGTTATGTTGATTAGCATATCAAGATGGAGGGGGGAACTCATTCCTGAATATAAGTTAAAATATTTAATAAAGACATAAAAATAGAAGGAGAAGAATATTTTCTGAAAAGCATTCTGTGAAGGAGGCAAGTATAATCACTGGACTTGCTCTCTGAATCCCAGAACATCCAACTAGCTGACACCAGCTCCAATGTCCATTGCTCTGACTGTGTGTCCCCACTATCTTTGGCTGACTTTGATTTGTTTTTTTGTGGAAAATACATGATTCAAAAATTTCCGAGGTTATATTTGGAGGGTTTTTGTTATTGGTGGCTCTATGTAACAGATGAATCAGCAACTACAACTGGCATGAAGATGGTAATATTTGACAAAATTCATGACACTTGTACCATCTGCTATTTCTAAGATCTTATCCATAGACCAAAAATGCTCAGAACACCAAAATGGTTAGGCTTATATTTTTAGCTATGTCATTAACATTTGACTGACTGCATAGTTGAGCTGACTAACTGGGATAGAAATTAGTGATAGAAATAAAACATGACTTGTATCACTTAATCATATGAACAGATTCTACTCTTAGCTGTGTCACTTGGTTGAGTACATTGGGCAAGGCAATTCTCTGTAAAACTAGTTTTTTTCTCCGTAAAACAGGTATACAGCTTTTGCTTTCTTCCTTTATGTGATTAGCACATTACTGCAAAGTCATATACAGGAGGAAACCACACAGATATACAAGCAATATTGTCACATGAAAATCAAAGACTTCAGAAAACTTTGCCTGGTGGCAGCCTTTCAAATATAAATTTATGGATCATTTCAGATATTGAGCAGCCAAGACAAGCTTACTGACATCAGAAAGCCATGGTGAAAATTCCTTCTTTACTAAAATTATTCTAGTCCCACCTACCCTAATTTGGGACTAGAATATGAAACGTGGAAATTCATACATTAAGACTCTGCCAAGAGACTCCTGGAATTAATAAACAAATTCAGCAAAGTTTTAGGTTACAAAATCAATGTACACAAATCAGTAGTATCCATATACACCAGCAACAGCCAAGTTGAGAATCAAATCAAAGACTAAATACTTTTCACAATAACAACAAAGAAAATAAAATACTTAGAAATATATTTAACTAAGGAGATGAAAGACCTCTACAGGGAGAACTATGAAACACTAAGGAAGGAAATTGCAGAGAACATAAACAGATGGAAAACAATATCATGCTCATGGATCTGCAGAATCAACACTGTTAAAATTTCTATACTGAAAAAAAAATGTCTGAATTACCAAAAGTGATCTACAGATTCAAGGCAATCCCCATTAAAATACCAATGTTATTTTTCAAACGTCTAGGAAAAATAGTTCTTTGCTTCGTATGGAACCAGAAAAGACCCCAAATAGCCAAAACAACCGTAAGCAATAAGAACAAATCAGGAGGCATCACTTTACCAGACTTCGATCTATAGTACAAGGCTACAGTAAGCAAAACAGCATGATAGTAGCACAAAAACAGAGACATAGATCTATGGATCATACCAGAGAACCCAGATATAAAACCATCCTCTGATTTGCCATTTGATCTTTGACAAAGCAGACAATAATATACACTGGGGAAAAGAAGCCCCATTAGATAAATGGTGCTGGGAAAATTAGATAGGCACATGTAGAAGACTAAAATAGGACACACACTTCTCACCACTCACAAAAATTAATTCACAATGGATAACAGACTTAAACCTAAGACATGAAACTATAACAATTCTAGAAGAAAATGTAGGAAAAACTCTTTTAGATATCAGCCTTAGGCAAAGAATTTATGAAGACCCCAAAGGTAATCACAGCAATAACAAAAATTAACAAATGGAGTTTGATTAAACTAGAGTGAATAGATAACCTACAGAATGGGAGAAAATATTTGCATGCTATACATCTGATAAAGGGCTGATAAGCAGAATCTATACAGAACTCAAATAAATCAGCAAGAAAAATCAAACAATCCCACAAAAAAGTGGGTAAAAGACATGAACATAACATTTTCAAAAGAAGACAGACTAATGGTCAATAAACATATGAAAAAATGCTCAAAGTCTCTAATCATTGGGGAAATGCAAATCAAAACCACAATGAGATATTAACTAATTCCCATGAGAATGGCTTTTGTCAAAAAGTCCCAAAACAACAAATGCTGGCATGGATGTGGAGAGAAGGGAACACTTAGACACTGTTGGAGGGACTGCAGACTAGTACAACCTCTATGGAAAATAGTATGGAGATACCTCAAAGAACTAAAAGTAAACCTACCATTTGATCCTGCAATCCCACTATTGGGTATTAACCCAAGGAAATAGTCATTTTATCAAAGAGACACATGCACTCAAATGTTTATTGCAGCACAATTCACAATCACAAAGATGTGGAATCAACCCAAGTGCCCATCAATACATGAGTGGAGTAATAAAATGTGGTATAAGTATACTATGGAGTACTAACATTGCCATAAAAATGATGAACTAATACCTTTTGTAACAACCTGGATGGAATTAGAGACCATTATTCTAAGCGAAGCATCACAAGAGTGGAAAAACACTGCACATACTCACTATTAAATTGGAACTGATCAATCAACACCCATGTGCACATATGGTAGTAAAACTCATGGGAAACCAAATAGGTGGTAGGAGGGAAGAGGGAACAGGTAAATTTACACCTAATGGGTATAATGCACACTACCTTAGTGATGGGCACACTTATAACTTTGACTCAAACTGCACAAAAGCAAATCATGTAGTCAAAACATTTGTACCCCTGTAATATTCTGCAATTAAAAAAACCTAATGGCCACTCTAATTAATTCTTCTTTATTAGATATCATATGACAAAAATTTTCTTAATCTATTTTTTATCTCAAAATATATGAATGGAAGGTTTGCTATAGGTTTTATAAGCTAAATAAATCATTAATATTATGGAACTTTGAAATCAGATCTTTGTTAACAAATAGATTAAAATTATTATCTTAAAAAACTGTGAGTTGTGCACTTTTGTGATGCAATGGTATGGCTGCATTTTATTCCCTTTAAAAAAGCTTCATTAAAAACCTAATATTAGCAGGGTGCGGTGGCTCACGCCTGTAATCCTAGCACTCTGGGAGGCCGAGGCGGGTGGATTGTTTGAGCTCAGGAGTTCGAGACCAGCAAGAGTGAGACCCTGTCTCTACTAAAAATAGAAAGAAATTATATGAACAACTAAAAATATATACAGAAAAAATTAGCCGGGCATGGTGGCGCAAGCCTGTAGTCCCAGCTACTTGGGAGGCTGAGGCAGAAGGATTGCTTGAGCCCAGGAGTTTGAGGTTACTGTGAGCTAGGCTTATGCCATGGAACTCTAGCCTGGGCAACAGAGTGAGACTCTGTCTCAAAAAAATAAACAAACAAACAAAAAAAAAAAACAACTAATATTGTCCAAATAAATACACCTAGTCCTTTAAGTCTAATGCAATACCAAATTTTCTTATTAAGTGCCTAATTAGAAAACCTTAAGGGATGCGGCATAACTCTCACTGCTTATGATATAAAGCTTATTATATGACCATTTTTATAACATGTTGGAAATTCAGATAAACAGATTAGCACATCAGTAATGATGATTACAAGAGTATTTGATGAAGAAAAAAAATACTCATCTCTCCAAAGCACATTCTCACACCGGTTAAAAATAGACAAAGGAATTACTAACAACTGAACCCTCTCAACAACTGCAGCAAAAGGAAAGGAAAACAATAATTTTATTGTAAGCTTTTTTTAAAAAAAGAGTATAAACACCATTTTGCAAAATAGAGAAAGCTTGAGATTTTAGTGCATTGGACTTTATCATCAGTGATTATCAATTGATCACTGATTTATTATTTTTTAACAATAATTGCATCAACCTCCTCCATCATTCTCCTAGAAGTCATTTGACATTCTTATTCATAGTAAGTCACAATTAATTTTACTGTGATAATTGTTTCTAGAATTTTCTAACAGTGCTGAAATCACTGAATATATTCAGCATATCACAAACCAAGTATGGGAATTGTTGGGTAATCAGACAGATGTTAAGGTTCATGACAGATTTACTCTATCAAGGGCAAGTTACATGATGTAATTAAATAAAATAAACAGAGCATTCCAATGGAGCAATTATTCAGCCACAGAATTCTTGGGAAATCTTGAAACAATCCCTCTACCTTTAACAATTAAAATTCTAGGGGTGTCAGCAACTTTGCATGCATTTCCAGTTGTTATTCAATGAAAAAGTTGTAAGAGCTATACAAATCAAAATCGTAACTTAAGGAGCCACAGAAATTCAAATTAGTAAAATCCTCTCCAAAATAAACTGAATCATGAAGTAAGAGGAACTCAGTGAGCATCTACAGTATACAAAGTAAAAAAAAAAATGAAAACAAAATAAATCAGACATAAGTCAGGGTGAGTACCTGAGTATATGCCATGAAAATGTCCTAAAAGCCCTCTACAAAGCATGAAAAACTTGTTCTGCCACAACAAAATAATTATTACATTCTCTGTAAGGATAAGTAAAGAGAAAAAGATTATACTAGGCCTATGAAATTATTCTACAGCACAAGAAAAGCATGTTAATAGTAATGCTCTGAAATAAAAGTCACCTTTCTAAAAAAGATTTACTGCAAAAAAAATTTAATTGTATACTTCAGGTTCTCAGTAATATAAAAGAAGATATTGCCCTTTTAAAATAAAGCAGACTATTACAAGAAGGGTACAGGCTAAGGTAAAGACAGTTTGTATGAAAATTACACACATGGTAATTAAAAACCTTAATGGGTTTAACCTTAGATTAGTTTGAAATTTATTTTGCTATATCAAAATAATATAGGATGTAGAATCTAATATTTTTATCCCAGAAAAATTTGGTATAAAATGTTTTCTATCATGATAATAATAGCAATTTTATCATATGCTAAATTCTTCTAAATACTAAATTCAGTTTCTAGGCTTTGATATCACAAATGTAATTTTGTACAATTTTAATTTTGAGAGTTTTACAACACAGTGAAACTGATAGGGGAAAGTCTTCCCTTTAAGTTTTCTTCTTTTCAAAACATATTTTAAAATTATTCTTACTGTTCAGTCTTCTATTTAACTTTTGAAACAATTTCATTAAATTGAAACTCTAAAAAATTCAGTGTTTTATTAAAATTGGATTAAACATATTTATTAATTCTGAAACTCAAATGCACACCTAAGTGACAAAAGAATCTAGACAAAAAGATACCAAAATATAAATGATGTTTATTTTCAAGTAATAGAATCATGGGTCATTCTAAATTTGTTCTTCATCACTTTTTGTGTTTTCCATACTTCCCACAACAAACAATTATCACTGTTATAACCAAGGATTGCTTATATAAAATAGTATTAGTAAATCAGGGACTCAACATTGCATATAATTGAATCATAGAGATACAGCTATGTTGAAAAGAACAGCAAGCCACAAAACTTTGCAGATTTGGGATTTCAATCTATCCTTGTCTGATTCCACAGCGTATTATCTTAACCTCCATATATCCTCCCTGCCACAATAGTACCCTACAACATCTCACAATATTATCCATGGTATGTAAAATTAAATACTTAGGTCTATTTCCGGGATATCAATTCTCTCCCATTGGTCAATCAGTTCATTATGGTCGGGAGTACATTTTAATATCAGCATTAATAATGACTTTTTCCAGCATGGAACACTGTATATTTTCTCATTTATCCAAGTTTTTCATGGCTCTTAGTAAAGTTTTAAAGTTTCTTTAGGTAGAGTCCTAAACATTTGTGAAGGTTACTTTTAGAGATTTTATGTTTACAGAAACAATTTAAACAGAATTTATTCCGTCATAGGCTCTATTATGTTTTTGCTCCTCTGTGGTAATGTTATTTATTTTTGTATATTTGTTTTGAATCTGATTACTTAGGAAACTCTCAACAATTCTGACTTTCCAATTGATTTGCCATAGTTTTTCTAGCTAGACAATTATATCATCTATAGATTTTATTTCTTCCCTTTTTTTCTTCTTTTTGATGCTTGTCATTGAATTGGTTAGAATTTGCTAGAATAATAATTGTTACAGCAGGTATCCTTGTCTTGGTCCTGAGTCTAAAAGAAAAGCCAGGACTGATTTTCAGCCAGTTTATTGGTACATCTTACAGGCTGAGTAAGAGCTGCTGTCCTGACACCCCTAAGAAACCCCCAACCTCCACCCCAAATCATCAGTTCCTGGCACAGCAGGGGACTTCAGAAGACCCTGCTCCAGAGCCTACAACCTGTGCTGTGCCTACCAGTGGTTAAACATCTCATATTTCATCATAATGAAACAGGCTGTTGGGTGAAGATATGTAGCCTCAAACATATTAAGAATTCTTCTCTTCCCTAGTTTAATAGCAGAAAAAAGTATGTTAAATATTTCTTAACATAATGCCATACAGTTCCTGAGAATGACATTTAGAGAGGTTATTTTTTAGCACAGAAAACTGCTATGCGACAATAAATAAAAAACCAATTTTACATACATTCTAAAAACAAAGATATTTTTTAAATGCTTAAAACAAAGAGACTTAGAAACAAAGTATTAGTGATGATTGTTTTATGGGATGGTTTGGTTTTGCCTGCCTTCCAACTTTTTACGATTTTCTTCTTTCTTCACATAATGGGTTTGCAGTACTTCTATACCAAGAAAAATCAAACACCTTTATGCTGAAAAATGAATGTAATTCAGTGCTCTCAAACACTTCAAGAGAAAATTTGCACATACATAAATTAAATGAAAATAATTACTGAGCATGATATGAAAAAAGGTGCAAGAAATCAGTATACACCGAAGTATAGACATGCAGAAGGAGGGGAATACTGGACAGAGTACAGAGTTAGAAGAAATTGTGCACTTATGACTTACTTCCCTACCTACTTCTGATAAAGATTTATGGCTGTTTATAAAATCTGATGGGGTCAAAAGAGGGCAAACTTCTGACAAACTTCCTAGGGGAGTACAGGTGAACTTGGCATACATCAGTCACGATGCTTTAACGATGTGCTATTTTAGTGTATCCCTGTGAATACCAGCCACTCTTACAACTGCATAGTTCTAAGTCAAGGCAATGTTAAATACTGAGGGTATTCTGAAAGCAGTGATTATGCTGGGCCGTAAAAACAAACCAGCATTGATACTTGACATCACTTGAACCTACCTATTTGCTTTACTACCTTGTTAGAAAGGCTGAAAAACAATGTCTAATGAATCCTTTTCTCTCACTGTTGATCTGCAAGCACTCACTGAAAGAAATAAAGACTTCAGGCTTCCGAGCTGCTTTGAGATATAACAAAGGAAAGAACTGGAGTATTCTCTACTACAGAATCAGGAAACATAATTGAGAGACAGCAGTGGCCATGCATTCCGTAGTTAAGGGGCTATAGACCAAACCACACTACTTTGTGTGGATGAATGCATTAGCAAAAAATCATGAAGATGTCAGTTCCAAATCAAAAGCTCCTGCAAAATAATAGTCAAACTTCACTTGATGTCCATGACATTTAACTGGACTTGAGTGTGAATCTAATAAAATTTATGTACTCCCATTATAATTTAAATTAGTACAAAAATCTGGTATATTAAACTACAACAATGCACTTGTGACTGAAAAATATATTGCCATGTATCTTTATAATTTCTACAAACAACCACCAAGCAGAAGTTAACTAAGGAAGTTTACTAACCAATAGAAATTAGCTTATGAGACTTTGGATAAGTTATTTCATCTCTCTAAGCCTCAATTTCTTCAACTATAATCATGGGATGATGATGATGATGACGATGGTGATTCTTGCCTCACAAGGTTGTTGTGAGGCTTAAATGAACTAAAATGACCTACATGTGGTGCTTAGAACAATTTCAGTGTGTGGTTTTGTAATCACTGCATAAAGATGTGCTGGGCTGTGACCTTCTGCTAGGGTATTTCGTTTCTCTCTTTAATGCACAGAATGTACTAAACAAACTACTATAATTGCCAGCCAGTACATTTCAAAACAAACAGAGAGCAAGCTTAAATCCAGCAATCCTGCAAAACCATTTTAAATTACTAGCAAATGGCCAAGGGACCTACCCAGGCAAATAGAGGAGATGATAACAGAACCCAGAGGCACTGCTCCTTAACAAGCAGCTTGAACATTCAGCCAGGATAATATGCTTAAAACGAACGGAGGTCAAATGAGTAACACAATTTTTAAAATGCTAATAGGAAAATGGGAAGTGAATATATGAAACTGTCAGGCTAGATAGGCTGCATAATGTTTCTGTATCCTTGCATTGGAAGACAGCCACACCAAAGATACTGCTTAATCAAGTGATTCATAGAAAACTAAATTCATACCCCAATGTGGCTGTGTCCAAAGAACTAAAAACATTTACCAAATGAGTTAAAAGGACTCTTTCTAGTTCATCCCATTGGAAAGGTCCTAGTTACTTCATAAAAACCAACGTATCCACCCAGTGGAAAACTGGCACACTAATTGTCCTAGTTAAAGACCTGAACTAGAACATGGGTACACTGATGAATTGGGGCTCCTGTTCTTAGTTTGTCAAGATGTTCTGCCTTGATGAAACCACTAGCAACTGTGAGTGTTGGAAACTGTGAACTTCCATAAATAACCTCGTCTTACTTTCGCACCTCTTATAACTTTCAGATGAAAAACCTAGACTCTCCTAGGTCTGCTCTGTGGCTCATCTACTAGTTCCCATGAATCAATCCATACTTAGGCTTCCAAATCATTCTCCTTCACAATAAAGCAATAAATTGACCAATACATTAAAAAATTCACAGGATGTTAGAGCTAAAAAGATCCTTCAAAATTTCAGTCTGAACTCTCTTCATTACCCAGAGTTTAAAAAAAAAACAAAAAACAGTGGCCCAGAGAGGTAAGGCACTTGATCCAAGTTGCGCAGCAGGTTAATTTCTAAATAAATGACTGCCACTAGGAATGTGCATTTTGATGCTTTTTGCCAATACTAGAAGCTTCCAAATAGCTTTTAAAGTACTTTTTTTCATCATTTTAAAATAAAATCTTACACAGAACTCCAACACATGTAATAGTCAGAGAGACACCTGCTAAAATGCAGAGTAGGAACTGGCTGACCTGGCCTCTCCTTGCCACTCTTCCCACTTATTTTACCTGCCCCTGTCCACTCCCAAGTAGTATCCTGGACTTCTCTGCAAAACTCTGAAATTTAATGGAGTAGAGTCTGAAAACCATTGCATATATCATAGACATTGCATTTCTGCTGAAATACTGGGGCTCCTTGTCTGTGTCTTCACTATTGGGCTATATACTCTGTGATCACTGGCCACACACCTGGGGCCAGAGGGTCCTAGACTCATCTCCCCTGTTCCTCTTCCTTTCCTTCTGCTCCTTCATGTATGCAACTTAATTATTTCTCCCGGTGTCCTCTCTGCTTCTAGGCCATCGCCATGGACAACTTCCTTAACTGCTCTGGAAGTCTGAGCAAATCTAGTTTATTTTAAAATGTATCAAAGCAAAGAAAAACAGATTTTCTGGTTCAAAATGTCAATACTGTTTTATAGTTGGCCCCTTCTTAACTTAGCAGTCTGTTGGAAAGAAAAAAAAATTTAAATGTTCTTTCCTGGGGTTTCATCATTCTGAGAGTGATCTGAGCAGACTTACTCTCTAGGGGCTTGAAGCCTGGGTCTCACCAAGAGGCATATGCAAAGCCAACATGCAACATTACCTTAGGATCTGGGACAGTCACGGGACTGGAAAAGCAGTTCAGGGCAGTCCAGCAAAAAGGAATAGACAGAAAAAGAGTGTTCTCAATTTCTAACTGCCTTTATTTTCACAAATACTACAAGTTCATTCAAAGCAATTTTATTCCACACTATAGTATATACAGGACATAAATACTGCTCCATGCCCCCCAGAACACCTTATTTCCTGTCTCCACTCAATGATTCTCATTGGCATTTGGCAAAGAACAGTTTTTGCTGTGTGGGATTATCCTGGACATTGAAGGACAGTCAGCATTACTGGTCTCCACTCACTAAAGACCAATAATGCCACTCCCCAATCACTGTGACAACCAAAAATGCTCCTATGCATTCTAAACACCTGCTAGGAGTATAGAACCATCTCTGACTGAGAACCAATCCCTACTCAGCGCCTCCTCCATATTCCCTTCCTGGTTTTCCCCCAGCTGGGCCCAGTGCCCCTTCTCATGTGCCCATCACACTTTGCATTTCTTGATCACTGTCCTTAATACAGGGTATAAGCAGTAGCCATTTGTGCATCTGTCCCCACTGCTCTCCACCCCATCTATGAATATTTTGATGGCAGGGAGCATATATGAGCCTTTGTACTCTATTAAATGTTCAATTGATGTTCAGCAAAAAAAAAAAAAAAAAATGAATGAAACAAATGACACTTGCAGAGAATTTGGTCCATGCTAAGGAAGAAAAATTGTGAATATTTTTCAAGACATGCAAAACTTTGGTGCTTCCATCAATCATCTCAACTCCCTGAAACTATCCCAAAATTGGCAATTTTGGAAAAACTTTGTGGAGACATTTTTCTTCTTTGGAAGAACTTGTGTTATTAGTTTCTACCCACTTTTGAATATCTTTGCTACTATCATTAATAGAAGAAAAATCTGATTCCACCACTGATCACAAATCTATTCAAAATAATTAGCTAAACTAGTCCTATGATATTTGCATAGCCAAACTGGTTGCTAAAAGGAGACTAAAATCCCGTATTTTACCTTAAGGGAATTTCAGATACTAACACTAGAAATAAGAGGCAGAACAGGGAAGCAAAAGGCCTCACCAGGGTTATGAATTATGAGACATACACCGAAAATATAAAGATACAGAAAAGTATTCATAGGTCCCTTGTTGTATGACATGCTTCAACTTATTTAACCTTCACTATTTAATCCTTTAGGAAGTGATACTATTTCCATTTTACAGATCAGGAAAATCCTAAGGCTCCCAGAGATTAAGTCATCTCCTGGAGTCACAAAACTCATAAGTCAGAGGCAAGCTTCAAAATTGAGGTCTTGGCAGGGCACAGTGGCTCACACCTGTAATCCTAGCACTCTGGGAGGCCAAGGCAGGAGGATCGCTCGAGGTCAGAAGTTCGAGACTAGCCTGAGCAAGAGCGAGATCCCGTCTCTACTAAAAAAGGAAAAAATAGAAAGAAATTAGCTGGACAACTAAAAGTATATAGAAAAAATTAGCCAGGCATGGTGGCCCATGCCTGTAGTTCCAGCTACTCGGGAGGCTGAGGCAGGAGGATCGCTTGAGCCCAGGAGTTTGAGGTTGCTGTGAGCTAAGCTGACGCCATGGCACTCTAGCCCAGGCAACAGAGTGAGATTCTGTCTCAAAAAAAAAAAAAAAAGAAAAGAAAGAAAAAACAACTAAGGTCTCTCTGGCACACATCACACTCTGAATTACCATGCATAACCATTACCCACACATTTAGGGTTAGCTGCTCTTCCCACTAAATTAAAGGCACTTAAACATAAGCTAATGTGTATTATTGCTTCAAAGTCACACATTACATGATCTTCCCTCATTCCTGCTCCCACATCATGGCTGTTTTCTCAAGGGGAAAAGGTTTATAAGAAGAAAAACATTTTTTGATTCCTACAATGTACAGGTGATGTGCTTTACAGTAAAATTTTATTTAATCCTCATCATAATTACTCCTGTGTTTTCAGATAAGGAAACTGAGATTCCAAGGTTAAGTCCTCTATCAAATTTCATCTTTCTCTGAGGTCATACAACTAGGGAACATGCAAACTGGGATTCCACACAAGTAAGACTCACTATTCCATACTGACACCCATGCAATTTTTTTAAACAAATAAAATATTGGAAAAGACTGAGTTTTCTAAAATGTTGGCTCAGGCAGTATTTACAAGACACCAAAACGTCAAGTAAAATCATCAACTCTGATAGGATGATCACTTAGGCTGGTAATGAAAACCAAATGGTAAAAACTTTTCTAAAGAAAAAGAGAGTGAGACTTCCACTAAATTTATTTTTGTGTGTTTTTTACAGAACTGAGAAAACAATCTAGAAAGGGGGTTCGTTGACTGACATTCTTCACCTTCAAACAAATTCTGGCCCATCAGCCAATACTCAAGAAAAATTTCATGATTGGTAATTATATTGAATTATGCAAATAGAACTGCAGTTCTCATCTGACTGTATTTTGTGCTTTATAACAGTCTTTTTTAATCAGCAAAGATTAGTTACAATATGTTTTGTATAAGTAATTACAAAACTGCCATGGTATTTAGTACATTTCATTATACTTTCAAGCATCAGCCTCTCAGGTTATTAAATTAGACATGCTACCACTGGGCAATCTGGCAATTTTTCCTAATTAACAATGACAAAGGGAGATAAAGGGAAATATTGTTTTATGGTCCAAACGCATTCACAAGGCAATACCTTCTAAGAGCCACTACGTTTGGTGATACTCGTGAAACACACACACACACACACACACACCAGGCTCCACTCTCACCAAACAACATAAAATAAAGCAGGCACTCAATTAAAAAAAAAGCAGTTCTAGATGAAATCTTTTTCTCCTATTTGTGCTTTGGATGCTATTTTAACACAACTGGAATCAAAATGATCATTGAAGGAAATGTTACAAGTTATATGTGGTCACCGATGAAATCAATAAGACCTCTTAAATAACAGTTCCAATGAAGAAAATTATGCATAATTTTTACCTTCACAACTCAATGATGCTTGAAATGAAATCCCTTTTATATCCTTTATGCAAGTATGTCTTAATAGTAGTTAGTGACCTGAAAAAAGAGGCTTTTATCAGCGAGATTTCTGCTACTGCACGTCCACCTCAACTTAAGGGGTCAAGAGGTGCTGAATAAATGTATTTAGGTACTTGAAGCACACTGTTTCTTAGCCCACAGAGAAACGCTACCTACTGGGTCCTCGTGCTCTAAAATAGGGATAAGAAATGGGAAAAAGAAAATAATTCTTTACACACGCAGTTTTTAAACTGTATCAAAGCCTTCATAAGTCTCAAAATTACAGCTTCAAAGAGAAAATTAGAGAAACAATTTCTTAATTTCTCTTCTCTCTCTCCTTTCCAATATAGAATGTTTTTCCTAGGAATACTACCAGAATAAATATGGGCAAGATTAGACACAAGGAAATATTTACACTAAGTCACAGAAATCATATATGTGTATATATATATACACACACACACATATTTTTTTCTGGAATAAAAATGGTGGCTAACAATTACCGTAGTGCTATGTGCTAGAAATTGTTCTAAATGCTTTTAATACTAACTCATTTAATCCTCATCAGGTAAGTACTGATATGATGCTCATTTTACAGATGAGAAAACTGAGGCAAATTGACTTTCCCAAGTTACACAGAACATAAGTGCTAGAGTCAGGATACAGACCCAGCAGTCTGGTCCCCGAGCCTGCACACTAAAGGTAAGAGCTGCTCAGCACAGCCGAGAGGACACCGCAGGCGTTGAAGCCTGGTACTATCCAACATCTTCTTCAATATGCTCCCCACTTTTAGCCACACTGACTTCTTTCAGTCCATCCTATTCCTTCTGCCAGCCTCAGGGCATTTGCACATACTGTTAACGCTTGCTGGATCACTCTTCCCTCTCCTCCTATTCGATTTCAATTGTGTGTCACTTTCTCAGAAGCAGCTGTCCCTAACTTCCCTAACTGCCCACTGCCCTGATTAGAGGTTCTGCTAGCATCACGTCACCCTCCTTCATTCAAAGAACATGATTACGCCTGTTGGTATAAGCACGTGACTAATATCAGTTTGCCCCACTAAACAATCAGCTCTACAACGGCAGGAACCAGGTCTGCTTCGTCCACCCCCAGTGTTCCTGCAGTGCCCCATACGTAGTGTGTACTGCATGACTGTAAGGAGAAATAAATAGACTGCTATTTATTATCTGAGCAGAGAAGTCTTTCGGATGGGATTTTCTGAATTCAAAGAATGAAAGTGGCTAACGTATAAAAGACAGCTAAAGGGACAGGGAATGTGTCAAAGAATGGAGGTTAGAGGATAGAGCATAGACCTAATTCATTTCGCTGACACTTGCTAAGCATTTCCCTGTTAAGTATCAAGCAATGTAGATAGGACGATAAGGACAGTTCTGAAAGGAAATGGTTCTGTGACAAGTAATTAAACAAATGCAGTACAACTTAAGGGCAAGGTACAGAGGGAGGAAGATGGAGTCATGAATCAACTCAACGTGGGCTACAGTTAGGAATGCTTCCCGTGGCAAACAGATATCTAGCTGAGTCTAGGAGGTGGCAAATGCTATTATTCAGACTGGTTGGAAGGAATTAGATAAATTCTTACATTCAAAGTTACAGACACATGGGAAAACTCCGTGTTCAAGGAGCCACAAAGGGTCTGGAAATGCAGGAGTGTAAAGTGAAGCTGGGAATTAGTGGGAGAGGAGGCAGTTAGGCAATGGCAAGATCCTGGAGGAAATTTTTTTGCCCTGCACAACAGTTCTGACTTTTTCCTATGACCAATGGGGAAACTGTGAATAGTTATAAATGTAGGACACACATAATGTAA
Organism: Varecia variegata; assembly: GCA_028533085.1. Lineage (NCBI taxonomy): Eukaryota > Metazoa > Chordata > Mammalia > Primates > Lemuridae > Varecia > Varecia variegata. The sequence goes on from CM052443.1 coordinate 76,296,371, forward strand.
AATGGCAAAGATTATTCTTCCATGCCTAAACTGTGTCTTCTCTTAACTCCACAAATTCTTCACGGCATCACCACTCTTACGGTATTTGGCAAGGCTCCTGCTCTCTCTGCTTTGGGCCCTTGGGTTTCTCTAACTTTCGGGGCTTCGGGGATCCCCTCCACTGAGCTGATTCTGCAGACGCTATCTCTAACCCTTCACACTTCCCGAGTTTTATCCCCATACTTCCTACTTCCCTCTGGACATTTTAACTCAGTTTTAGTCTTCCCTTGTCTCAACCCTCCAGTCACCCCCCCTCATGCCTTCCCTGTTCTAGTAATATAATTTCATTCAGGATTGAGGCCTCAAACGTACACTTCCTTTCCTTATCAGACGAGTGAAATAGTTGTGTTTAGGCATGTTCTCACTAATAAGTGGGAGCTAAAGGATGGGTACACACAGGCACAAAAAGATGTAAAGGACATTGGAAACTAAGAAGTGGGAGGGTGGGAGGGGGTGGGGGATAAAAACCTACCTATTTGGTACAATGAACACTGTCCTGGTGGCCAGCACGGTGAGGGCCCTGACTTTGGCATTATACAGTGTATCCATCTAACAAAAGCATTTGTACCCTCTAAATATTTTGAAATATTTTTTTAAAAAGTTGTGCTTATGTATATTGGAGCAATTTTGCTGGTAACAATGTAGAAATTATATTTAGGTGGGACCTGGGGTAGGCACTAGAAAGGCTACTGTAGCCTTCTTTCTAACTCCCCTTGCCCTGACAGAGGCTCCCCAAAAGTCCAAAAAGAACGACTCTGGGAGAGGATCTTAGCTCCTGGATGTGGTCAAGGCCACCATGTACAGGTGTATAGGTTGTAAACTGCACATAGGTTCCCAGCAAGGATTTAACAGGGGCTGAAATCTAAGCTATATTCTTGTTAACCAAATCTTTTGTGTCTGTCCAGAGGGAGGTACCTTTTTCTAACTCAACAACAGTCCTGTATTTAGAAATCTATGAGACAAGTAAAAAATGCTTACGATAACTCTAGAATCATATAACAGATATGGAGGAGGAAAAAAAGGGAAGATTATTCTGCTCAGTAACAAATACACTGAAGTTGGCGGTATCTTTGGTAATTATAGCAGAGGTCCTAGGCTGACTGCCTGTTCCACATCCACACCCAAGCCTCACAACCAACACATCCTGCCCTCTTACACAAAGCCCACTGTTAGATTCTCACCATAGAGTAAAATGTGTTAGGGAAGCAGTGGAAACTCCTGCCAGTTTATAGAATAATCATTACACAACTGCATAGGAAACTCCTGCCAAACCTCCACACTAACCAATCTAGTCTTTAAAAAAATCTATAAACAACTAAGAATCATTCCTTTAAGGAAAACCAATGGTATGAAAGAGAATAACCAAGAAAAATAATCAGACAATTGATACCAGAAGAAATAGAAATAATTTAGTAAACAGAAAAGATTATTTTAAAAGTTTTGATATCCACAGAGAGATATTTAATGTTGCATCAAATGTTAGAAATGATTGCATCTAGTTGGTGGGTAGAGGATATTCATTGTACCCACCTTTCAACATTTTTCTGTGTTCAAAAAAAATTTTTTTAAGTTGGGCATAAAGCTACAGTAATCAAGACGGTGTGATATTGGCAAAAGAATAACCAATAAATCAATGGAAGAGAATAGAGAGAGCCCAGAAATACACCCACATAAATATAGTCAACCGACCTTCGAAAAGGAGCAAAGACAATACAATGGACAAAAAGATAATCTTCCAACAAATGGTTCTGAACCACAGGACATAAATATGCAAAAAATGAATCTAGACCTAGACCTTACACCCTTCACAAAAATTAACTCAAAATGGATCACAGCCCTAAATGTAAAACACAAAACTTTAAAACTCCTAGAAGACAACATATGAGAAAAATCTAGATGACCTTGGGTTTGGTGATAACTTTTTAGATATAACACCAAAAGCACAATCCATGAAAGAATTGATAAGCTGAACTTCAATAAATTTAAATATTTCTGCCCTCTGAAAGACACTGCCAAGAGAATGAAAAAATAAGCCACATACTGCAAGAAAATATTTGCAAAAAAAGTCTCACAAAGGACTAACTATCCAAGAACTCTTAAAACTCAACAATAAAAAAACAAACAATCTGATTTTAAAAATGGGTAAAAGAGCTTAACAGACAACTCAACAAAGGTATACAGATACAAAATAAACATAGGAAAAGGACTTGAACATCATGTTATCAGAGAAATGCAAATTAAAACAACCATGAGATATACCACTACTTACCTACTAGAATGGCTAAAATCCAGAACACTGACAATACCAAATGCTGGTGAGGATGGGTAGAAACAGGAGCTCTCATTCACTGCTGGTGGGAATGCAAAAGGTACACCCCTTTGAAACCAGTTTGGCAGTTTCTTGCAAAATTAAACACATACTCTTATTTATCATACAATCCAGCAATCATACTTCTTGGTATTTATGCAAAGGAGTTTAAAATTTACATCCACAACAAAACAAAACAAAACAAAACAACCTGCACAAGCATGTTTATAGCAGCTTTATTCATAATTACCAAAATTTGAAAGAAACCAAGCTGTCCTTCAGCAGGTGAATGGATAAATAAACTTTAGTACATCCAGACAATGGAATATTATTCAGCCCTAAAATGAAATGAACTATCAAGTCATGAAATGACATGGAGGAAAATTAAGTGCATAAGACTAAGTGAAAGAGGCTAATCTGAACAGACTATATACTGCAGATTCCAATTATATGACGTTCTGGAAAGGGCAAACTATGGAGAAAGTAAAAAGATCAGCAGTTGGATTGGAGGGAAAGGGATGAACATGCAAAACACAGAGGATATTTACGGCAGTGAAATTATTCTGTATGATACTACAATGGGGGATACATGCCCTTGTAAATTTGTTCAAACTCATAGAATGTACACCACCAAGAGTGAACCCTGATATAAACTATGGACTTTGGGTGATAATGATGTGTCAATACAGGTTCATCCATTGTAACAAATGTACCAGTCTGGTGGGGGATGTTGACAATGGAGGAGGCTGTGCATGTGCGGGGGCAGGGGGGAGAAACTTCCACACCCTCCACTGAATTTTGCTGTGAACCTAAAACTGCTGTAAATAATAAAGTTTATTTAAAAAAATTAGCAGGCAAAAGGATATTGCATCTATAAAACAAGGACAAGGATATGATACTGTAATTTTTTTTTTTTTTTTTTTTTTTTTGAGACAGAGTCTCACTCAGTTGCCCGGGCTAGAGTGCCGTGGCGTTAAGCTCACAGCAACCTCAGACTCCTGGGCTCAAGCGATCCTCCTGCCTCAGCCTCCTGAGTAGCTGGGACTACAGGCATGCGCTACCATGCCCGGCTAATTTTTCTATATATATTTTTAGCTGTCCATATAATTTCTTTCTATTTTTAGTAGAGACGGGGTCTCGCTCTCGCTCAGGCTGGTCTCGAACTCCTGAGCTCAATCTGCCCACCTCAGCCTCCCAGAGTGCTAGGATTATAGGCGTGAGCCACTGTGCATGGAAAACAAGAAAAAGTTCTGAAATGGAACAGGGCGATTATTACAATGAATAAGTCTAACAACCAAAAGAATGAAAGGCCACCAAATGCTAAGGAAGATAAAATTTTAAAACAACAATAACAAAAGATTCGGACTCATTATTGTGAAGTTTCATAATCCCTAGTATAGAAAAAAAAATTAAACTACTATAGAGAAAAAAAAGATTATCTATTAAAAAAACCATATCAAACTGGGGACAGACTTCTCATTACAACACTGAATACTAGAAGACTACGAAGAAATGCATTCAAATGTCTGAGGGAAAATCACCTTGAAGCTAGAATTATCTAACTAGCACAGATAGAAATTAATTTGAAGGCAAAATAAAGACAGTTTGGGTCATGCAAGACTCAGAGCATTTACCTCCCGTGTACCCAAAATAAGACACAATGGCAGAAATAAAATGACTTAAAAGTAGAAAGAACACTCAAAAGAAATTAAAGAGAAGCAATGGGTCCTTGACACTGGGATATTCTTTCTTGATTAGCAAAGGTTTAGAGATGTTAAATTATATTTTTTTCATAAGTCCTCATCGGTACCTGGTTCTTTTTTGAGTACAATTTAGATAATCATAACAGTGTGCTATGTTATTGAACTGTTATTGACTAAGCAAAGGAAACTTAGTACTATGGAGCAAGGTATAAATGGTCAAAACATCAAGAATGTGAACAAATATGTGCTCCAAAAAATTAGTAGATGAAAGAAGTAAGGTTAGGGGGAAAATGTTCTAATTTCTCATCTTCCATAGCCATAGGCTACACTTTGAACACAAACTGGATAACAAAGAAAAACATATCATTTGAAATCATAAGCTATGAAAAGTGGCTACACACGTCAGGAATTGGACGGGGAGAATGTGAAGGTGAAGTTTAAGATGGTAGAGCCTTGAACATAGCCACTTTTAAATTCCTATTTTAAATGGACATGTTGTAAAATTAGCTTACATAAGGTGGCAATAAATGTTCCTTTTAAAATATTTTCTCTTTTCATATTTTTCATCCTAGGGAGCCTCAATACAGTAGCAGGTGTATTTTATATAAATGACCAAAATGTAACAATATAAGTATGCCTCACATCTTGATCTCCATCTGTTTCCCTGTTAGAAATTTAAACAGCCTTGCAGCAGATAATCCTTTCACAAATTATTCTTTCAGATGGCCTCTGTGTGGGATATATTCATGTGAGCCTTACATCTCTTAAAGTTAGAGTGACCTCTTTGGGCTCCGCTCTTGGGACATCAGTGTTTTTCCAACACAGACTCTGTCTTTATATTCCGCCAGCTGACTATGAAATTCACTTGACTACAGTGAAATCTGGCCTCCATGAGGAGTTCAGGAGTTAACTGCTACTGAAAAAAAAAAATCTGTGGGAGGAAAAGTCTGTCATGGTTAATGATATGATTTATTGCAATTACAGAAAACTACCCTGATTGTTCAAATTGCCGTCTGTGGGCCTTAGCCAGATTAAATGCCAGGCTGCGACTAGCACAGGGAGGTAATCAAATAATTGCCTTTGCTAAATAACACCGTTCTTAATTCACACAGCAAACTTTTTAGAGTATAAATTGATATGACATGATTGAGAAAAACAAAACACCAGGATTTTTAAAATTCAGTTATGCTACAAAATGGATCTAATGGTAGCCGACCAAAACTGATTTTTAAGGCAATTTTTCTTAAAAGATATTTGAAGTTTAGTTGTTACATAGAGCCAAAAATTTCGCATAACCCAAGATCTAGCTGATACAAACTACAGCTGCCATTTGCAAAGCCAAAAAAAGCTCGTAATCCAAGAAATTTGAGGAAAAGAGGAAATTTGCAAAAAGCAAGCTTGGAAAGAAAGAGGAAGAATCAAAATAGACGTATTATATAAGTTCCAATTAGATATTATCCACTCAGAAGATAATCCACCTGAACAGATTTAAGAGAGAGGGAAGAGGCGGCATATTGTAAAGTCCATCAACTACCAACAATTAATTTGTTCTAGGTAAAATTTTTATAAAATCTGGTCATTTATATTATTAGTGATAGATATGATGACCAGAGTTGTCAGTGGTTAAACAATTACGGACATACTTATTTTTTAGTCCCAAAAGAAAATGGAGCAAAGGGTAATAAGAATAGTAAATATGATATGCTTGCTATGTGCAATATTTTCCAAAAACTCTGTAAGATCAGTTTTTACATAACCCATTATCATTCCTAGTACATCCAGACGCAGGCATTTCCAAACAAGTACTAAAGGGTATGTGTTAATTACAGCTCCAAATGAGGGCATCAGAATCATAAAAGGCTTTATTGCATCCATCTAAGAAGCATGAAATTGAGCTTTGTTCAAAAGTTTAGAGATGGGCTAAGTTTCAGTTTTGCCTACGCTGAATTTACAATCTACCAAGGAAACAGAATGAATACAGAGAGATACTGCAAATAACCCACTCATGATTTACCAGAGGCATACACAGATTCTACTGACACAAGGAAAATATGAAAACACATATATATAATTTAGATACATTAACACACAAATTGACTTGAGTGGATGAGGAAGTATGAGATATAGATTGATCTGGAATAAGTTTAACTAACCCCCAAAGAGATGTTATTAGACAATAGAAAAAACTAGAAAGAGATGCGAGATGTCAGAGGAAAGGGTGGAGATGCAGATATCCTAACCTATTTTGGAACGTTGGCCATGAAGTGGGGCATGACCATACCAGAGGTATTCTCTGAAGCAGCACGTGGCTGTCAGATCCGCTCAGAGAAACAAGAACTGAGCTAAGTAAGTAGGGAGGCTCAGGCCAAACACTAGGCAAGAGAACAGTGGTTGAGAGGAGCCAAAATCAAAATCAAAGCTTTCCAAAATCAGAAACAGATAAATAAATAAAGACAAAAATCAGAAACCAAGAGCAACACAATATAGAACAGAAGTTAGGGAAGATGAGGAGTAAAGGAAATGCTCAATTAATTTCAATAATCTTGCTATGAGCAGTTTTAAAGGACTGGACTTGTCATTTTCACAGTTAGGCAGTTAATTTGGCATCTGTTTGGTTTGTTTTGTGCTCTCCTTTCTCCCTAAACTCAACATTCAATAGAAACAGGAACTCTGACAACACAAAAGGAAGTCCCTGTTTTCTTTTGAAAGTTTCTGGGGTGAAAATATGAACTTGGTAACTTTTCTCAGAAATGTATACTGTCCAGAAAAAAACATGGTGATTATTTCATCATCTTTCCTTAATATCACTACATATTTATCTCTAAAAAGATTTGTTTCTGTTCTTTTGTGTACTGGCTTATCAGTCACAGCTTCTATATCATTGCTATTCTTTCATTCCTGAAATACTGTCAGATAATTTACTAATAAACACTGTCAGTTATTTTAAAAATGCTACCACTAGGGAGTAACCAAGAGTAAATATTGAGATTACTTATATACAGAAAAAAAAAAATTTAAATCTCCCAATATTGAAGTTACTTAACACGTTTAGTTTATGCCAATAGTGAGCATAACATAGTCTTATGTTAGTAAGAGAGGTATATGTGCTTCATTATAGGGATATATTGGTGAATAACCCACAATTCCTGAGTTTAAGATGTAGAAAGCCAAAAGAGAACATCACTCTAACCCTAATATGGTATATAAGGTTGAAGAGTAGAGGGGTTAGTTATAAGAAAATGAATTTAATTTATTGAAATGAATTGAATTCACATGAAATGAATTCAAAAGGGTGACAAATCTCTCCAAGGGGAGACAGGAGACACAATTATAAAAGGGTTGGCAATCTTCAAAGCAGGAAGAAAAAAAAGCAACTGAAAGATTAATAAATTTTTAAAGACTATTGGTGGACTAGCATGACAGTTTAGAATCCCTGGGGGCCCCAGACACAAGTGGAATCCTCACCCACTCACGATCTCTTTCCTATGGACCACTGCTGGGTACTTATAAGAAAGAAAGACTAAAGGACGACAGACAGGAAACATGAGAGTATAATCTCATCCCCAGTGGCACAGGACACAGAGCCGGACAAGGTACTAATAGAAGAGGAGAAGGACTACCTTAGAAGCCAATTTGTGCTTGGAGCCTTGCAAGAGTACAACCTTGTGACTGACTGCATCTGGAAGACAAGCACAACCCCATCTGCAACCCCCAAATTTTACTCTGATGTGGAGCATAAGCTGTCTGCCCCTTAGGGAGGAATAAAACCTTAAGTAAACTCAGAACTTGATCCTCATTTGGCAGGAATGAACATCTGTCCCTGGCGGGTAGGGAAGAGATAAGAAATTTCCCAAGCAAAAGTTGCCCACCACTAAAAGAGGGATAGAAAGCCTACCCCTCATCCTACACTGATACTACATAAAACCCACATGGCACTAGAAGAGGAGCAGAAAACCTGTTCATACCCAAATCCTGTAATCACATAAAGCAAAAGTCTACAGATGCTGAGAGGAAACTCACTTATGTAGAAGACCATCCACCAATGCAAGGCAGCGTTAAGCAATCCACCAATGCAAGGTAGAGAAAGGGAAATTGCCTCTGATATGAACATGGACTGAGTAGAAAGGTGAGATTGTCTGCCACTGGAGGAAGAAAAGTAATGCTCAGAAAGTCCTGCCCCTGAAACCGAGGTCCACAAAGTCCATAAGGCTGAGACTAAAACAGGAGTATTAAGAAATTACCCCTCCTCTCACTATACTATAGGCACTATAATGAGTAACAAGCAACGATCATGCAAAGAGACATCCTCCGTGACACAGGCTTGTAAAGCAGGATGAGAGCTAAGGCACAGAAAACAGCAAGAGAAAAAAGTGATCCACCTCAAGACATAAAAGCATCAATAAAATCAGGCCCAGAGATGGCCCAGATGTTTGGACTTTTAGCCAAACAATTTTAAATAACTATGAATAAGATATTAAAAGTTCTATTGAAAAGGTGAATAACATGCACAAACAGTTGGGAAATTTCAGAAGAGAGATAGAAACTGTAAAAAAGAATCAAATGGAAATGCTAAAAATGGAAAATATAATATAGATGAAGAATAACTTTGAAGGGATAATAGCAGACTAGACACAGCATAAGAATCATTAAATATGAAGACAAATCAATAGAAATTATCCAAGCTGAAATACAAAGGAAAAAATGTAGAAGAAAAAAAGTGAACAGAGCATCCAAGACCAGGAAGACAATATCAGATGACCTAACATAAGCATAATTATAGTTCAAAAGAAGAAGCGTCCAGAAGACATATTCGAAAAGATAATAGATAAGAATTTTCCAGATTCAAGAAGCTAAAAAAATCCCAAGAAGGATAACTATAAGTAAAAACATAGGAACATGATAGTCAAACTGTTAAAAATCAAAAATAAAATTGGGAAGTCAGGCAGAGGAAAAAAAGGCATATTATATAGAGTAAAACAAAGAAAAGAATACAGCAGATATCTCATCAGAAACTATACAGACCAGAAGACATTGGAGAGACATCCTGAAAGTAGTAAATGAAATATAATAAAAACCTGCCACCATATAAATATATAAACAGTGAAAATATCTTTTAGAAATAAAAGTACATTAAAGCTTTTTCAGACCCCAAAAAGCTGAAAAAAATTATTGCCAGCATACCTGCAATATTAAAGAAAAAATACTTTGAGCAGAAAGAAAATGCCAGACGGAAATGTGGACTGACACAAGGAATGAAAAGCACTGAAAATATTTTTTTTTAAAAGATAAGGGAAAAATATAAAAATATTTTAAATATTTCTTTAAAAGATAATTAACTGTCTCATTGGTTAGAAAGGGCAACACTGGCCTAGTAATTGGAAACAGCCAGATGAAGACAAACCTGATGCTGGGATAGCCGTGAATGGCTTACGTCAATCACCATTTGTCTCTTGAGGCTTTGTTCCTGTTGCATGATCAAAATTGGGATTATGTCAACAAGACAAAAGAAAACTCTGCTCCCCAGCAGGGTTAACTGTTGGAGAATTGTAGGGCATGGCTTCTCTGTGACACCCTAGCGATTATTCATGTATCCACAAAGATCATGCAGGTAAAGATTTGCCCTGCAACTAGTCTAAGTGCTGGCAGAATGCCCTGTGATCATACAAAAACACAAGAAGATATAAAGCTCACAAGGAGCTGTCTTGAAGCCATGTCCCTCTATCTCCCTATCTTCCTCAGGACGTTGTCATGAGAGTTTCGTTATTGCCTCCAGGCTTTACCCCTCACTCCTCTTAGTGCATAGCTGCACACTATAAAATTGCTTAGCTGCCATCGAGAATTGGCTCCTCAGCAACAAGGCATCCCACAACTCACACTGCACTCACCTGGCCTCTGTTTGTGTCATCCTTTTTGATGTGTGGAACAAGGAACCAGAGAGCTGGCTGCTTCAGGTACTCTTCCTTTAACTGTCTATGTAAGTAATAAACTGTCTGAAACTAGAAGTGCATTGCATCTTACCAGCCAAATCAGTCAGGCCTTGGCATTGGCCTTGGCCTTGTCTGCTGCATGCTTGATAGGAAATACCAATAGTATCTGCTGTACCCAGTAAGCATCCAGCATAATTCAAGGGCATACACATAGAACATAAGCAAGCAGGATCTAACCTTCAGAGCCTACGTAGAAAACACTTATGTGGTATAAACAAGGGGTTGGCAAACCATAGCCCAACGGCCAAATCCTCTCACAGTCTGAATTTCTATGAACTAATATGGCCTTTAAATTTATAAAAGGCTATGAAAGAGAGACACACACAGAGACAGAGAGAGAGAGAGAGAGACAGAGAGAGAAAACAGAGACTCAATGTGGCCCACAAAGCCTGAAGTATTCACTATATCTGACACTTACAGAAGATGTTTGCTGAACCTGGCCTAAGCCCTCAGTCACACGACTTTTTTAACTGGGTACTTCTTCCTTTTATAATTTCAGCTTCTTGCCTAAGTATCCAAGTTTTATGAGCCAGAGAGCTGAGCCTCCAAGAGCTTAAATGGCATGCCCACAAAATAACGATTTGGGCATTCATCTATTTTCTGGTAGATAAAAATTCTTTAAATTTAGAATTTAGCCACTTGGTAAATCCACTAAGGGCCACATTTGAATCCTCCACCTTCTCCCCCCTCCCCCCATCAAAAGAGGAGGAAATAAACCTTCAAAACCAGCCAAATCAAAGTTCGGGCATTTATGATGTACGGTTGGTGCCATGTTCTCCACTGTAGGTATTCATATCTTATACATTCTTATTTCCCGATTTTCGACCAGTTCTAACCATTTCCCTCTCTCAAAGAAAGTGGTTAGGAATAGAAGATAAAATCACTTGTCTTACTAGCTATGAGAAGTTTTAAAAAATAGTAAAAAATAAAAAAAAAGAAAGTGTAACTGTCAGCTTAAATATATGTAAATCACTCATCAAACAAACAAAATATTTATTAAACACTTATATACCAAGCCTTCTGATAGGCAAGCATTGTAGATGACCTCTGAATTCTTTGTGTCCGTTTTTGCCTAGTCTACCTCTGTCATAAATGAGAGTCTGCTCTCTTTAGTTGGGAATCCTGAGCTTCAAAATCCAACCTCATATGGTTCTATGAATGCCTACCATGGTGGTCACAACATGAAATGCCTGCAGGGACCAGGAAGGGAACTTAGGGACTAGAGCTGAATCCAGAGAACAGAGGCAGGAAGGAGAGACACAGGCTGCAGTGCAGAGGAGAGTAGTCTCTTAGCATGAGGGAACGCAAGCCTGTGTGATAAGAGTTGCTGGTTTTTTCAAGAGAAACCAGGAATCTGGATTTTCATGTGAAATCCCTCCATCATTTGATGTGAGCTCAACTTTGAAAAATATTCTGTGGGCCAAACAAACCCTGTCTCTGAGGGGCAGCCAGTCTACCGCAGGTACGTAACCGCTACAGGAGCGGTAAATTAGTTTTACGTGACCAGTCTCAAATTGACCGTGCTTTATGCAGGATCCTTTCTTTTTTATAATTAATTAATTGTTATTTTACTTTGTAATTGTCTCAAAGTAAAGGATTCACATGCAGTTATAACAAATAATACAGAGAGAACTCACATAGCTTTTACGCTGTTTCTTCCAGTGATAATATCTTGAAAAACTACGGTATACTATCACAATCAGGATATTATTTCTTTTATGGTTTATTATTTCACTATTTTTTAAATAGAAGCAGAAACATAGAAAGATAGATATTCTGCTAACATTCCTAGGCAAATGATATCAAACTGTACATACTTTTTCCAAGTTACTTTTTTCACTGAACAACATATCCTGGAGATCACCCCCATATCAGAGTGTGTGTGTGCGTGTGTGTGTGTGTGTGTGTGTATGCGTGTATTCTTCATATTTTCATGCCTACCTATAGCTTCATAGTATTTCTCTTATTGATGTACTACAGTTTATTCAACCATTCCATTATTGATGACATTGGCTGATTCCAGTCTTTTGCTATTACAAATAGTGCTGAAAAGATTAGCTTTGATATTTGGCTTTTTAGATTTTTGCCACTGTACCTTCAAGGTAGAGTCCTGCAAGTATATAAATGCTTATATAATATTATTTTATATTCCCCCAGCAATGTGTAGAGGAGCTATTTCCCCACAAACGGGCCAACAAAGTACATTGTTAAATTTTGAATTTTTTCCAAATGTAAATGGTAAGAAATCATATCTCAGTTTAGTTTTAATTTGCATTTCTCTTATTTTGATCAACATCGAGCCTCTTTTTCAGATGGATAGGAGCCATTTGCATCTGTTTTTCTGTGAATGGTGTACTCATATCTCTCATCCCTTTTTTCTAAATTCTTGGCCTATTTCTTCTCTACTTTACCATCTCTTCATATATTAGAAAAATCAACTCTATCTGTATTTTAAGGTGCAAGGATTTTTGCCCCCAGATTGTCTCATGTTTTTTCCTATGATGTTTGATTTGCTATGTGAAAAAATAAAGTGTAACATAATAAAATGTGTCGATCTTATTCCTTATTGCATCTGAATTTTGAGTCTTTTGGAACATTTCCTCTGTTCCCATGGTAGAGAGCTATTAGCCCATTTTTCTTCTATTATTTATAAGGTTTTCATTTTTATAGTTGATCTCTGAATGTAACCTGGTATACATCAAAGGAATGGATCCAATTTTTTTTTATCATTTTCCATGTATCTATCCAATTCTTCCAACACCACTTATTTATTCCAAATTATTTGAGTTCCCATATTTACTGTTGCTACATTCATATATGCAATTGGGCCTATCATGGATTTTCAATTCTTTTCCATTGACCTGTTTGCTAATACAAACCTTCCTTGATTATTAAAACTCTATAATATACAGGACTGGTCTGGCAGGGCTGGTCCCCCACCTACCTATTTCTCTTCTTTTTCAAGATTTTCCTGGCCAATATTGATTATTCATCCTCCCAAGTGATCTTAAAAAAACAATCCATGTCCAGATAAAAACCAACAAAAATATAATAGTATTTTTGGGGATTTGCCTTAAACCTATACATGAAATTAGGAAGAACTGACAGCTTTATGATTTTGAGTCTTCCTAAAAAGAACATACTGCATCTTTCCTTTTGTTCAAGGCTATTTATGTTACCTTTCAGAAAAGTATTATAGCATTCATTCTACATACAGACTTTGGACATAGTTATTAAGTTTATACATAAATATTTTCTGTTTTACTATTATAAGTGGAGTTTTCTTTTCCATTTATCATCTAACTTGTTTTTGTTTGCATATATACTGGCTATGGTTTGGGGGGGTTAATTGACATATAATAACTGTACATTTATGAAGGTACATAGTGATATTTTGATACATACAATGCATAGTGATCAGATCAGGGTAATTATCATATCCATCACCTGGAATATCTATTATTTCTTTGTGTTGGGAACATTCAATAATCTCCTTCTAGCTATTTGAAACTATGTAATATATTATTGTTAACTACAGTCATTCTGCAGTGCTATATAACACTAGAACTTACTCCTCCTATCCAGCTGTAATTTTGTATCCTTTAACAATCTCTTTATATCCTCCCCTTCCCTTTAACCTTCCCAGCCTCTAGTATCCTCTGTTTTACTTTCACTTCTATGAGAACAGCTTTTTTTTTAGCTTCTATATGAGTAAGAACATATAGTCTTTAACTCTCTGTTCCTGGATTATTTCACTTAACATAATGTTCTCCAGTTTCATCCAAATTGCCTCGAATGACAGGATTTCATTCTTTTTTATGGCTGAATACATTGTGTATACATACCACATTTTCTTTATCTATTCATCTGATGTTGTACAGAATGGGAGATTGATTCCCTACCTTGGATATCATAAATAGCACCGCAATAAACATAAGGATATAGATGTCTCTTCAATATATTGATTTCCTTTCCTGTGGATAAATGCCCAGTAGTGGGATTGCTGGACCACACAGTAGTTCTAGTGGTTACATTCCCACCAACAGTGTATAAGAGTTCCCTTTTCTCTGCATCTTCACCAGCACTTGTTATTTTTTGATTATAGCCATCCTAACTGGGGTGAGATGAAACCTCACTATGGTTTTGATTTGCATCTCCCTGATGATTAGTGATGTTGGGAATTTTTTCATATATTACATTTGTTGGCCATTTGTATTTCTTCTTTTGAGAAATGTCTGTTCAGATCATTTGCCCATTGCTTTTTGCTGTTGAGATATTCGAGTTTCTTATATATTCTGGGTATTAATCCCCTATCAGATGATTGGTTTGCAAATATTTTCTCCCATTCTGTAGGTTGCCTTTCCACTCTGTTGATTGTTTCCTTTGCTGTACAGATGCTTTTTTGTTTGATATAATCCCATTTGTTTATTTTTGCTTTTGTTGCCTGTGCTTTTGAGGTCTTATTCATAAAATCATTTCTTAGACCAATGTCCTAAAGCATTTACCCTGTGTTTTCTTCTACTAGTTGTATAGTTTTTGGTCTTACGTTTAGGTATTTGATCAATTTTGAGTTGATTTTTATATGGGGTGAGAGGTGGAGGTCTAGTTTCATTCTTCTGCATACAGATATCCAGTTTTCCCAGCACCATTTACTGAAGAGACTGTCCTTTCCCCAGTGAGCATTCTTGGCACCTTTGTCAAAAATCAGTTGGCTGTAAATACATGGATTAATTTCTGGGTTATCTATTCTGTTCCATTGGCCTACGTGTCTGTTTTTATGCCAGTAGTTATTTATTTTTCAATGTGAATTTTGTAACTGGCTACCTAATGAAATTTTATTATTGTTTGTAGTTGTTCTTCCATTGATTCTGCTGTGTGTTTCAGATATGAAAATAGAGAGGGCTTAACCTCTTCATTTCTAATAATTATTTTTCTAACAGCTTTTTCAATTGATTTCATTGGCAAATACCTTCAACACAATGCTACAAAGTAGTGGAAATATGGGCATCCTTCTCTTATTACCGATTTTAACAGATAAGCTTCTCATTTCTTCCCATTTATTGGCTTTTGGGCTGAAGCTTGTTTTAAAAAAAAACAAAGCAATTTCTATTTGATTGCCTTTAACATGAGTGGCATTGAACTTTGTCAAATGCCTTTACTACATCTATGTAGATCATATAATTTTTTCATCCTTAACTCTATTAAAATAATAAATTACTAGATTTCCTAATATTCTTAGAATGAAACATTAGTCATTATTAGTCATTTTTTTAAACTTTTATGTTGGAGTCTGTTTACTAATTTTTTACATCAATAGTGATAATCAAGACAGGTCTATAAATTTCTATATAATCTTTATCAGCTTGAGGGATCAATGATAAGTATGTTTTATAAAATGAATTTGGAATGTCCTTTTCTCTGCTTTGGAATAGTTTAAGAATCTTTAATATTATCTAACCTTTAGAAGGTTTGATAGACTTTCCCTGTGGCACCATCTGGGCCTGGTACTTTTCTTGGGGAAGCCCTTTAAATATTTCCTCTATTTTCTTCTATAATAATTATTCGGTTTATAGTTTCTGCCTCTAATAGGATCAATTTTGTAAGCTGTATTTTTTAAAAAATTGTTATTTATGCTTTCAGTTTTATTTTCACAAAGTAGTACAAAGAAGTCTCATAATTTTTAAATAATTTCCTTTCTTATAATATCTATTTCTCCTTGTCAATTCTAGTTTTGTGCATTTGTGCTTTCTCTACTTTTTTTTTTTTTTTTTTTTTTTTACAAATTAGCTAATGGTTTCTCTCTTTTGTTGATTTTTCTCAAAGAACAAGAATTTGAAAATTAACTCATTAACTGCTAATTTTAACTTTAATTCCTTCCTTCTGTTTTCTTTTGGTTTGAGTGCTACTCTTATAATTTTTGAGTTGGTATTTACTTATTTTCATTGTCTTTTTTTATGGATAGGATAATTTGGTGCCATAAATTCCCTTTGTCTATTATTTTAAATATAGCCCATAAACTATGATATGCCATGTTTTCATTTTCAAGATATTTTAAAACTTTGTTTTCTACTTTTTATATGACTCAAGAGATGTTTAGTAGTTTATTTTTAAAATTGTGTCCCTTATTTCTACTTTTATGCTATGACACTTGAGTGAATTTGGGAGTAATAATAAAAAAGATGTAAAAGTGATGAACCTTTGGATCTCTACAAGATAAAAAGGAAACAAAACAAGGAGTGGATTTACAAAATGGGAACAAAAGGAGTCAAGGGCCCAGGTTATTGAATAGATTAAGGAACTATAATGGAAATTCAAAACTGAAAATTAGAAATTGCATATTTTGAAAACTCAAATGCCTAATGACCAAAAAGGGGTTGGGTAAGTGATCAAAGAGAACTAGGGGGAAACAGAACAAATACAATATAAACGATAACAGACAATTTACCTCAAATCAAAGAAACCACAGGGGCAATGGGAGGCAATGCAGAAAAGGGCAGCTGAGGCAAGTCAGAGAACACAGGTCCCATCTGAAATTGGCAGCCCTTATTCTACCCACACAAGATTCCAGGGCCAAAATTGTAAATCTTCCAACTTTTAAAAAGAAGTCAAAATATCCAGAATGTCATGCTAAGTATCTCAATTTTCAAATGGTAGCTATTAATTCAATTATAATTCTTATACATTTGTTTAAGGGAAAGGCCAAGTTGTTGGGATTAGTCAGTAAGACATTGAAGTTTGAGGTTTCAAAGATTTCTGGTCAATAACAAATTCTAGAGTGTGGCCAAGACAGTGAACAGCTAAATTGAAATTAAATTCTGAGGTCACAGAGTTGGCTCAAAGGTAATAAATTACCAAGGATGATGAGAAGATGTGAACTGGACAGGAAAACTGTGAACAGGTACCATTTTCCTTAAAGAAGAGGTAAAATGGTCAAAGATGCTTCACTAGGGTCATAATATAAAGTTGTTTTATTGACTATACAACTTTGATCCAGGTTTCAAATAGGTCACAGGAGTACACCGTACAGCCCTATGACAACCACCACTCCAACCCCTCCCAATCTATTCTTTTAATCACCTAATATAAAAGTTTGCTAAATATTAAGACCAAGTTGAATGATCTAGACTAAATTAGAACGTTTACTTATTTCTAATCATTTGGTACTTCAGTGATTCTCTACTTTCCCTAAAGATAACCAAGTTCAGAATTCTTTTCATTCCCCGAGCAACTGGGATATCCAAACTCATTTAGAGGAGCTATGTCAGGGGTTCTTAAATCTGTTTATGCTTACAGACCCCTTCAGCAGTCAAATGAAGCCTAATGGGTCCCTTCTCAGGACAATATTTTTAAATGCATAAAATAAAATACATAGGGGGGATGGAGGTTCTTGAAGCTCTGACTGGGGTGGGGCAAAGGCAATATATGTAACCTAAACATTTATACCCCCATAATATGCTGAAATTTAAAAAAAAATTAAAAATACTTAAGATTATTTTTAACAGTAATATTGAAATGAAGTTTTCAGAATATAATAATATATGTGTTTTCCTTGTTAAAAAATCAGATAACAAGATCTAGCTGTGCTTTTAACAACTATCAGAATTTTGAAGCTGTGATCTGCAAAAGTATTTTGAGGTTGCTGCAATTACTATGATACTGTATGAAAATATCTGTGATTTTATTAATGATAAAGTAATGATAATACAACTGTGGTTTGTTGTCTACATTTAAAATTGAAGAAAATATTAAATTTCAGCTATAAGTCAGTGAAAATAAAGATGTATTTTTTTTCCCCGTTCAAGCTGATGCACTCTCCAAAGTCTATCCATGATTGTGCATCCATAGATTCCAACTTAGGAAGCTCTGGGAATTGAACTTTTTCCATCCTTCTACCTACATTGGAATTCTGGCCTCTCTTATTAGAGAGCAGAGAAGCAAATAGAGTCTGCTTTCTTTGTTTCCAATTAACATTCATCATCCATTCCAAGATGGTGGTCCACATAAACAAAGCACTTAGTTCCTAGTTTTACTTTTGTTTCCCCAATTTCAAAAAATGCTAGACTGTATCTTTCTATTAAGTTTATTATAGCTCTGTATCATGCAATTATTTATCTCATGTTATACCTTCCCTTTATACTTTTTATTCATGGTCAATTAAGATCTCTGCTAGAGTTCCTCACATACTCATATACAGTCTTTTTATAATATTAGTTTGCTCTTCATTGGAATTATACATAATTATTCTATCAGAATTTCATTTTGTGTAACACCTCAATTATGATGGGAAATCTTCTCATTTTGAATCTTGGAGAATAGTTATGCACCCTTCCAAAAATCCTGTATTTCCCAATGCCTAGGGTTCTCCCTGACTATAAGAGGGCTACTTTTATCCAAGGTTCCTATCACTTTCACATCTCTAAATAATTCTTCCTTAATGTGTTGGATTCGATCAATTATTTTGCTTTCTACAAGAGACTGTCAACCAAAGAAATCAAACATTTATTCAATACAATATTTGGAGCACATAGCAGATAATTCAAGTCCCTCACCAGTGGATACACAGATAACCAAAATCTCTCATGGCTCCTGTACCTCACTAAAGCCTAACTGGTGATTGTTGCCAGGCATGCAGCATCCACCTGTCTTCCACTAGGTCAGGAATTCCACCTCACACTCCCAGATGACGTCATCCCAGCTCATCTACTTTTATCTTCAGTCAAAAGCTTTCATGCCACCAATATTGGATTAATACATTCCCATAAACCCATGCCTTCCTGATATTCAGAACAGCTCCACTTCCTTTACTAGAGCTTATTTTCTTTGGAATGAGAGACACCTTTCCCATCATAATCTTAAGTGTGGTGATTTATAATTTTCTAACTTCTTGGAAAGAACCCCGAAAAATCTAATGTAACCAAATAAACTGACTCAATCTAGTGGTCTTTCCAATATGCCAGATTGTCTCATTTAAAAGTTGAAGGTAGATTTAGTTCATAGGGTCTCGAAATATTCAGTTGGCAATTTTTGTACTATAAAATGTTCAGAGAGTTCCCCACACTCAGAAAATTTTCTAAAGTGTCTGTCTCAAGGAAAAGTATCTTTATTATTATGATATATTCTTGTCTGAGCAAATATTTCGTGGATTTCCAATTCTGTGTTGTTAGCTATGGTCCTTGGGTGATCTATCTCTAACTCCAAGGTCCAGAGGAATATTAAACTATACTTTCATTCAGTCTCAGAGAAATATAATTTGACTGCCCACATTACACTGAGATAATGCAGCACAAACACTGTGCTAAAAGGCATTGGCTATGTCTACACAGAGACAGGTATTAATAGTTGCAAATTGAAAGAGTGAATTATCTAGATATTTGTTTTCTGTTTTTAAATAAGCACATCTACATTATTTCAAAACATGAATCCAACTGGCTGTTCTGTGTATTCATTTCCTGTGGCTGCTGAAACAAATGACCACAAACTGGATGGCTTAAACCAACATAAATTCATTCTCTCACAGTTCTGGAGGCCAGAAGCCCCAAATCAAGTTGTCAGCAAGGCTGTGTTCCCTCTGGAGGCTCCAGGGGAGAATCCATTCCTTGCCTCTGCCAGATTCTGGTGGCTGCAGGTGTTCCTTGACTTGTGACTTGCTGCAGCACTCCAATTTCTGCCTCTGCGGTCACATAGCCTCCCCTTCTCCTCCCTGTAATCTGCTCTGCCTAGCTTTTATAAGCATACATGTGATTGGATTTAGGGCAGCAGTTCCCAATCTTTTTGGCAGCAGGGACCAGTTTCATAGAGGACAATTTTTCCACGGATCAGGGCAGGGGTGGGGATGGTTTTGGAATGATTCAAATGCATTATATTTATTGTGAACTTTATTTCTATTATTACATTGTAATATATAATGAAATAATTATACAACTCACCATAATGCAGAATCACCGGGAGCCCTGAACTTGTTTTCCTGCAACTAATGCCATCGCGGATCTGACAGGAGGCGGAGCTCAGGTGGTGATGTGAGCCTGGGGAGCGGCTGTAAATACAGATGAAGCTTCAGTCGCCAGCTGCTCACCCTCCAGCTGTGTGGCCAGTTCCTAACAGGCCACAGACTGGTACCAGTCTGCAGCCTGGGGTTGGAGACCGCAGATTTAGGGATTACCCAAATAATCCAGGATAAACGCCTCCTCTCAAAATCCTTAACTTAATCACATCTTTTCCCATATAAGGTAATATTCACAGGTTCTGGGGATTAGGACAAGGACATATCTTGTTAGATGCCACTACTCAGTTCATACATTTTGATTTATATAATCTATAAAATATGAAAGGGTAGTTTTTTTTCATAAGAGAACAAGTAACATAATCTCTAAAATGTTAGGTTATTATATTAATAGAAAATTATTGTAGTCTACAATATATCTTAATGTCTTTATTAAGGGTAGTTTTTATAAGTCAATGATTAATGAAAATATACATTCATATTTTAAAACGAAACAATGAAGATACATGTTTTTCTATACACATCTGCTTGATCATTGTTCCTATAGACTATATTATTTACTACTAAGTCATCAGTAGGTATAGTAAGAAAAGATTTTAATATTTTTCCAGATTCCACTGATGAGATTTATTTAAACTTATGAAAATCATACTATTCTAAGATAAAACAAAGCAAATTATATTTAGGCCACTTTCACATACTCCGATTCAATTTTCATTGGCAAATATTCTGATCTAGCTTAAAGAAATGATATATGAAGATTGCTATTTCTTTAAGACAGAGCTCAAAACATAACTTAAAAACTTTTAAATGCTATATTTTTATCCAGCATTGTTACGGCTGTTATTATTATAGCAATTTATTACTGTCTTTAAACCAGAGTTAAAACTGTGAGTAGCAAAGAGTGATAACCGAAGATACTGAATTTACTAGCCATGCAAGATCAGAATGTTCCAACGAGCCAAATTCACCTGGCCCTACACGAATTTAATCACTAACCCCCATGCTTTTGATTTAGAGTACATAAGGACTTTTTTTCTCCTGAAACCATTGCTTTCTCCTTTAACATAAACTTTTTTCTGACAAGAAAGTAACCAAGAGTTGGAGTAGATCAAGTATTTTTCAATCTTACAATGCATAAACATCATAGAATTTTTATTTCCTTTATTTGTGCTTCTCAGAGAACTTGAATGTGATTATGTAATTCATGTGAAATACAGTTCTATTTATTTCTGCTTGTATTCCAATTTAAGATGGTTGCCCTATGTCTTATTTATTTTATTCATATTGAGTATATAAAACATTAGCATAGTTCCAAAACTCAGAACTATACAAAAGCATATATTTTAAGACATGTCTACCCTGTTCTGCCCTCAATTATTTCCACCCTTTTCACCCCATTCCCACCCACTCCCTTCAGATAACCAATGTCATTAGTCTCTTATTTATCTTTCCTTTTTTTCCTTTTGGTATAAATCTTCAGATACACGTATTTTCTTATTACCCCTTCTTCCTTGTACAAAAGGCAGTGGGGCTATAGTCTTCTCCACTTTGCCTTTTTCACTTAATCTGGAAATCACCCAGCAATAGTTCATGGAGAACTTCCTCGTTCATTTATTTTACAACTGCATAATTCTCCATTGTGTGCATGCAATATTGTTTATTTAATCAATCTGCAATGTTTCAGCACTGAAGTCATTTCCAATATTGTGCAATTATGAACAATATTGCAATCAAAAACTTGATATATGTGTCTTTGTATTGTTTAAAAGTTGCCTTCATGGTCAATTCCTAAAAGTGGAATTGCTATATGAAGGGGTAAACACTTATATAGTTTCTGTTCTTTGTGCAGATATTGCCAAACTGCCCTCCATAAGGATTACATCAATTTTCATTTCCACCACCAATATGTAAGAGTGCCTGTTTTCTCGCAGCGTCAAAAATGGAATGTGTTGTTATACATTTTAATTTTTGTCAATCTAATAGACAAGAAATGATATCTCAATGTATTTTTATTTTTCATTTTTCTTATTCAAGTGAAGTTTTCATATGTTGAAGGTCCATTTTTATATCTTTTTCTGTGAATTGTCTGTTTATGTCTTTTGTAAATTTTTCTCTTGAATATGAGTCTTGTTCACTCATTTGTAAAGATTTTCTTATATATTAGGGATATTAAAAATGTTTTCTCTCAGTTCATTAATTGTGCTTTGAATTACAAACATTTTATCTAGGAAAATTTGTTAATCATACTTATTGCATCAGTATTTTGAATCCCAGTTAGAAAGCCTTTTCCTTCACACAGGTAAAAGAAGAATCATGCATGTTTTCTTCTGGTACTTATATGATATTTGTTTTATATTTAGATTTCTGATCCACCTGAAGTTTATTCTTGTATATGATGTGAGTTATGGGTCTAATTTTATCTTTTTTCAAATGGCCACCCTGAACCAGAACGATTTATTTAAAAGTCCATTTTTGATCTGATTTGTGATGCCACTTTCACAATATAGTATGGTTCCAGATGCTCTTGAGTCTATTTCTGGACTTTTTATTTTATTCTATTGATCTGTCTATTTCTTAATGTTTTAATTATAGAGGCTTTGTGGTGTGTTTTAATGTATAATTGGGCTACTTTTCTTGCATAGCTATTCTTTTTAGTGTTTTCCCTACTCTTTATTTTTTCACATGAACTCTAATATCCACTTATCTAATTCTATTTTTTTTAAAAAAAGCGCTTATTTGTATTTTATTAGGATTGTGTTAAATTTGTAAATTAACTTAGGGAGAATTGACATCTTTATGATATGACTCATCCTTTCCAAGAAAAGGGAAAGAGAGTCTTTCAATTTAGTCCCATGCTTTCGTGTCTTTCAGGAGTGTTTTGAAAATTGCCTCATTTTGTTTTTTGCAAATTCAGTGTTGAATTCATTTTAAGTATTTAATTTCTTTGTTGAAATTTAAAAGGAGTTTCTCTACCATTATATTATCAAATAGATTTTTGCTTCTATGCCTGAAGATTCTTTATAATAATTTTATATTCTACTACTTTCCTGAATTATTTTTATTATTTGAGAAAGCATTACCATTGTTTCTCTAGGGTTTTGCAGGTACATGATCATATCACCTGTAAATAGAGAATTTTACTTCTTCTTTTCCAATTCTTATCCCTCTAACTGCCTTGGCTATTAACTCCAGGACGAGGTTAAATAGTAGTGGGGATAGTAGGTATACTTTCCTTGTTCCTGCTGTTCCTGCTTTTAGTGGAAGTGCCTCTAATATTTTCCCATTACAAAAGATATCAACTTTAAGATACATATTAAGTTGGATTTTGTCCAAAGAATTTTAGCAACTCTACAGATATTCATATGTTTCTTTTTCTCCTTTAATCTGTTAACATGTTGTATTGTTAACTGGATTTCCTAATAGTGAACGAAAGCTTACATTCCTGGAATAAATCTCACTTAATCATGGTTTATCAGTTTTTTTTACAGTGGTATTAGATTCTGTTTGCTAATGTTTTATTAAGTATTTTTATATCATTCATAAGTGATATTGGTAATGACTTTCTAATTATACTGTCATTAGCATACTTAGTTCTCAAAAAAGAATTTTAATACTCTGGAATATGTTATATTCCATCCATCTTTGAAAGTTGGTGGAATTCCCCAGTGAAACTGTCTGAGCCTGGTGCTTTCTTGTGAAGTGGCTCCCTTATAACCTTCTCTATTTCTCTGATATAAATTGGTCTCTTTACACAGAGTCAATTTCTTTAGGGAAATTGTCCAGTCCCCATAGGTTTTCAAATTTATTTGCACACATGTTAGCAAAGGAGTCTCTAATTGATTTCTGAAAATTCTTCTGTTTCAATGATTATTTCTCCTTGCCAATTCTTATTTTGAGTATCTGTGCTTTCTCCCTTTTTACTCTTTATTGGTTAGTGGTTTTATAGTTTGCTAAACTTTTTCAAAACCCAGCCAGAGTATTGCCTTATGATTATCTGCTTCTGTTTATTCTTTCCTCCTTTTTCTTTTATTTTTTTTGACATAATATAGCTTTTTGAGTTGGGAAATTAATTTGTTAATTTTCATTCTTTTCAGTTTTATTAATAAAAGTGTCTAAGGCTATGAATTTTTCTATAATCACTATGTTAACATTTGACCTATGTAGTCTTCTTCCATCCTCATCTTCACTTGATTTAGTGTTAGAGGTACGATTAAGTAAGTTAAATTCTCATCATTAATCCTTTACTAAAGATCATCCATTCATGTCTTTGTGGGATTCTAGTAGATTCTCAAGCATGGCTCGTGGATGCAAATTCCCGTACTCTTGCAAATTGGTTTCCCTGAGCATCACCTAAGTGCACATTTGGGAATAACACCAATTGGGTATGGGACAGAGGTGGGGAATGGGGGGAGGGGATGGGGGGAGGGGATGGGTGTTTATCTACATGATGAGTGCGATGTGCACTGTCTGGGGAATGGACACGCTTGAAGCTCCGACTCAGGGGGATGGGGGGGCATGGGCAATATATATAACCAGAACTTTTGTACCCCCATAATAAGCTGAAATAAAAAAAAAACACGACAATATTGCTTTATTGTTGGTGCATTTTGTGTCTTGTTTTAAACCACAAGCACTATGTTGTTTTTGAATGTCTAAAGCCAGCCTAGTACTCTTGCCTTGGTAAGATGTTTTATCTTTTTGTCTTGTAGTTATGATGGGTTTTTTTTTTTAACTTTTATAAAGTCTAATAGTTTTACTCAAATAGGTTTCAGAGTTAGTTGTTATGGGCCAATATTCTCTGAGCTATTTCAATATGTAGCTGCTGATCTTTTATTTACAGAGAATACATTTTTTTCAAAAATCACAGTTTTAAATATTGTGTTCCATTGTTGTATATGTCTTCTTTCAGAGACTCCATTATACTTAACTGGATCATGTTTGCCTACATTTTATTTCAAACACTTTCTCTCTTAATCTTTTTCTTTTTTTACTTCTCTTATTTTTCTTTTGGTTATCTTGGTGGTTTTCCTGATTTTCTTCAATGATCTTATTAAGTTTTCAATTGAATCTCTTATTCCTTAGGGACTTTTAAAATTAGTCTTCATTTTTCATATAATTTAGACTTCTATGTTTTCCTGAAATCAGTCAATTCTTGTTTTAGTTCTTCTTGTTTAGCATCCATTTTGGTTCTTGGTGTTTTAATTTCAGTTTCAAAGTGGTTTGTTTTTCATATCCCAAAATGCTTATTGAGAATATTTCATTCAGTTTCATTTAGTGGGTGGACTTTTTGTCAGCTGAATTAATTTGATTCTCATTTTCTGCTATATTTTTATGTTGGTTATATAGGATTGAAGACTGCTTGTGCCTCTGAAACCACCTTTTATAAATTAATAAAGGGGTGCAAGGTGAGAACCTGGCAGTGGCCTAAACTCTGCAAAGACACAGGCATAGTTAAAAATAATAATAATAATAATAATCAGCCATTGTCTCCTAGTTTGTTTTCCTATGGTTACTACTCAGGGGTCACATAGCCGATGATCACAATGATTCTTAACTTTCTCCATAGATCACCATTATGAAGGGTAAGGCTAGTGGTTGAGATGACTGCCAGGCCCTACATTCCAGTGGAACCGCTGACCCACCAGACCAAGGTTCATACCAAGGAGTTGACTCAACTGCTATTGCGACCACCACTCAGAAACTGACTCAGCACAAAAAGACAATTTCTCCACCTCTATGGCTCCCCCACCCCTCTGAACTCAGCCAATTAGCAGACCCAATTGCTTAGCCTTCTGCCTGCCAAACTATCTTTAAAAACCCTTTCTCCCAAATTCTTGGGGCGATGGATTTGAGAAATCCCTCCTATATCCTCACTTGGTGCTCTGCGATATTAAACTCTTTCTCTGGCGCAACCCCGGCTCTCTCAGTGCATTGACCCTTCTCTGTGCAGTGGGCAATGCAACACGGTTGGGCTCTAACAGCTCTGCATTTCTGTGCACATGGCTAGTGGTTTGTAGTGGTTTAAGATATTCCCAGTGCAAGGGTTTTTTCTTCCAATTGCCTCTTTTCTTTTGGCTTGTAGAACTGCAAATGTGCTCTCTTGCTTTTATTTCTCTTCAGCATTTGGGCTTTCAAAGAGGCCTCTCTCTTTCACACTGCTCTCCTCAAGTGTTGAGGAGATTGCCTCTTGACACACCATCTGCAAATTTAAGTTCCTCCTTGCTGACAGTTTTCTGACCTACCAGATCACTTTTTTTTTCTTTTTCAGTATTTTCAGTATAGTTAGGTTGCACTGTCTCCTCACGGTGCTGGTTTTAGGTCAGTATCAGGCCTGCTGCTTGTTCTTCCTTCTCTGTTCCAAACAGTTTTTCATGGCCTGCCCTTGCACTTCACAGGGACTGTGGCAGGAGGACAAGTGGTAACTCATGGGGATTTGGTGTTCCTTTTTGTAGGGCAGGTCTTTTGACGTTTGGACATTATTTGCCTTCTTGTTACGGTGAGAGCATGAGTTTTGGTTCTTCTTCATATTTACGTTTTTGGGGAAGCTTTATTGAGAGATTAAGACTTACACCATCACCATTACCTCGGATATTCATCAAATTAAAATGTTTAATAATATTATGCCACCACATAAAACCTTTCTAATGGCTGTCAGCTGTGAGAGTTCTAGTTTTCTACCCTTGTCCCAATACATACCCCCAAACATGCTTACTAATTCTCTAGCAAATGTTTGGTGCATGCTGCTATACCTTAAATGACACAAGAAGACTGGGTATCTTAGAACCACAGAAGAATTATGTGTATTTGAGGGTCTTTCCAAAACGATGCCCCCCCTAAATAGCTGGAGGTGAAAAGCGTGAGACAAAAAGGAAAAGCAGAATGTTGAGCTGCAGTTATCTAATAAAAGAGTTTTCCTGAGTAGAAAATGTAGTATTTAGTAATTACTCACTAAAGGTTATTACAAAAATATGGACATGGGTTTAGGGTTTTTTCAATGGAAAAGAACCCAAACTCTGTAAAATAATTTAAAGAGGTTTATTCTGAGCCAAATACATGCACCCATGGCCTGGAGAGCCACACCCAAAACGTCTAGAGCAAGTGGTCTCACCATGGTTGGTTACAGTTTGGTTTTATACACTTCAGGGAGACAGGAATTATATATAAAGTCATAAATCAATACATGGAAGGTGAACATTGGTATGGCCCAATAAAGGCAGGGCATCTCAAAGCAGGGCATTACAGGTTATAGGTAGGTTTAAAGATTCTTTGATTTGTTATAGAAATGAAGCTTTGTCTAAAGGCTTAGAATGTTTTAAGTTAAGATAACGAAATCTGTTAATCAGAGACAAGCCACTGGAGATATTCCAGACATATACTCAGACTCAAGTGATCTCTTAAGTAAACTGATGACCTGCAGGTATAGTTTAAGCTTTGTCTTGCATAGCTTTAGGCCTGTTAATGAATTAAAAATGGTATCCCCAAGAAGGGAAGGGGACATGATGAGGCATGTCTGACCTCTCTTCTAATGGCCAGCAACTCAGCTTTAGGGTACTTCTGGGGTTCCCTTGGTCCATTCAGTCAGCTGAGGGGGGGGCTTAAGATTTTATTTTAGTTTACAGTTTTTTCTAGCCTTCACTACTCTACCTCTCATGCCTCAGTTTCTCTGTTATTTGTCTCTTGTCTCATTCTATTAATATTGTGTTATAGCTATCTTTAATAGAAATTTCATTCTATGAATTTAAGAGATAGTGGTCTCCATAGAGATAACCAGGAGGAACAAGTCAAGAAGTAAAGGGGCAAGAATGTACCTTTTCGTAAGTTTGGGTACTCTTGGGTCTACCCAACTACTGAAAACAGCTCTGTGTCACTTAGGTCAAATGATCAACAGTAAGAATCATATAAAATGACCGGTTATTTTCTTATTACTGGTAGGGTGGTATAATGGCACAGTCACAGAAATGTGCTTAATAAATAATTGTAAATGAATGAATAACTACCAGAAATAATAAAGATGACTATTATGTTTTATCCCTGCTTGCTAATGACAAATACTGCTTTGAAAAAGGTCTATTTAAAGATTATTGCTCTTACGTCAAATAATGTGAAGTTCTTATTGCTTAGGATCTAAGTTCCATGTTGAAAAGTATCTTCTTCGGCTTTCTAAGGAATTTAACTTGTCAGAAATTACAGGACCTTTTTGAGAAATGAGCATTATCTACGAACTGCAAATATATTTTGCCACATGTAAATTGAGCTACCTAGAAGCACAGCAATACACTGAAGAAAGAATCGGGGTGGGGGGGGTGGGGAAGGAGTGGAAAAACTTGCAGGTTATTTCCAAAACACTAAATGACGTTTTGTTGAAGAAGGCATTGCAAATTAGCTAAACTGCTTCCCTTCATTTGTCATATTATTATTTTAAAGTTTAGGCACATGTTCTGATTGGGAAAAATTTGCTCCAAGAGGGGCAAAATTACTAATAAAAGCAAAGAGGAACTTGATTAATTTATAAGAAAGGTTACAGACAGATTAGCTCACGGTAATAATGGCTGAGAAAATCTGATATAAATTGTAGGTCCACATTTTCTAAGGAAAAAGTATACTTTTTGCCCTGAAAGCTGTATAACTATACTCACTAGAACAAGGCCCTATTATATATCTTCCTAGATAAACAGAAATGATAAAGACACAATTCTGAACCTGAAGAACCTGAAAGGGAAGTGCCACATGAGAATTTGGGGGAATGCAAAGAAAGCTGACGGTAGTATTAAAATGTATCAAGACCAGATAATGTATTTCCATTCTACCTGGAACATCAAAGAATCAAATGCTTTATGGGGGTGGGGTTGGGGGTTGGAAGCTCTCTTGTAAATGAAAAAGAAAATCACAACTATTCCTGGCAGTCAAGAGATAAAAATCATACAAGTTGGGTAAGAGAAAGCATTCTAAATATCCTCCAAGGAGACTGGTGCAGAGAGAGGAGAACTGGCCATTGGCAGCCTGAGCTCCAGCCCTGGCTCTTTACGGACTAGCAGGGTGAGTTTGTAACGTATTCCACCTCCCTGGACTGTAGTCTCTTCCAATGCTATTACTCTATAGATTAAAAACGTAATATTCATTGCCTGTGGTTGACATGTTCTCTGCTCTTCTGATATTCCTAAAATATAAGGAAACAGAATTCATATCCTGAAGGACTTGCCATCTGTGGAAACAGGATAATAAAACTTCCTTCTCTGAGGAAGAAAAAACTATGAAATCAGAAATGAGTATCCTTGGAAGGAAAAAAAATCAGCTTTATCCACAGGAAGTTCATGAAGCAATTACACAGATCTTTTGTTTTCTAAGCACAGGGAAGCATTCTAAAAGCTCAGACTCCAGACCCTGACAGCTGGGTTTGCATCTGGGCTCTGCTCCTTCCTCCTCGTGTCTCAGGCCGGTTCCTGAACTGTGCTTCGGTCTTTTCCAAAGCTCAGCAGAGCACCTTACGTTAATTTGCAATATAGTATTTACAAATGCCTTGGGATCTGTGATGTCATTAGCCGGCCTGGGTGAGGCTAAGAGCAATGCACACAATTCAGATCCACTTTCCTTTTCTCCATTCCAATTTATGGATTTCCATTAATCTTTGATTTTCCAACACCCAAGATCAAAGGCATAGGTGTTCTCTCAAGCCACTACAGAGTCTATCTCCATGTCTTTAAAACATAAATTCTAAACCCAAGACTGTGTAAATATCAAGATTTTTGAAATATGTTTTAGATAATTACTTAAAGCCATAAAGCATAGCTAATACAGAAAATAGCAATATCTATAGAGTGCACTAGCTGTTTATCCCCTAAGATGAAACAAATCCAGTGAGGGCTCATAGCTTCCTTCCTCCCATCCTCTTTGCCTTTTGCTTCTTTTTGCTTTTCCCTCCCATCCATCCCTCCTTCCTTCCCTTCCTTCCTTCCCTTCCTTCCTTCCTTCCCTTCCTTCCCTTCCTTCCTTCCCTTCCTTCCTTCCCTTCCTTCCTTCCCTTCCTTCCTTCCCTTCCTTCCTTCCTTCCTTCCTTTCTTTCTCCTTTACCATTTGGTGTTAACTTGTTTCACTCTATAAAACTTCACTATAATTTCTTATATTTGAAACAGCAGCTCAGACTGTCTCCCCTGTGAGTGACTTAGTAAAAGTATTTCAGTGTCTGAACCTAAATACAAAGTAAAGTTTACCTTCAATACAACTCTTGCCCACAAAGAAAAGCTCGCTAAGCCTCCGCATAAAGTCATGATGAGATAGACCTAACAAAAAATTAAATAGAAATTCCCACAACAGGGTCTGTCTTCTTCATAAATACCAGCCTCTTCTGTCCAGCTATCCAGAGTAAAGCACTTGGAAGCCAAAAGCACATTGGAGCTGATTTTCTGTTCCACTAATCACTGCAGCTCTGCTGAGAGATTGTCATATACTTTCACATTCATTCTTTAGTTCTGCAATTCAACTGCAAATACTGAGGGGTTCATGGCACAGACTGTATCTGACAACTAATTTAAAAAAGAAAGATACTTCACATGGTGTTTGGCAATGAAATGTATTAGAAGCACAAAATATATTTTTTTCAAACAGGTCTGTAGAAAGTCCAGCACAGAATAAAGACCCTGAATGGCACTGGAAGGCAGGCTCCATAAAAATGGCAACTGTGTTTTGTTCACTGCTCATGGCAGGCAGACTCTAAGAAGGCCCCCGATCAGCCCCCACTCCTGGATGAGGCTATGTAAAATTGAGACTTTCCTCTTGCTTTCAGACTCTCTCCGTCTTGCTGGCTTGGATGAAGCCATTTTAGGTAAGCCCATGTGCCAAGGAATTGAGGGCACCAGCAAGTAGCCAGCAAGGAACTGAGGCCCTTAGCAAACAACGCTTGATGAACTGAATTAAGCTGACAACCACACAGTGAGCTTTGAAGGGGATCCTTCCCCAGTCAAGCCTTTGCATGAGACCTTGGCACTAGCCAAAGCCTTCATTGCAGCTTATGGGAGACCCTGAAGCAGGGGACCCAGGTAAGCCCTGCCTGGATTCCTGCCCATAGAAATTGTGAGATAGTAACTGGGTATTGTTTTAAGCCACTAAGTTGGTGGTTACTTGTTACACAGCAATGGATAATTAACATGCTGTTATTTCCTCAGTGCCTTGAACAGTGTCTGGCTGCGAGTAGGTGTATAATATTAATAAATACAAATTGCATGAATTAATAAATGCAATTAATTCCTGTCACTGATATGGAGAGAGTTACTGAAGAAGGTTAGTAAGCTATTCCTCACAGTGCTACGGTGTACGACACAACTGGGTCAGTAAACCCAATTTTCTACAACAAACATTTTAACAAATGCAATTTTCTAAAATAAACATGTAGTAAGTAAATACAATTGCCCACAACAAACGTGTTAAACAAGCTATTCGGTCATCATAATAGCCTCAAGGTTGACTTCTGTTTCCCAGGAGAGAACAATAAACTTTATAGTTAAAAGCAAAGTATCACTGAAGACCTTTTTACCCTTCTTAGCAAAGAGACTGACCAGGAACTCAATTTCATGATGGCAACATTCAGAATATGCATCACGCTGACCTAAATAGTCCTTTCACCTGACCTGGCTTGTGCACTTTATTCTTTCTGCCTTTATGATTCCTAATTGGAAAATATGCTTCAACCTTCCCACTCACATTCTCAGAAGCATTGGGGTCAACCTCTTCCCTTCCTCACAAGGCTTCTCATCAAATACTCTTTTGATTTGTGGCCTGTGATTCAACTTCACTTTTAGCCAAGGGTACATTTTTAAAAATATTTTTTTCTCCTTACAAGTTGTGATACTTGCTATGAAAGAAAGAGGGCTCAGCTAAATCCAGTGGCTATAGCAGGAACAGTATGTGCTTAGCACGATGAGAAGTCCTTTCTAAAAACATAACTTTCAACCTGTGAATTAAAGGAGGAGAGGGATCCAAATACACAAAGGACCCGGATGGGGGTCTGGACCTAGAACAGCATTTCAAGCACGAGGAACAGCATACCAAAAGGCCCAGGAAAAGGTTCTTCCCCAGAATTGGTATTACAAAGTCAGCCATACTGTGAATGTGAAAGATAACTATATACAGTCAATCAGTTAGGATTACAAGATATGTTTTTCTAACATATAATTATATATATAATATATATAAAATTTCATATATAAACATATATAATTTTCTACTTCTAGCATAAGACAAAGTATTCCGATGCTTTATTTGGGTGGTACTGAGCTCCATGGAAGTGGGAACTTTGCTTTACAATTGCTTGTAAAAATATCTCTGCATTATTTTGATGATTTTGATTCCATTTACTTTTAAAAGTATCATAAAAGAAATCATTTTGTATTTTTTTTCCACTTTTCATTATTCTGTTTATTTTTTGCATAACCTATTGAGGTAAAAATAATCCCAACTTCCAGGAGAGAAAATTAAGGTTAAGGCAGGTTCAATAAACCTTTCAAGGTCACAAAGCTAGTAGATGGGACATTTGATCTCATTGATCCAACCCCCCTTGCCAGCCTAGTCCTGATAAAACAGCGGTTAAAATGGAGGGAAGCAATTAACACAAGAGGAAGGTTATGCATAATTTTATTTAGATGCTGGCCTGGAGGTTAGAAAACCTCAGTTCTGTCTAAAATACGCCAAGAGTGATATTGTCAGTAACTCCACCCTCTCACTGAGGTTTCTAAGATCATTGAAGGATCCAGCTGCCTCCAAACACAAGAGACAAATGTTTCATCATTCTATGGGCAAATCCAACTTTGGGGTTGTAGCCAAGAGTCCAAATTCACCACAGGCTAAAGACTGGGTAACTAAACACAAGAAGGTACCATGCAAAGGGGAGAAGTAACCAGGTTTTGAGGACAATATACCTGGGATAAAATGCAGCAATAAAATGATGTCAATATTATCCAGGCTACCGTAAAGTTAGAGATAATGCGTGTCACACCTAACACGAAGGAGTATCTTTGCTAAATGAAGGTCAATGTTATGATTTGAGAGTGATTGGGATACCCAGAGATCTCTCAGACCTAAGAAAAAGATCTTTTTCAAGGATATAAGGTCACTCCTCTGAGCAAAGGGTTTGCCTCCTATTGAAATGCTGCTGTACTGGGGAAAACCTAACTCTTTCTGCTTTTATCAGCAAATCTTCAGGGTGAAACCCTGGCTGCATTGGAGAGGGAAGGGCGGGGGGCATGCAGGGTAGGAAAGGCTCTCAGGCACTGGGGATTTGTAAAGCAAGCTAATCATGGGAGGAAGAGGAGGACACTGATGGCAGAGTGTGCACTTCATACTTCTGTTTCAAATTGCCAGAGATACCAGTACATACACATCATCTGTGATGGAAAGACAGGCAAAGAAGGGAGAAGAAGGAAAAAGAAGGGATTTTCATCATCAGATGGTTCTAAGCTGGTATATTTTTATAAGCCTCATATTTTAAAGTAATTGTTCATTTTATTTCACAAACCCTGTGTAAGTCTAGAGCTGTAATGAACAGCATGAGGACTATGGTTAATAATATTGTACACTGAAAATTTGCTGAGAATAGCTTTTACCTGCTCTTACCATAAAATAGAAAAATAGGTAGCTATGGAAGGTGAGGGATATGTTAATTTGTTTGATTCTAGTAATCATGTCACTCTGTATATGTATATCAACACATCATGATGTACACCTTAAATATATACAATAAAAAATTAAAAAATACCCTGTAGTCAATCATAATACAAAGCATAAATATTGCATCCATCACATTTTTTTTTCTTGCCTTGATAACTTCCTCATTTCTAGAATTGACTCTTAAAATCAGGGGATAACCAACCAGAAGATAGCCATGCCTCTTCTCTTCCAAGTAGCATTAACTACAAGTATTAATCAGCAGAATATCTATCTTTGAACTGGTCTATTCATTAGTATTGAATACAGAACCACAACTTAGTGCGAATATTGTAAACAGGGAAAACATGGAATCTTAAAAGGTCTTTATTTGGCCAGGAAAACAAGCCCTCTCATCTATTTTTACTTTTGTGTTTTCAGACACAGCCACACAAGGGCTTTGAACAGTTGAAACCTGTTCAACAGTTGAAACACCTGAAGCAGGTGAAAATCTGTCGTTCGTTCAAGGTACCAGTCTTGCCTGACAGAGGAAGAAAATGCCTTCTCCTCACCGAAATAAATATACAAGGGCTGTCCAGAAAGTATCTAGCCATGTAACATTAACAATGGTTGGATACTTTCAGGACAGCACTCGTATAACATAATGTTGGAACATAAACACAGGTCTACCTGAAAGTTTCAGTTTAGTTTCATTAAACATCTTTCTTGGGAAGCTATATTGAAATCATGAAAGTATTGCTTTTGGTAAAATAACAATAAAAGGAAAAAGTTACTTTGTAGGATTCTGACAATATTTCACATTTTTAAACAACTCTTCAGTGAAATAATAATATCTAAATAGTCGCTGGGATTTAATGGTAGCAAGGTTGGATTTGATGTCTATGAGGAGCAGTCTGCTGCTTCGGAGAGGGACTACTATGCCCAAGATAAGTGTAGTGTTTTCCAGGCAGTCTGGATGGAAAAGTGTGAGAGAGTAGTCCCAGTCTGTGATTGTTAGTGGGGAATGGGGTGTGGTTTCGGCGTTTTTCACTCTCCCGTATCCATGTGAAGGGAGTTCTGCTAGCCATGCACAAAGCTTGTTCTTCGTTGTCACAGTAACTGCGAGATGGGGGTTGTGACATTTAATGCCAAGGGGCCAGGGATGGTAAACATTCTGCAGTGCCTCCCACAATGCAGAATTTTCCCAGCACAAATGCTATTCGTGCCCCATTGAGAATTACTGTGCTCCATTAACAATTCTGGCTTCTCTCCCCATCTCCACTCTCTCCCCACTGGGTTCTCTTACTGATGCATCAGGAGAGACAGAAGTCTGCCTATCCAGGACCCCTCCCCTCTTGCTTCCTGGCCTGTCTGCCTGCAGAGAAGGTATTTTCCAGGGTTGGTTTACAGGTTTTTTTGTTTTGTTTTTTTCTGTTTTTGAGGAAGGGAGACAAGTTTAATTGTGGAGTGGAGTGAAGTGAATTGGAGTGAAGAATTAAGAAGTCCATTTTGGTACACATCAAAATCCATGCTTTCCTGCAAAGTCTGCACTGGGCTGGCTTTGCAACAGCAGCCTTAGTATAGCCATCGTGGGGCAGGGAGGGAGCAGGCAGAGTGGACACTCCCCCAAGCCAGGCTCAGGCATCACAGACAATACCCGAGAATCCTCATGGCCACTGCCTTGACAGGACCAGGGCAGAGAAAGAACCCCAGCCACTCAGCAGCCCTGGCCTAGAGTCCCACTCCCCATGATCCCAATGCAGCCATCCACCCCAAACAGCTCCGCAGTTCTGGAACCACCCTCTGCCCACGTGGCTTGACCTCGCACTGGGGTCTGACCCCGCAGGCACTCACGCATCTCCTGTGCTGTCCACAGACTGCAGCTCAGGCTCTGAGGCTCTTGTTGTGCCCAGGCCCAAGGCTCCACCCCCAAGCCTGGTGGCAGCTGCTGGGACTACGGCTCTGCGCCCCCCTAGGATCCAGCATTGCCCCCAACCCAAGGCTCTGCCCCTATAACTCCAATGCTCCTGTTGGGCCCAAGATTCCACCCCCGAAATTCCAGCATTGCACCTGGACCACAAGACCCAAACCCCAAATCTTCACCATGGCAGTAGGGCCACCGAACAGCCTCAAGGTCCAACATTCCACCAGAGACATCGCCCACCTGGAGCCACCATTACACCTGGACCTGGTTCCAGCAAATGCTCACAGGCGAACACCCACGACCACTGCCTTGATAGCCTCACCCAGCTGCCACTGTCACCTCCACAGGGAAACCCCAGGAAGAGCAATTGACCACAACACCAGCCTCCATAAAGAGGTTTTTGCCCAGATCCCAACTTAAGCTTCCCACAGCAATCTTGGAAACAACCCACTGACCCTCATGAAGATCATCTATCATTGACTTGAACTGTGACAATCAAAGGGGAAAGGAATAAAACAGAACATTTGCACTATGGGTCTCAGTGCACCCACCCCTCCCCCGCCAGGTCAACATTCCAGAGTAGGACACAAAAGTGCCATCTAGGGATCTCCTCTTCTTCTCACTAAGGAGGAGAGTTCCCAGCAAAGGAGAACAGGTGCCCTGCAAACCTATCATCCCTGAGCTGAGAGAAAAGGATTCAGAGGAGAAGAAAATAGCAAAAGAATTCTTGCAACATGAAAAAACAAAACAGTTTGACACCCGCAAGAATTCACAATGAATCTACAGTAATGGAACCCAATCAAACAGAAATTGTTGATATGTCAAAAATGGAATTCAGAATATGGATGGCAAATAAGATGAATGGTATTGAAGAGAAAGTTGAAAACCAACAACAACAACAAAAAGCCAAAAAAATATTTTAGGAAATCAATGAAAAAAATAAAAAAGTCACTAAAGAGCTTGGCAACATAAGAAAGGTTATAATAGAACTTAAAGAAATGAAAGAGTCATTAGGGAATTACAAAATACAGCAGAAAGCTTCAATAACATGTTAAACCAAGCAGAAGAAAGAATCTCAGAGCTTGAAGATAAGGCTCTCGAACCAACCCAGTCATTCAAAGATGCAGAAAAGAGAGTAAAGAAGACTGAACAATTTACTAAGAAATATATAGGAGTATGCAAAGCAAAGACATGAATTATAGGTATCCCTGAGGGAAAGTAAAAAACAAAAAGCACGGAAAATCTATTTGAGGAATTATCGAGGAAAACATCCCGGTATTGCCAGAGATTCAGACGTCCAGATTCAAGATGGTCATCAAACACCAGGAAGATTCAAAGGAAACAGAACATCTCCAAGACACATAGTAATCAACCTGGCCAAAGTCAAAATGAAGAAGAAAATTCTACAACCAGCAACATGAAAACAATAACTAACCTACAAAATAAACCCAGCAGGCTAACAGCAGACTTTTCACAGAACAGACCTTACAAACCAGAAGGGACTGGGGCGCCATCTTCAGAACAACTCCCTGCCAAGAATCTTGTATCCTTCAAAACTAAGTTTCATAAACAATGGAGAAATAAAGACTTTTCCAGAAAAGCAAACACTGAGAGAATTTGTCATGACTAGACCTGCCCTACAGGAAATACTCAGAACTGCATTATACATGGATAAGCATAATAGATACCCACCAGGGTGAAATCACCCAAAAGCTAAAGCTCATAGCTCATAACAAATAATAGCACAAGAGGGAAAACAAAGCAATACGGTACTACAACATGATGAACAGAACAGCATGCCACATAACAATACTATCACTCAATGTAAATTGTCTGAATGCACCACTAAAAGACATGCACTGGCTGAATGGATGAAAAAATATAACCCAAGTGTCTGCTGTTTCCAGGAAACACATCCTAACACACAAGGACTCATGCAAACTCAAGGGGAAGGGATGGAAAAAATATTCCATGCAAAACAGAAAGCAAAAGAGAGCAGGTATAGCCATTCTTATATCAGATAAAATTGATGTAAAATCAACAATTTAAAAAAAAGACAAAGATGGTCACTATATAATGGTAAAGGGAGAAATTCTACAAGAAGACATAACAATCCAAAATATATACACACCTAATACAGGAGCTCCCAGATTCATAAAACAAATCTTACTATATCTAAGCAAACAGATAAACAGTAGAATGTTAATTGTCAGGGACTTCAATAGCCCACTGACAGAGCTGGACAGATCATTGAAGCAGAAAATAAATGAAGAAACACTGGACTTAAACAGGAATCTAGAACAAATGGACCTAACAGATATTTACAGGACATTCTACCCCAAAACTACTGAATATACATTCTTCTCATCAGCACATGGGACATTCTCCAAGGTTAGTCATGTCTTAGGCCTCAACAAATTCAACAAAATTGAAATCATACCACGTATCTTCTCAAACCACAGTAGAATAAAACAAAACACCAATTCCAAGAGAAACACTAAATCTACACAAAGTCATGGAAATTAAACAACTCTGCTTCTGAACAATCCTTGGGTCAATGATGAAATTAATATGGAAATGAAAATATTCCTCAAACTGAACAAAAGGGTCATGTGCTATCAAAATCTGTAAAATTCAGCAAAACAGTCCTAAGAGGAAAATCCATAGCCTTAAAATGCCTACATAAAAAAGACATAAAGATCACAAATTGACAACATAATGACACATCTCGAGGAACTAAAAAGGAAGAGCAAACCAAACCCAAAGCTAGCAGAAGAAAAGAAATAACAAAGCTTACAGCAGAGCTAAACAAAGTAGAAAAATAAAAAAATACAAAGGATCAAAAAAAAATTGTTCTTTGAAAAGATAAACAAAAATCAATAGACCCCTTTCTAGATGAACCAAAAATAGATGAGAGAGGACCCAAATAAGCTCAATCAGAAAAGCAAAAGGAGATATTACAACTAATGCCACAGAAATATAAAATGTCATCCATGAATACTATAAAAACCTCTATACACATAAACTGGAATACATAGAGGAAATGGACAAATTCCTGGAAACACACAACCTCCCAAGACTCAATGAGTAAGAAATAGAACTCCTGAACAGACCAATAATCACTGTGAGATTGAAGCAGTAATAAAAAAATCTTCCAACCAAAAAATGCTCCAGACCAGATGAATTCATAGCTAAATTCTGCCAGACCTACAAAGAAGAACAGGTACTCATCCTACAGATATCATTCCATAACATTGAGAAGGAGGGTATCTTCCCTAACTCACTCTATTAAGCAAGTATTACCTTGATACCAAAGCTAGGAAAGGACACAACAAAAAAAGAAAACTACAGACCAATGTCCCTTATGAATATAGATACAAAAATCCTCAAAAAAATACTAGCAAACAGAATTCAACAGCACATCAAAAAAATTACCATGATCAAGTGGGCTTCATCCCAGGGATACAAGGATGGTTCAACATATGTAAATCAATAAATGTGATTCCCCACATAAACAGAAGCAAAACAAAGATCACACGATCCTCTCAACAGATGCAGAAAAAGCATTTGACAAAATCTAGCACCCCTTTCATGATAAAACCTTCAACAAACTAGACATAGAAAGAACATAACTAAAAATAATAAAAGCCATGTATGACAAACCCACAGCCAACATCATACTGAATGGGCAAAAGTTGAAAGCGTTCCCCTAAAGAACTGGAACAAGAGAAAGGTGCCCACTGTCACCACTTCTATTCAACATAGTACTAGAAGTCCTAGCCAGAGCAATCAGGCAATAGAAAGAAATAAAGGGTATCCAAAGTGGGAAAGAGGAGGTCAACCTATCACTTTTTGCTGACAATATGATCTTGTATTTAGAAAATCCCAAAGACTCAGCCAAAAGATGCCTGAAATTGATAAATAAACTTAACAAAGTCTCAGGTTACAAAATCAATGTACAGAAATCAGTACCAGTTCTATTTACTAAAAACAGCCAAGCTGAGAATCAAATCAAAGACTCAATAACAATCACAATAGCTATAAAGAAAATGAAATACTTAGGAATATACATAACCAAGGAGGTGAAAGATCTCTACAAGTAGAACTATGAAACACTGATGAAAGAAATCACAGAAGTCACAAATGAATAGAAAAATATCTCATGCTCATGGATTGGTAAAATCAACGTTGTTAAAATGTCCATAATGCCCAAAATGATTTACAGATTCAATGCAATCCCCATCAAAATACTAATATATTTTAGAGATCCAGAAACAATAATTCTACACTTCATTTGGAAGCAAAAAAGAGCCTGAATAGCCAAAGCAATCTTAATCAAAAAGAATAAATCTGGAGGCATCACATTACCAAACTTCAAATTATACTACAATGCTATAGTAACCAAAACAGCATGATACTGGTATAAAAGTAGAGACATAGACCAATGAAACAGAACAGAGAACCCAGATATAAAACCATCTACCTACAACCAACCAATCTTTGACAAAGCAGACAACAACATACACTGGCAAAAGGAAGCCCAATTCAATAAGTGGTGCTGGGAAAACTGGATAGCCACATGCAAAAGAATGAAATAGGACCCCTATTTCTCACAATATACAAAAATTAATTCAAGATGGATAAAAGACTTAAATGTAAGGCATGAAACCAATAGAATGCTAGAAGAAAATGTTGGAAAAACTCTTCTAGATAGCAGCCTAGGCTAAGAATTTGTGACTAAGACCCCAATGGCAATCACAGCAACAACAAAAATAAATAAGTGAGATTTGATTAAATTGAAAAGCTTTCGCATAGCAAAGGAAATAATTAACAGACAACATACAGAATGAGAGAAAATATTCTCAAACTATACATCTGATATAGGGCTAATATCCAGAATCTACAGAACTGAAACAAGTCAGCAAAGAAAAAAAACAAACAACTCCATTAAAAAGTGGGCAGAAGACATGAACAGAAGTTATTCAAAAGAAGATAGACAAATGGCCAACCATATGAAAAAATGCTCAACATCACTAACCATCAGGGAAATTCAAATTAAAATCACAATGATATATCACCTTACCCCTGTGAGAATGGCTATCATAAAAAGTCACAAAACACAATGCTGGCATGGATGCAGGGGGTAAGAATGCCCATACACTGTTGGTGGGACTGCAAATTCGTACAATCTCTATGGAAAATAGTATGGAGATTCAGCAAAGAAATAAACATAGACTTACCATTCAACCCAGCAATCCCACTATTGGGTATCTACCCAAAGGAAAAGAAGTCACTTTATCAAAAATACACCTGCACTCGAATGTTTATTGTAGCACAATTCACGATTGCAAAGATGTGGATTCAACCCAAGTGCCCAACAATTCATGAGTGGATTAACAAAATGTGGTGTGTATGTGTGTATACACACACACGCACACACACACACACACCATGGAGTACTACTCAGCCATAAAAAGAAATCAATTTCTGTCTTTTGCAGCAATTTAGAGGAAACCGAGGTCGTTATCCTAAGTGAAGTATCTCAGGAATGGAAAAACAAACACCACTTGTACTCTCTAATGATTTGGAACTAAGCAATGTGCACTCATGGGCACAGAGTAAAGTAAAAGTCATTGGAAATCAAAAAAGGGGGAGGGGAAAGGAAGGGAGGGGTAAAAAACTATCCAACAGGTACAATGACACTATTCAGGTGATGGGCACACTAACAGCCCTGACTTTGGCATCATAAAAGCTATTCATGTGACAAAAACATTTGTACCCTCTTAATATTTTGAAATTTTTAAAAGTCCATGCTTTCCAATCAATTTTTCAGTAATTGTGATGGAGAGGGCTGTCATTATAGTCCCTCCAAAACTCATTAGTGAATGTGTGTGTGAGTGCATGTGTGTGTATGTGTGTCTGTGTTGTTACAGTCTACATGATCTGGTTGGTCTAGCTATGGAAGTTTTATACAGCATTATGCCCAAATTCTTTGGCACTGCTCCCATACAGAGGTGAGATCTATATCCTCTCCCTTTGAATCTGGGCAGGGTAGTGACTGCTTTGACCAATGAAGTATGACAGAGGTAATTGGTGGTTGATTTCTATACCTGGGTCACAAAAAGCAATGCAGCTTCTGCCTTTGCTGCTGGAAAACCCCACCTGGCAACACTGAGTCTCCAGAGAAGTCCATGGTGACAGGAAGCCATGGTGGGAGGAAATCAAGCCACCCAGGGAGGCTGCATGTTGGCTTCCAATTGACAGTCCTAGTGTTCCAGGGTTTACTCAGGGTTTTCTGAGAAACAGGACCAATAGGATGTATATATCCACTGTATATATCCATGGAAAGAGATTTATTTTAAGTAACAGGCTCACACAATTATGGTGGCTGGCGAGTCAAAAATTTGCAGGGTAGGCCAGCAGGGGAGACCTAGGGAAGAGCCAGTGCTGTAGTTCAAGTCCCAAGGCAATATGCTGGCCGAATTCCTTCTTGCTCCTTGAAGGTCAGCCTTTGTTCTGTTAAGGTTTTCAACTGACTGGATGTGGGTCACCCGCATTATGAAGGGCAATTTGCTTTATTCAGAGTTCACCAATTTAAATGTTAATCTCATCCGAAAACCCTCACAGAAACATCTAGAATAATGTCTGACCAAATGTCTGGGTACTGTGTCCCAGCCAAAGTGACACATAAAAGGAACCATCACACCAGCCCAAGTGAATGACACACTCTTGGATCTCCAGGTCAGCTGCCAGATGAGTGGCAATGAGTGACCTTACTCAATGCCCAAGCCATGCCTGCTTCCTGACTCGCAGAATCTGGGAACATTGTAAAATGGCTGTTTTAAGTTACCAAGTTTTGAGGTAGCTTGTTAGGCTGCAATAATAACTGGAACACTAACTTTAACTCATATTACTCCCCCTCTCTCTTATGAAGCTTCAGCTACACTGGCCATCTCAAACACACCAATTCCTCCCAGCCTCAGGGCCTTTCTACCTGCCATTCTTTCTGTCTGCAATATTTTTCCACCAGCTCTTTGCTTAGCAGGCTCCTTTCATCTTTCCTTCCTGGCTCAGATCAAATATTACTTCTTCAGAGAAGCCTCCCCTGACCACACTCTCTAAATTGGCCTCCCTCCCTCTCTATGGAGCTATATATATATATTTTTTTATTCTGTTCATTTACTTCAAGACATTTATCTCAATCTGAAATTATCTTGCTTTGCTTCTTTGGCTATTGTCTTCCCCCATGAAAACATTAGCTCCATAGGGTGGGTCCTTGCCTAGCTCAGCTATCGCTCACACAGTGATTAGCACAGAATATCTGTTCAATAGATATTTGTTGAATGAAAAGTAATGAATGTTTATCTTATATGAAGATAACTGACTTCAGGATCCTGTGCACTTACTTTACTCAACTTACTTTACTCTGTTACCATTATCACAGAATTTAAAGAAGCAAGATTGGCACTCCCATGCGAGCTACAAAGGATGTTTTTCTCTGACTTTCCTTCTGCTTTCTTCCCCCTCTCTAATGAGATGAGCATTCACCAGGTAACAAAAAGCCTCGCATCCTTTTACAATATCTCAGAGACAAAAACCTTCACATTTTTATACTTGATTATCCGTGGGGCTTATTTATATATTTTCCTAACACTTCCAGATTAATTACATGACCTCTCTAGACAGAGAAAGGAAAAGAATCTTCCCTCCTCTCTCCTGGAGATCCAGTCCACCCTTAGCCTTTGTGTAATATAGTCTCAGCTCTTTCTTTCTCCTCCAGTGCCCTAGCACAGGGCTTACAGAGAGCTTGGGCAAAGGGGTGAGAGAGAAGCAGGTTCATCTCCTGCTTTTTTTGTTTGTTTGTTTCCCCTCCTTTTCCAGTTCTTGGTTTGAGTACACTGAAAGTATAAAAACAATATACTTTTTTTCCCATCATCTGAAGTTCTTATCCGCAGCCCCTTCCTACCTGCTAGTGGACACCCACCCCCACCCTATATGCTTACTAATTCCCTTGTATTCTGGTTTTCCCATGTCTTAGCCATGTCTTATCCATGTCTTTCAGTTTCTGTATTCTTATGCTTTGACATTTGGGGCCTTGCTGACCCTGGAGAGACTGCCCCTCCCAGGGTTCACCAGTTTCTAGAGAGAGTAAACAACTCACCTGTGAGCACAGTTTTCAGCTATAAACCAACCAGTCTAGAATCCACATCCCAATCACCTCCTTTATTTGGCTCCTTTACTCTGGGCCACTATCCATCTCTCCTAATCATCCCAGGGTCAGGCACCAAAAAACTAAAGGCAGTCCCTATACTGTAGAGCCTGCTGAAATCACTTAAACTAGCCCATCCTAAGCCTGTTTACCCTGCCTCACCATTCCTTCCCATGGAAACCACAATAAAGTCTCTTGCCCACAGTTGCCCCGTCTCGTTCTGCCCCCTGACCCACCCAGGTGCTGCTCTATGTGGCCCCCTTGCGGTGTGGTGTGCCTGCTCCCCTAGGGAACTGTGAGTAATAAACTACCTTTTCAATGGCAATCATCTCCTGATCTGTTGAACTTACTATAAGTCAAATTTCTATTAATATAGTATATTTTAAAACATACCTTTAGACTATAAGTAAAGACAGTATCTTAATCATTTTGGGCAACTCTGATTCTGTACACTCAGTGCTCAGTATGTTAAGTTGTCTTTTAGCAAGATTTTTAAATTCTTGATTTAAA
Source organism: Varecia variegata (assembly GCA_028533085.1). Lineage (NCBI taxonomy): Eukaryota > Metazoa > Chordata > Mammalia > Primates > Lemuridae > Varecia > Varecia variegata. The sequence goes on from CM052443.1 coordinate 76,340,686, forward strand.
GCACTAATTCATTCAAGAAACATTTGTTGATGCCTTGTGTGTACTTCGTATTGTGGAAGGCTCTGGGGATAGAAGGATGAATTAAACACACTCTCAGGCAGCCTCCTGGCAGGATAGGGACTCAAAAAATATTTAAGAAAAGAAGGAATAAATCAATGTCTTTCCAGAGTTCACAAGCTAGAATCCATCCCCTGGTGTGTTACCTTTATGAAATTGTCAATTTTAGAAAGCTTGAAATTAGAATAAACTGGTTTTGTCTTGTTCTTTTCCATCCTTTACATGTGAAGCTACTGAAATTGGAAATCTGAAAGATTGTTAAATTTTCCAAGTGATTTCTTTACCAGATTTAATTGTCTCCTGTGGAACATCTTCACAAAAATATAGTCTAACTCATCCTAAGAACAGCCTGAGGAAACCGTTGCTTTGGAAACAGAAAGTAAATGTAACATTAATAATAATAGCTAACACTTACTGAGCTCTTAATACATGCCAGGCATTGTCTCAAATATGGTGAATATATTATTTAATTTAATCCTTATAACTCATAGCATTGTCCTTATTTTACAGATGAGGAAACTGAAGCTTAAATAGGGTGAATCATTTACAACAGGTAGCATAGCTAATTAGAAGTAGAGTCAGGATTTGAATCAAGGCAGAATTATTCCAGATTACTAACTCTAGATATAAACTAAGAAAATGTATAATTTTTCCAGGATACATTGCTTAGACCCATTCCTAAAGAATTTTCACCAACGTTCATCCCAGGAGAAATCCTAGTCATGTGAAATCCTGCTACTAAACATACAATATCTGAGTTCATCAGAATCTTTATTCTAATAATTTATTAGAATTTCTTTTCAAGCTTGCTTTGCCTAGTCACCATTCATACGGGTCTAATTGGTAAAAATGAGATAATTTAAAGAAAAATTCCAGGATAGTTTCTCTCCAGAACTCTCCATACAGGGTACTGAACTTTAATAACTGCATGCATACATAGAATGCACCTTAGGACTGAAGAGTGAGATCTCTGCTTCCTTGTTAGTGAAACTTTCTCAAGGAATTCGTCAACATCTTTTGAGAATGACTGCCTGCCTTAGCTTTAGTTATTCTTTCCATTTCAATTTGGGTCAATACATACCACATAGGTCACCTCTGGACTTGATTTACTGCATTGAAGGTGAGTTTTTTCCTCTCTATGATAAATGTGTCCTCACAGACCAGGCATTGGATAACACCTTGGGGAGCCTACAATACCAACCACCCAGAACCTTGGATATTTCTTAACATACATTTGTGGGGAAGAAAATCATAGGACATCACGTAATGTGTAAATCTCAAATCTGCTCTTTTGTTTCTCTACGTATATGGCTACAGATTAAATAAATTTACTATAGTATGCAAACAAACCTCTTTTCTGGCACCTTGAGTTTCAGAATTCCCAGGAAAAAAACACTAAAAGCTACTTCTTTTCCCCTCTTGCATCCAAAAGAGAAATCAACCAGTTACTGAGTAAGGCTTTTGATCCACTGCCAAACCTCAAGCTTCCTGAGACACTAGTCAAATGGTATTTAATACTTTAAGGCCCAAACTTCTCCCAGCAAAGGGAGAAGACACATCCCAGGACTTTCTTTCATTCCAAAACAAGTGTTTATTGAGTGTCTACTATGTGCCTGACACTGTTCTAAGGCCTTGGAGGTAAAGCAGTGAATTTGTGTCCTCCTCATCACTGAGGAGCAGGAAGACAGGACCTGCAAATTCCCACTGGAACCAAGCCACAGGGCAGAACACTTCAAACTCTACTCAGACTGGCAGAAATCAGGGTTGGAAAAAAACCCAAAAGTCTTTGGAGCCTTGTAGCTGCCTTAGGGGCTCTGCTCTCCACACTTACAAGAACAAGGTATTTAACACGAGCTGGGGGCAGATGGCATGAACCCCTCATATTTACATGAAAAGTTTTGTGTACAAGTATGTACATTTTCTGGAGCCGGTACAGGTTTCCTCAAATTCTCAAAAAGGTCTGGGATTCCACAGAAGTGAGAAGCATTCCCCTAACATACTCACAGCCCGTGGAGCCCAGGGAGCTGCACTGGCGACAGTCAAGCAATTCCTTGGTGAAGGCCATTTTTTGAACCAAAAAGTAATGCCAAATGGACACTGCACTGGCGTGACAGCCACTTGGACTGGTGTCCACCCCGCTCAGTCCTTCCTATACTTCTCCACTTCGCCCCCCAGAAAGCTTCACGTGCGACTGTAAGGTGGGCTGTTGCCTTGAAAAGGGAAGGAGAAACACACGCGCCTGGAAGTAAAGGGACATTGATTCCCGGCAAGGAAGTCACAAGCCTCTCTTCTCGGGACCTCACTTTTGCCATTTCTAACGTAAGGCCAAAACTAGTTCTCAGAGCCCGTCTGCCTGCAGCTCCAAAGTTCTCCGACAGCAATAAAGACACTACTGGATCGATCTAGGCTTTTCCTGGCAGGAGAGATGGTCCCGCACGTCCCGTCTGCGAGTTGCTGGGGCGCGCACCTGCTCAGGGACACCGGGAGTGCGCCACCCGCACTTGACACGCACGCCGGGCACACCCCCCTCGCACCGCGGCGGACGCACGCTAGTAGCCACACGCGCACCCGGCGCACCCCCGCACCCGCGCTGCCACCCCTGCACAGCCGCGCTCCCGTCACCGCACGCGCGCGCACTACGGCGGGCAACTTCCACGCGGGACTCGGTGTGCGCGGAGCACGCGCGGTACTTCACCGTCAGTCACCGTCGCGCCCGCCTCCTCTCCCGCAGGGTGCTCCTCCAGCCGCAGAGATTTCGGGATGGGGGACCAGAACTGCCCGGGCCGGAAGAGCTGCTCCCCGGTCACGAAGCGCAGTTGCAGGCTGTACTGCCGGCGCGCGGGGACCGGGGCCGGAGCGGGGGCCACAGCCAGGGTCCCACCGCCTCTGCCCCAGCGGCGCCTCCTCCGCGCAGCTCCGCGCCCTGAGAAACTGCTAGGGGCAAGGGGAGGGACTTGGAAGCGCGTGCCACCTTTCCCCCGTCTCGTGGCAAGTTCAGTCTTCGACCTTTGAGACGCCCTCTGGCTTCTGCTGGCACCTGCTGCCCTTCGCATGCCCCACATGCCCCGGGGAGCGCGCTGGGAGGCCGCGACTCCGGGCCACACAGGAGCGCGCTGTGCACTGGAGAAGCACCCGCGGGGCGGCAGCTCTCAACACCAGTTTGGAGAGCTCGCACCTGAAAACGGTTGGGGTTTGGAAGCAGAAGGGTGACACCTGCTGTTCGCTGGGGCGGCTCTGCGGGCGTGGGCGTCGGTTTGGAAATGGCCTTGGCCTGGGCTCTCTGGTGGGCACTTGTTCTTGCTGTGGTTCTGGCGCTATTGGCACCCACGTGTGAGCAACGGCCCCAAGTCCCGAGGGCTTTCCTCGCAGACAGGGTCCCAGGAGCTGCAGGGATGCGGTGAGGAAGCCCAGAGACGCTTCCTAGTGCAACTGCCTCGGCCCAAATGCCCATATTCGTCTTCCGCTACTTAACTCGGAATTGAAAGCTTACTTGCTGCTGCTGGATTGTGAACCACTTTCCTAGAAGTGGACGAGGAGAGCCAGGGACTCTTGTCCCAAAGTTGACGCCTGTCTCCAGCAGCTACCCAGCCTAGTCTCTTGGCTCCAGCTTCAAAGGAGTCTCCAAACTATGGGCAACCAATTTGCACGTCATTTTCTTCTGTGCAGAGAAATTGGTCTTCTGCTGCAGAGGGCTAAAGAAACAGTTCTTTTGACAAGAGTTCTCCACACTCATAGAGTCATGTGCCATAAAGGGGCCTTTTCTTCCAATTCTGAACCAACTTCTTTGTGCCCCCAGTCTGTGACCTCCTAATAGAATAAATTGCAGGGGGAATGCAAGGTTTGTAAATCCATTCTGATCTGTGAAGATACTGTTCTTCTTAATTAAGTAGGTTTACTTTAGGAGAACAAGCTTCCCTAGAAGTCCTGACTTCAGAGTCCCCAAATGGAACTGTTAAATCCAGCTAAGCTTCCTGAAATCCTGGGTCTCATTTATCTCCCCCTCCTACCCACCTCCCTTGTTCTCCCAGTTCCTGAGCAGGCCTCTCTGGCCCCTCCCTCACCCTCCTCGTCTCTGTCTCTTGTTCTTTCTCAATCATCTACGTACCCTGTTCTTCCTTCCTTTTATCCCATTCTCACTCTCCATTGCCACATGGCTTTGGTTTGTGCCCTGGAATCCTGTGGGATCAGATATTGTTTGAAGAGTCAGAGCTGCAGAGAGGGCTTTTGATGTGAAGGCCACAGAACACCCCATCCTACTCACACCCCACCCGTTCTACCCATGGCCTGGTTGAGGAAAATGTTGTGACCAGAGGCTTGCAGGAACCTAACCCTGTATTTCCCGTTGGAGGACTGTTAGTGGCACCTGTATAGAACATAACCAGAATCGACTGTATTTAACAACAACAATGCAATTTTGATGGTGCTTAGCAAAGAGAGCTCTGTAAACTACTTGGTAATCTCACAAATTAAGTTTAGAGCTCCTGCCTTAACCCCAAAGAAAGAATCCTTAATGGTTAATATTTGGCCTTGGTAGATGAGGCATTTTGACTGACGGGCTTCCCAGCCTCTCAGTTCAAATCGTATGCAGTGTTTCCCTTATTGTGCCTGGACATAACTTGGAATCTGGGTATAACAATTAGAGGCTGCCTCAATAATATGGTCCCAGGCACTCACTGGAGACTCCAATGCATGACTAACTCACCTCCCAGGACTCAGAGCTGGGCCCTCTCAAAAGTGCAAGTGACTAAGAATGCAAAGTGCTTCCCTAAGTGCCTCTCAAATCCTGTCACTGAGTAATTTACAGCGAAGGACAAAACTGGCTCATCCTGAAAGGACCTCATTGTTCTCCGAGGTTCCTCAAGGCAAATCCTTTACAAAATCTTTATGGTAATGTCAACATTATTCATTGATGATAAAATTGGCTTATTATATTTTATTTGTATTGGTTTCCAAGGGCTACTATAACAAAGTACCACAAACTTGGTGGCTTAAAACAACAGAAATTTGTCCTCTCCAAGTTGAGCCTGAAATCAGGATGTCAGTGCGGTCGCGCTCCCTCTAGAGGCTCCAGGGAGAATCCCTCCTTGTTCCGTCCAGCGCCTGGTGGCTTTCCGAGTTTCTTGGCTTCCTTGGCTGCATCACTCTAATCTCTGCCTTCATGGTCCCATTACCTCCTCTTCATGTGTCTGTGTCTTCTCTTCTGTCTCTTATAAGGACATTTGTCATTGGATTTAGGGCCCACCCAGGTAATCCGGGATGATCTCATATCAAGATCCTTAACTTAATTACATCTGCAAAGACCCTTTTTTCATATAAGGTCACAATCACAGGTTTGGGAAGTTAGGATGCGAATGTATCTTTTGGGGGGGGGGCACCACTGAACCCGTTGTCATTGGAAGAATCCAAACCTTCCCTGGTATCCAAACCTGGGGAGGAAGATGTGCTTCCAAGATACCATTTCAAAGCTTCGTCCCAGCCTTTGTGTGTATGACTTAGTGATGGGCACACTTCCTATTCTTGGCAGGCACAAGAGAAGACAGTTTGAGAGAGGGGACTGGGGGGGAAGGGCTGGGGAGGCAAAGCAACTGGACCTGAGTTACAAGAGAAACTAATTTATAGAGGAACTAAAGTGCCCTGCATATTACAGGAAAAGATTGACTTTATTGTGAAAGATGAGGAACATTATGGAAAACAGGGAAAATGTTTATCTTTTTTCTTGGAAAAGAAACTATATTTTTTTCTGCAAATTAATAGTTTCCTCAGGAGAGGTGGGGTGAAAGAGAGAGAATGATCCAACAATTATTCTCTACACCAATGGTCTTCCCGCTGAGGTAAGACCAGCATGGAGCATTTTAAGGGAATAAATTTCTAGACCCTCTAACTTTCACAAGTTCCTTTTTTAAAAATTGATCTTCCTGAGAAACTTCCGTAATGGAGATGCCGATTCCCCTTTCTGCTTGCTCACTTTGTTAAGGCATACCTCTCACTTACCCTAAATTTTACTATGTCTACTTGCCATGCCGTATGAAAATATACAGAGCACCAAAGACATAACTCAAAATATTGTTGTAGCTATACAGAAGGTAAGTGACTATAATTATTTCAAAAGTCAGGTGATAGCCAATTCTTTGTTTATAATAAAATTGAAGGAGACCTAAGTGAGTTGTCACTTGAGAGATCATTAAAAATAATCTTTTGATGATAGATTACTAAGTGACTTTTGGCAACTCCCAGCAATCACAGTGGCCATGGAAGGAAAGGCCCTGACACTTACGTTTCCTCACCTTCATGGATAATTCTCCTCTCTGATTATTCATGAAAAGTATAGTCATTAAATCAAGAGTATTTGAACAGAGACAGGTGGTCATGGAAGTTTTTAAAGTTGCATTTAAATTTATATACATTTTAGTTGCACCAGTTATAAGGTTAAGAGAAAAGATTGTTAAGCATAAAGTAGGACAAAATTCTATGGGGAAAGTACAATGGAAAGAAAATTTGAACAAGAATATATATGTAATTTATGACTATGAGAGATCATCGTGTATTTTTAATGGATGATAATGAGTATCAAATAACCATATTATTTAGAATCACTGGCTTCATTTAAATGTGAATATAACTTTTATTTTTAAATGTCAATATTAACAATGTACTGGAAATAATGTTCTTGTGAATATTTAAACTTGAAACATTTTAGATGTCAGCTTTAAAATGTGTGCAGGTAATCTCTGAATTTATAAAATTCTCTTAGGGACACACAGAGAACAAAAACAAGAACTTAATAACATTGCAGTAGAAAAGCAGAATAAAGAGGCATGCCAACACCTTTTTAATGTTGGTGGGAACTTGAACCAAAGCTCTTCTTTCTACCTGGCTCTTCCCAATGGAACCTGGAGTGCCAGAGACTAGAAAGTTCTACTGAAGTCACCAGCACATGATTCTAGCCTGAATAACTCAGACTTGGGAAAAGCTACTTCTGGAGGGGAGTGAATCCTACAGTAAAACAACTCTCAAGGGTGAGGTCAGGTTTTCTTAGAGAGGGCCAGGGGATGGCCAAAGTTAGAAGTCACAAAGGCAGTCTGGTCTTGCAGAGAGAGGGTGCACCTGCCATGAGGGAGGCAAAGGTGGGACCTGGGAACATCCTGAGAGGGGCTGCCCTTAGCATACAAGGAACGTCTCATTGGGCGTATGGTTTCTCCCATCTCAGGTTAGAATTTCCCCACATTACTCCATGTAAGTAGTTCAGTAAGCATGGTGTGGCGGTGACACAGGGTCAGAGAGAGAAATGTGTCCTGCCTCACAGCTGTGCCCCTTCTAGCCTCACTGGGAGGGACGTTTTATCTAGAAGACTATGTCCAGGCTTACTGGGAGCCCCAGGGTTAGGAGTGTGAGGAAGGAGTAAGCCACAGTGGAGAGTATGCTAAGGGGTTCTGGGGGAGGCACATTTGGGGTCCAGCCCCAGCCCCACTCCTTATTGCCAGGCTAACTCAGGCAATTACTTAGATGCTTTGGATTTGTGGAAGCTTTTACAGTAAACCCACAACAACCCTATAAGCTTGTGAAACTTAAATGGCACTGTATAGCAAGCACTCAAGGTATAGTGGCTATCGTTAGTATTATTCCTCGCTGAAGAAAATAGGGAAAAGAGAAGTTTAAATGAACCATATTCCCTAACCTGAAGGCAATTATAGGCATGATTTTACAATAGTTATTTCCAATTTTTTTTCTATTAGCCAGCTAATCTTGGTAATAAGTTGGCTTTTCTGATTAAAAGTGAAAAAAATAATGTGAATACCCCACATAAAAGCAACATATATAGGACCTGACTCAGTTTTCCATTGATAAGAGAAAAAAAGATTAGTCACTATATCATGTGAGTTTTAGCGTTACTTATTTTTATTTTTGTTGTCTTGTCATTTATTTATGGTTTGTGATTTATATTGTACTTGTACCCAGAGGCACATTGGCATGTTTTGTAACTCTACCAAATAAACAAACAGCAGCCTTATTTCCATATCTATTTGTATGGAGGTAAAAGCAAACATAAAAAAAAAAAAAAACCAGATTGGGGAAAACAAGCTGGAAAATTGAGAAGAGTGGAAGTTGGGAGGGGCATTTTGGAAAACTAATGTGGTTTTAGTTAACCTGTCAATCCACATTCAAATCCAGCAATAGACAGTTACAAAGACATGATTTTGCTAATCATCAGCCTGGAGTTCTTTCCAGAGAGGGGCTGTGTCTGTATGAGATTTATGCATGATTTCTCATGAGGTATTTTGATCTCCAGGCAGGAATTACAGGGCAGACATAGTGAGCTTGCTGACTCACCCCTTATTCTCAGCAACTGACCATAAACCAGAACACATTGGATTATCTGATTTACTGGGGAATATAGTAGAAAGAATAACATAGATGATACCCAAAAATGTATATCACATATACTTCACTAAGGTATCTATATCCTTTTCGATTTCTCCCTAAATAAAAGTTGCTACACCAGTTAATGTTTCCTTCCAGTTCTAATATTCTACATATATAGAATAATAGCTAACATTTATTCACTGCTGTACATGCATCCACTTGTTTGTAAGTATCACCTGGTTGCAGATTTACCTGTAGGCCAGTGTTAACACTAGTCCACATTCTGAAGGGCAATGCTGTATAAAATTTATCATGCATAAGAATCACCTGTAGAGATTGTTAAAATGCAGATTCCGGGGCTCCACCCCCAGCAATTCTGATTTAGCAGACCCAAGAACTTTCATTGCTAACAAAGTCTGTTACTGCTGGTGCTGCTGTTGTTGACTCCTGTGAACTACACTTAAAGCAACTCTGTTCTGAGTTCGGAAGGAGTTGCACCTGAAGTCAGGCTATGTGTGAAAACCTGTGGCAGCTGATTCAGGAAGCTGATGAATTGCATATAGATAATGGAGGATAACTGCTATCATCTGAATAATTGTGTCCCCCTGCCAAATTTATGCGTTGGAACCCTAACCCCCAAGGTGATGGTATTAGGAAGTGGGGCTTTGGGGGAGGTGATTAGGTCATGGCGGCAGACCCTTCATGATTCTGATTAGTGCCCATATAAAAGGGACCCCAGGGAGCTGCCTTCTCCCTTCCACCACGTGAGAACACAACTAAAAGGCACCATCTGTGAACCAGAAAAAGAGCCCTCACCAGACACTGAACCTGCCAGTGCCTTGATCTTGGACTTCCAGCCTCCAGAACTGTGGGAAATACATATCTGTTGTTTATAAACTACCCAATCTATGGCATTTTGTTATAGCAGCCTGAATGGACTAAGACGATAACTGTAGCATTCAATTACAAGTGTGTAGTCTTTGTGAGCAGTTTTGCCTTAGACATTTGAAATAATTTCCACATCATTCAAAGATATAATAGCTTGTTTATCTTCTTAGGGACAGATTGACACAAATAAAATCTTTAGAAGGGACAGATGAAGAATAGGATTATTTTAAAGAGCCCTAACTCTATGCTTATACACCAACCAGTCAGCATTTCCCTTTCATTCATATTTGATTGCTGCATGAGGATGTGAGGCATAGTACAAAGAGCACTTTAACCTCTTCTGTTTCCCCTTCATCTGCATAGTAAGAATGGTAATGCCTGTATCAAAGATTCGCTGTAACAGTTAAGTGAATAATGCATATGAAAGCAGCAACACTGCCCAGGAGGATCATCCCTGACCTACCTGCAAGTCAGTCCCCATTCTCTCGGGGCACAACATTCTTTCCCTTCAGAGCACTCATCCTAGATTGGAACCACATATTTGGAGGGGAGGGTGTGATGACTTAATTAACATCTCTCCCCCACGATATTGTAAACAAAGCATCTGCTTTGCCCACTGTTGAATCCACAACACTTAACCTTGTTCTGGTTCATAGCAGACAATCAGAAAATGTTTGTTGAATGAACGACAATGTTTGACCCATGGTGAAAACTCAGCCAATGTCAATTTAAAAATGGGTATACAAAATATTAGATGCAATCAAAATGAGAAATTAAGAAAAAGGAGATAGTCTTAATAACTAAGAACTCGAATAGGACACTAGAAGCGGCTGCAGCCAATGCAGCCCTGGCAGAGGGCTGCTGAGGTCTCTAGCTCCACGCCACTGCAAAGCAAAGACCGAAGACTCTCGTGTTTAAGAGTTGGATCATTACCTACTAGAAAAAGAAGTCTGAGCCACTAATCTCTTGGGTTATCCTTTTTTGTTTAAGAATCTACTTCAATTCTCATTTCTTCAAATGCATTGCCTATTTTTTTCCTGAGTTCTCCTTAATGGAAAATTTAAATCAGTGATAAGCACAGCATCTTAGAATTTACAAGCACAGTGCAGATTTGCAGCTCAATAGCTCCTATAGGTCTGCCAAATTTGTCAAATTTATAATGATGGTCTGGGGGAAAATTTGCTCAATTAGATTGCCAAGCACACTGACACACACAGAGCATATAAATTTTTACCTTTCAAGGATCAAAATTAATTTTTGGTATGAGGACATTATTAGTATGACAGTTTTACTGTACAAGTTAAAAATAGGAATTGCATAATAGGACAAAAACACTATATCATTGAGTTCTTAGTCAAGGAGCACTGCGACGTGTGTTTTCTTGGAAGAAAGAGAAATAGCTCAGTTCCTGAGGCAGAAGTTGCACAAAGAGACAACATATACAAGCTAATTGCAGACAATAAAAATAAATCTTAAAATCATCTTTATGTATACCTAAATGCAAAGTAGACCATTTTAGACAGCTTTCCTAACCTTTGCAATCAGAACTAAACCTGCTGTGCTTGCGCTGTTTGTCAAATACGGCATTAGTTTGGGCAGCTTTCAAAATAAATTCAAATCATCTGTGGTTTTGCATTATGGATCTGTGCTCCTCCTTCCACCACTAATTTTTATATTAGGGATATTATCTCAACATTAAGAAAAGGATTCCTGGTACATGCTGAAGATATTTTTTTGATATTATGCATATTGATTTCAGTTTATTATTATGCAAAGAGACAGGATTGCAAGTCAGCAGATCTGTTTCCATCTCATTTTCACAAGCTGGTACACCTTTTTAACCTTTCTCTGTCTCAACTGTCCCCACCTGATAAAAGTGGAATAATAATAAAGCTAACCTCACAGGATAATGGCCAGAGTTACTGTCTTCATTTTTATTTATTTGGGCTAATTTAAAATTAGTTTCCATTCACAAAACAGGCATAGGTTCTATACCCTAAGGTATGGCAATAGGAATAATCTATACAATAGTGCTTAGTAATGCTGAGAACTACACAGAGATTTATTGATGTTATTTTATATACCTCACCAAATAAGGAAGGAACACAGTTGCTGGCCATTGGTAGGAACAGTCCCAAATGGTCACTTGCGAGCTGAGCCTCCTACCTGAGCCCAGGCTCGTTAGGTCTTTCAGAATGGGCAGTGCTCAGTGCTCCGCATCGACCTTCAGTGGTACTTGCCAATTATCTTCCCCAGGTACCTGCTAAGAGGGCTGCACTTTAGAACAGCTGCAATCTCTGCTCTTTAAAAATAGAAAACCACTTTAATGTGTGTAGGCTTAACACAAGTGGGGGCAGAGAGATCCCTCAACCTTAGTACTATCAAAGATTTTCTCCTTTGTAACTTAAAACAATCTAGATTTTTTTTTCTTCAAACAAGAACAAGTTGTTTTTCTGAAAATTTGAAATGGATTGGACAAATGGCACATTTACTGGTAAACCAATTATGATAAAGTGGATTACTGCAACTTTTTCAGTTTCTTCATGTATGTCACTACAATTGAAAGAAATTATCCATCATTGAGGATTTTCAAAAATCATTTCGTCCACAGACTATAAACCACCAATTCACAAAAAAGAAATGCAAATATATATAAAAGATCAGATGCTCAAGCTTATTCAACTTGGAAAATGTCAAATAAAACTATGATGAAAATCTCCTTTCACTTTGTAGAATTGCAAAAGATTTTTGTAGTTGTATTAGTTAAGGGACAGAGAAATGAGTACCATGCTCACTAATTACAGGTAGGTAAACTGGTAAATCTCCGAAGGATAGTATCTATCAAGTTTCACAGTACTCATGTCTTATTACACAGCAATTCTGCTTCTAAAAATGGACTGCAGGTGGACTGGACTCAAGTCTTATGACATGTTAGATTTTTAAGGTCAAAACCTACAGAAAAATCACAAATTTACCCTGAAGTTCTTTCTGTCCACCTCAAAGTACAACATATCCTATAGAGTTATAATGGCACATTCTCTGCCTAGAGCAGACTGCTGATCTTATATGGGTTGTTTTGAAAGCATGAAGTTCAGGGTTGGCCAGTTTTCAGAGGTGTTGACATTTGTAGAAGTCACCTCTCCAATCCCGTGGGACTGTTTTTAGGATGCAGAGGCGGGTTATTGGAAAAAGTCTTCTCCCCGATTGTCTGACTTCCAGAATGGCAGGTTAGCATCTATCGGTTGGCTTATAAATGTGTTTTTTCTTTGTTGATCCATTAACGAGTTCTGGTGGCTCCTTGTTTTCATGGCCACAGAACAATCCATCTTTTCCCAAATTTGTGGCTTTTTTTTTATTCCCACTAGTAAAATTTACTCAAATGTTTTTTGATACAACTCTAGTTCATAATCTTACAAGTGCAGGAAATGTGTAGACAGGACATTC